>CM018034.1:34727678-35177678 GCA_008638375.1 Nyssa sinensis
GCGGGCTACAATGGCCACAAATGAATAATAACTGACACGAGGCCTTTGACATCAAAGCTAACTGAAATAGGAAGCGACCAGAAGAAATCGCTTCCTAAAAAGAGTAATAGAAAAGAAATTACGAAGGGAATAGCTAAAACGGAATTTTGCGCCAGCCAAATAAGGCATAAGCCAAATGGGGAAAAATGCCCAAAAGTGAGGCCAAGGGGATTTGAACCCTTGACCAAGTGGGGCAAGATTTTAGGCACCCAAAAATAAACCAAGTGGGCTGCCAGCATCTTTGTGCCTAAATATACAACATAATTGTATATGAACCCAATTTAACTAAGGCCACCTCCCAAGCTGGCCAATGGCCATACATACAAACCCCTCATCATCACCTAAGGTCAGCCCACATCAGTCCATATCACCCCACCTCGGCTCCTGCATCAGCCCACATGACCTAAACCTATAAGTGCATGCATATAAGTGTACACTTATAGATGTATAAGATATACATTTCAGAATATACCAATGTGAGTGTGCTGTATCTTCAGATGTATGGGTGTGTGCTCTGCTAGAGAGAGGGTAGAGAGAAAAACATTGTGTGAGAAATTATATGTGTGCATGCATGTGTTTGTGAGCTTCACTTAAGTGCACCATGAAGAAGAGGACTAAAAAGCACGCCCCAGAACTAAGCCAGCAACCAAGGACCTCACATCGAGCCTAAGAAAGGGGGGGGAGAGACACGGTTGAAGATATAAAACCCCACAACTCAAAATTCCCTTTTTGAAATATTGCTCACTGATTCAGTTTATTTAAGCCACATAAACTGCATGCATGACATTTAGAGTGTATAAAACACAATTAAGGCATGAAGTTTAAACCCTGAAACAGCCCTAGAACACCAAACAGTGCACATCTGCCATGGACAGACCTCAAAATTTGCAGGTCTGAAACGACCCCTATGAAACCTGTTTTTGACCTTTGAAACCTTAAAAATATCTTATGGGCGTCCAAGAAATCACCAGCCGCGACCCAAACCCTCGAAGGAAGACCACTGAAACCGGAGTTACAGGTCGCGGGGTCTTTTTGGAACACCTTCAAATGTGCGATCCAACTTGATTTCTTGAATGAAATAATAATCCCTATAACTGTACAGTTGTAACAGGCCAAGAATCAGCTGAAATGGTCCAAAAACAAGCTCAAACCGAGCCTGTTACAGACCATGATGATAGTGAGAAAACCCAGCGTTTGATCCATTTCGATCCATGAAATGAATGCTAAACCAATACTTAGGCTTCCTAGAAATGATTTGGAACCAAAAGCAGAAGGAATCAACACTTGAAAATCCACGAAATTGGAAAAAACAGAAACTGAAATTAGGGTTACTGTTCATCGTCATGAGGAAGACGATGAAATAGTGCCGGACATGGGTCGGATCGGTTTCGGGTTCGGGTTCGGGTCGGGACCCGACTCGTCTCATAAACGGTTTAATAAGGACGACACCGTTTTGGGTTTTAAAAAAATTTAAACTGAAATGGGCTTGTTTGGTTTCTGAAATAATAAATTGGAAATTAAGTTTGAGGATAGCCCAAACCATGGATAAGGGGATTAAGGGAGTTATCTTATTCCGGTTCTCTAACTTAGCTTGGACAGGTCGGTTCAGGGACTATTGGGTTCGGTCTAGGGTTTGACCTAGTAAACCCAACGGTCCAAGGGCTTAATTGAAAGAAATTAAACCAGAACTGTTCCTAACTATGTTTTAACCCCAACTGTTCTGAATATTTGTATTCTGGCCCAGATTTTTAGAAATTAGTTTAAATAAGCCCCTGAAAAATAAATAATTAATAAAATAATTTATTTAATTATTTTATTAATTAGGTAAAATGACCATTCTACCCTTGGACATTAAATTGGTCAAACAGAGTCCAAATAAAATAAATAAATAGTGTATTTCTGCTATTTCGGGCACTCCGGACTCAATGGTGGAATCTGATTTAGGAAATAAGTCCCAAAAAATAAAGACACGCAAATGATAAATGACTGTACTGCCCCTGATGATACCTAGGGCCAAATAAAAATAAAAGATAGTCCATTTTGATTATGTTGGGCATTCTGGACTCAACGGTGGAGTCCGATCTGTGAAACCAAGTTTCGAAAAATACAGACACGTAAATAGTAAATGACTGTACTGCCCTTGATGATACCCAGGGTTAATTAAACATAAAAGATAGTCCATTTTGATTATGTTGGGCACTCTGGACTCAACGGTGGAGTCCGTACTAGCAAACAAAGTACCGAAAAATGTGACGCGTGAAAATGTAAAATTACCAAAATGCCCTGATACTATACGAAGTCCAAATGAAGTCCAAATGGGACGAAATTGATACTGATAGAAGCCCAAACACTCGTGAAACTATACACACGATTAAATGACGAATTAGGGTCAGAATCTCACGAAACGTAAAATAATCAAAATACCCCTGAGCATGGTAAATGAAAAGTAGAGGCCGAATGAGGGCCGATCTGATCCAATAAATTGTCATAAGCATAATTATGGAAAATCGAAGGGCTAAATAAGACTTCGAAACAATCAACGCATAAAATAGAGAAATGACCGATATGTCCCGATGACCAAAAGTAGATACCAAACGAAGTCCAAAGACTTAAGAATTTATATATGAGATATATGGAACATTCTAAGGACCACGATAGGGTCTGGGACACGAAGGTAAAATTACCATTTTGTCCCTAAGGTTAAATAAGTACTTAACTGATAACGTTTTGAGTCCAAAAGACTTAGAACTTTATATTTAAGATACGTAGACTATTCTGAGAACCACGATAGGGTCTAGGATAGGAATGGTAAAATTATCATTTTGCCCTTAAGGTCAAATAAGTACATAACTGATAACGATTTGAGTCCAAAAGACTTAGAACTTTATATTTAAGATATGTGGACTATTCTGAGGACCACAATAAGGTCCGGGACAAGAATGGTAAAATTACCATTTTTTCCCTAAGGTTAAATAAGTACTTAATTGATAACAATTGAAGTCTAAATGACTTAGATTATAATGCTGATAACTACTAAGCCTAATTAAGGAATGAAATAGCCTCGGATGAAACCCAATGAAAGGGCAATAGGCTATTAGGCTATCTTAGGTAATCCGATAGACACCTAAGATGATGAATAAGTCATGAATGGTTAAATTCTGATATGTTTGACAGCTACTAAGCCTACTTAAGGAACTTAAGAGCATGAGATGAAACCCAATGAAACGGTAATAGGCTATTAGGCTATCTTAGGTAATCCAGTAGACGCCTAAGATGATGAATAAGTAATGAATGGTTAAATTTTGATCTATCTATGATTGATAATGATTATTCAGGATATGCATGGAGGTGCCTAACGTATCTGGAGGTTATCAGATTATCAGTACAAGGAGATAAGTGAACAAGTTTGTGAGTAACTTGGAACTTTTGACTTGGTGTATAAGTTACATTGTCTAGATATTGTATCTTCATACACTGTACCATTTTATATGTTATACTGTTTAAATGCGTATACTTAAATGCATACCCTTTTGTATTACATTACACGTGGCATGATTTTGTTCTGTCCTGCACTTCTGTAGTTATATACTAGCGTCTTGTACTGTTCTATCTGTTCTAATATGTTGTTCTATTTAGTTCAGTCATGTTTTGTTCTACTTAAACTACATTTAAAGTGGATTTATGAAACTGTTATTTCTGACGTGACTAAACTATCCATGTGTTTTATAAGCAAGAACTAGTTTTTGAAACCCATGACAAGGAACCTGTGTTACTCACTGGGCTTATTTAAGCTCACCCCATTATCCTAACATTTTTCAGGATTTATCTCTATTGGATTAGAAGCACTACGATATGACATGGATAGGCCAAGTGGCATTCCAAGTAAAGGATCTGATGGCACCGATTTGTGGAGACTTGGACTCTTGTGGATTGAATCTGGTTATTTAGGTGAGTGACATGATTTGATTGACTTCATTGATATGCACTAGATATTGAGACATGGCTCATGGTAATTGTACTCTATAGAGATTAGATATGCCCTGTGTTATATGTCTGATTATAGATGTGCTCTGTGGTTAGAGTTATTAGCTATCTGGTTTTAGACTCGCTTTGTGGTACATACCTCTATGGTATTTATAAATGAGTTGCATTTTTGAGATGAAAAATTTTTAAATTCTGCTACTCTGACCCTACAAATGGAATGCAATTAGTCGTTAAGTTCAAAAGTTTGTCTTTGGTTGGTCGCATTGTTGGTCGACAAACTGGTAAGGCGGCTAACTGGCATCACGTCCTCAACATCCGCGTAGGTTGGGGTTCGGGATGTGACACTATATATGCTTCTTTGAAACTTGGACCTTTGAATAAAACTGGTGTTGTGATTCAATTGGCTGATAGATCTAATGCCTATCCTAAGGGTGTAGTTAAGGATTTTCTTGTGTAAGTTAATGATTTGGTTTTCCCTGCAAATTTCTATGTGCTTGATATGGAGAATGGTGATCAAACTGCTCCTATTTTGTTAGGAAGACCATTCTTAAAGACATCCAAGACTAAGATAGATGTTCATAGTGGCACACTCACCATGAAATTTGATGGTGAAATTATTAAGTTTAATATTTATGATGCCATGAAATATCCTAATGATGATAATTATGTTTATTCTATTGATGTGATTGATTCTTTAGCATAGGAAGTTTTTGAACTTGATAAAAAAAATGGATTAGAAGTTACCATTAGTAAGCATCTTGAGAAAGAGAATGAGGAGTTAGCCTTGAGTACTGATTTGCAGGCCCCCATTCCAGATTTGAAGCCTCTCTTCAGTCACCCCCTTGATTGAAGAAGAAAGCATTGAGTCGAGCCAATGACAATAAACAAAGGCGCTGCTTGGGAGGCAACCCAAGGGGAGTTCGTTCTTTTTCTTCTTATTTTCGCATTTATATTTTGGTTATTTTTTCCTTTTCTTTGCATTTCACCTTATATTGGGGACAATGTAAGTTTTAAGTGTGGGGGAGGGGATTTAGGTTATGTTTTAATTTTGCATGGTTTTTCAAAGATTTTCAAAAAAAAAGAGTTTTGCTTTTTGTTTTTGTGGTTTTCAATGATATTTGGTTATGTATGTCATGAGCAAGATTCAATTAAGCTTGAAAAATTCATAACATGATTGAATAAGTAATCTTTGAACTTAGAATTAATTAGTCTAGTTATTTTCCTTGAGGATGGTAGTGACTAGATTTGGTAGACAAAAGCCGGTGAGATTTTGAGCCTTTAGACTGACACATCCATATCAGTCTCATTATTTTCTTTCATGTGAGATATTCCTTCATGGATTTGTTTCTCTAGAACTTGCCTTGATTCTTTTCGAGGTCATATTGACACATGCATGCATGAACATGATTAAGGCCCTCTTTGTTATAAGCTACATAAGCCAAATAGCCTACCTTGTAATTAATTTTTCCCTTTGTTGAACCCCTTCGAGCTTTATTGATTTTTTTTTATTTATTATGAACCCACGTTACAAGCTTTAAACTCGAAAAACAATACCTTTACCTAAGCCGTAAGGCTAGTGGAGCATTGTTCATCATTATGATATGTATGGGTGTGCAAGAAATAAGTATGGGGGTGTCTGACTTTGTGGTATGGTTATGACTGGTGAAATGAAACATTTTTTCATTCTCAATTCGTAAGTTCCATTGTTGTTGTAATTTTGGAAAAAAAAAAAAAGAAAAGAAAAGAAGAAAGGAAACGATGGAGGAAATTGCTTTTAATGTTACAAATTGTACATATTCATAATTCCTCCTAAAATCCTAAGAAAAGGGTTTGTTTATACGTGATATATAAAAAGGAAGAAGCTGCTGAATTGAGTGATTGGTTTTACATGTATTATTTCTTTGAGCTTGAGTTGATTCATTTTTGCTCTACTAGTTTTGATGGTTTTTGAGCTACATTCCTAAATATTTCCCACCTTGATCCCAAACCCCGTTACAACCCTTGAAAAGTCTTTATGACTGTGTTATGCATGTGATCCCATTGGTGGAGAATGATAAGATATGCAAGCCTATGGTAGATCATTTCTATTGGAATGAATTTGAGTGAAACACATACCCTTCAAACACATGAGAGTCGAATGTTTATTTCTGTGAGGGTCTACGTATTTAGTTTACTCCATCTTTGAGTGAAAAAGCTTACTAAGTAATTATAAGTTGTTTACAAATGTTTGTTCATGATATGTTATGCGTTTTCATGAGTTTGATTGTTCTTTGTTGATGGCGTTGCAACCTTGGTGTTTTTGGAAAAGTAAATTTGAGTTTTGCCCGAGGACGAGCAAAAGTTAAATGTGGGAGAATTTGATAAGAATGCAATGTCATATTTTTCTCCCCTTAATGTTTAGTCTTTTATCCTTATTTGGTGCATAAATGTACTCATTATGCTTATATTTTGATTTAGGATGCAAATGGAGGAGTTAAGTGCAAAAAACGCTAATTGGGCGATTTTTGGACAGTTTTGACATCGCTTCGTAATATGGGAATAACTCTCTCATTCGAGCTCCGATTGAGATGATTCAAGACAATATGGAAATCCAAGAAACAGTTCTACAACTTTCATGTTTTGAGTTTTGAGAGAATTCGGTTGCATCAAGGTCGAAATCGGGCTTGAAGTTGTTGTACCTACACTGCTAACATTTTTGGCTGCGCGAAATTCTAATGCGCGAGTCCACGCGATTTAGTTTTGAAAATTCCAGATCTAATGCGAGAATTCCAACTGAAATATCACTTTCCTAATTATATTAGGACTTTATTTTATTTTTAATTAAGGCTTCTAAGAGCAGCCGTCACACAGGCGGTTCTCTCTCTCTCTCTCTCTCTCTCTCTCTCTCTCTCTCCTCTCTCAAACTTCTCCTTCAAGTTTTCATGGCCGTGCGTGGCTAAATTTTTATAATTGGTTAAAGGAAACGGAAGCCTCAAAATTAATAAAAATATGAGATCTAATTTATTTTTATTGTTTAATTTATGTTTTGAGTGTCGAATGTTCTTCTATGCTTATTTTCAGGATTATCTCGTTTAATTACTAGGAGGCCTACTAGTTTATTATTCGTTACAATCTACTGCTAGATTAGATATCAAATCCGTAATTGTTTGATCCCTCTAATTTGCGAAGCAACTAAGATTTAATGATTTGTTGTATCAGAAATTATTAGATCTTAGGAAGAACGTTCAACTAAATTAAATGCAACCGCTTGTGCTTGTGTTGTTTAGCTTCATCGATCTCTCTAATTTTTAAGGCTGCTGCTAGATTAAATCTTTAGTGCTTGTCTGGGTTATTTAGTAGTTAGGGTTAATTAGGTCATTTGTTTTCTAATTAACTACGACTACAGAGAGATAGGAAAACAATTCCAACTGTGAATATTCAAAATGCGAATTGATATGTAGTTGCATCAATGATCAGTTGTAAAATTCTGATGGTGGATGTTGACTTAGACCAATGCTTACTCTTTTGATTGAATTTGATAATTTAATTTAAATTGTTCCTTAGTTATTTTTTTTTTAAATTATTTTCGTTATACTCAAACCCCTCTTCTTTGTTCATATAGCATAAAACTAGGCTAGACACTCTCCGTGGGAACGATCCTTACTTCCTACTACTATATATATTTTTTTAGGAGTATAGGTTTTATTTTTGGTTGCCTGCAACAGCACACTAAAGGGCAGGCTCAAGAATAGGAGACCCCCTCATATCCTCAGACACTGTTCGGTCTAGGGAATTAGAGAGGAGCCTCATCCTCTTCATTTGGAGAGGCAGCTCGGCAAGGGGAAGAGGTCTCCCCTACCATCTTTTTCTTTTTCCCTGGTGCCTAGTTGGATATCAGGGACATCTTTAAGTTACCTAGCTCTGCCTTTCGTCAGCCCGACCTCTATTAGATGTTGAGAAGAGAGAATAATAGGTGTGCGCGCAGTTGTTTCTTCGAAGAAGTCTCTGGTACTTATCTTGGAGGTCTTCCAAGCCCTTTTATCTACACAGAAGGCATAAGGATTCAGATCAGATAGCAAAGAAAGAAAAATTGAAACAAAATCAGAGGCAAACGTGATTGAAAAAAGAGGGTCTCACCCTTAATCCCGGTACTTCGGGGAAAGTCGAGGTCTGGCCCTTATAGTCTTCTAGCTCCCATCCTCCTCCCACGAAGAAGTACCACTTCTTCCAATTCTTGTTGGAAGTGGGCACTGAAGAGAGGGGTCTGAACCCCTTGTCAAACGACATGTAAAACATGCCCTCTGACCTCAAAAACTTAAGATCCATATTACTACGGATCAACTCAAGGTCTACTTCAACGCCATTTATATGACCTAAAACTATAAACCCTAATAGATGCCTCTAACTATTGATGTTGAGGTCGGTAGGATAGATGTTGAACGGTTTGAAAAAATCTCTAACTAAAGGAGGAAGAGGAAACCTAAATCCAATCTCGAACCACTCGAGATAGACACAAATCTCGCCTTGACCTATATCGGACGGGCGATCTAATGATCTTGGCGCCCAGCACGTCACATTTTGAGGGAAGTCAAAAGCAACCCTCAGAACATTTAGCATGCCCTGAGTAATGACGTTTTCTCCTTCCTCTCTTTGGGACGGCCTATGTAACATCCCAACCCGGAATATGACACTTAAACTGAGGTAGACTAGATCAGCCGGTATAAAACTGAAGTGTCAACCGAACATGTACTCTAATAAGATTTTGGTATGATATTTTATGATACACACAAACGCTAAAAACCCAACAGTCATTACAAGTAATCCTGAATGCCTGGGCAACACCCAAGTAACCCATGAATGAGTATCGAAGTACGTGCACATGCATGTATACTGTATATGTATACATATATGGGTATGTATACATATATGTATATATATGTAATAAGAATCTATATATATATATTACCAAGTATATATATATATATATATGTATAAATTACTAAGGATATATATGTGTGTATATATATATATAACTGAATGTATATATATAGGAAAATATATATAATGTTGTATGTACATGTGTATTTATACAAATCATGTATAAAGTATGTATATAAATGCCCAATGCATGGTGCATGTGTTGTGTGTGTACTTAGTGTGTGATTGATGTGTGTTGGGGGCGGTGCAATGAACCTGCCGACACAAAGGCTGTTTACAGCCATATATATGTGTATGTAATACAATGACTCCTTAAGCATTTAATTGCTTGAGGTCAAGAAATGAGAAAAAGTAGAAAAGGTAAAAAGAAGAGTCAAACAAAGTGGGTAGAAAGAAGAGATGAGAGAGAGATGAGACAGAACCATTGTTGGTAGTATGTGTGTGTATCTAGTATGTGTGGTGTGTGTTTTTGTATATTATATACATAAACATAAAATATCATGTCTGAGCTTTAAATGGAAATCAGAAACAAGAAAAAATAATAGATAGAAAGTCAAAAAAGAGGAAAACAGAGAGAGGAAAAGGAAGGAGGAGAGAAAGAGAGAGGCAGCCAAACTTATGTGTATATATCAATGTTTTCAAAACCGGACCGTTGATCGAACCGGAAAATTGTCCGGGTTACAGGTTCAACCGTCGAGTCAACCGGAATTAAACCGTGATGTCATAATTATGTAATTAATAAATTTAATAATATATATTATTAATATTTTAAATTTAAAAAATTATACAAAAATTACTAAAAATTATATAAAATTATTTACAAAATATGAATTTTCTTAATATATAAAACTTCAAGAAGAAAAATAAAAAAAGTATAGTAGACATACTTTATTACAATGTTGAAAGTTAAAACTTCATTTCCATTCTTCCATAATAGCAAAAGACCACAACAAAAATCATTTTAACATCCAATTCAAGCATAATCCAATAATTTAGTCTTCAACTACATGAAAAAAAAAAATACAAATACTAATAATCATGCACAAAATAAAATAAAATATCACATGATAGAAATATATAATACTGGAGTTTCAAAGTTCAAATTTCAAGGATTTAAAATTTTAAATACAATCCAAAATAAATTTAACACATAAATAGTTAATAGTTCTCAAAATAAAATAAAACAACAGTCCTCAAACATCATTGTCTTTTAGTTTTTGCTTAAATCTTTTCAAAAGCCTCTACGTAACCAATCATTTTCATCATTGACATTCTCTCGATTGTTACTAGGCCCTTCATCATTAGTTGCCAGCACCTCCAAATCCACCAAATGTTTTAAAATTGAGATCTTCATCAATCCCCACAACCACATCACCATCATCATCATCATTATCATCATCATCATCTAAAATAGTAAAAAATGAAATAAATGATTTTATTATATATGTTGATTCTTGAATCTTAATACATAGAAAATTTTAATAGTAAGTTACTAACCTTCTCTTGGGTGACGGCGTTGTTTTTTACTTCTTGGGATTGAACTTTCATCGTAGAGCATTTTTTCCAACTCATCATAATCAAGTAATGTACCATCATCCTCTTCCTCAACGATCCAAAATTCAGTTTTGTCAATACATTCAATGTCAATTGGATCATCATTTTTCTTCTTATAAAAATGCCTAAAATAAATAATTTAAAATATAGTTAATGATTCTCTAATGAATAATCAAATAAAAAAACATATATTTAGAAATACATAAGAATCATTTACCTATTTTTTAACCGCAAATTATAATGAATATATACAAGATCATTAAGCATTTGATGCTCCAACCTATTTCTTTTCTTTGTATGAATACGTTCAAAGACACTCCAATTTTGTTCACAACCAAAAGAGCTACTTGTTTACCCAAGGATTCTTATTGCTAGTTTTTGCAAATTTAGAGCACTATGACCGAACATTCTCCACCATTCATCTTAGTTGCATGAAAATTGAAAAAAAAAAAAAGTAAGAACATAAGAAATGAATATATTAAGATTACCATTATTAAAAAATAAAAATACATTAATAATTTAATAAACTTACCGGGTTGGGTTTTCTTGCAATTAGAAAGAGTAAGATCTTTTCCAAAACTCTCCAAACGATCCCGAAACATTCTACTCTCATTCAAAAACTTTGTCTTGCTACAAGTGGCTTTGGAATCTATGACATCAAGAAAACCTGCCATCACCTCGGGTTTGTTGCAAAATGTTGCTTGATCATATTGGAAAGCCGGATTCAACCAATAAGCAGCTGTATGGATATTTTGACGTAATTGCCTATCCCATCGTTCTTTGAGTATTTTTGTATAAGGCTTGTAACATCTCTTTTTATGCATGAACAACTTCTTAATTCCCAAACGTGCCCTATACATACCCTCGTAGACATATCCCATTGACGGCTTAATATCCCCATCAACAATACTCAAAAGGCTCATGAGTGGTTCCACAATTTTCACAATGATCAAGCAATCATTCCAAAATTTACCATTTAGAATAATATCAATAACTTCTTTGCCTTTCCTATCTTTTGCATATCTTGAATCAACAAAATCTTTACTAGTTACCAAAGCCTTCGATTCATGCATGTGGTTATAAAGGCTATGCAAAGCAATGAATGTGGTGGCAAAACGAGTTGCTCCTGAGCGAATAATTTCTGTCCAATTCTTTTTTTTCCTCAACAAAGCCAACAAGTACACATGATTATAAATAAACTTTGTTATCTTGGATGCCTTCTTTGCAAGTTCAACAATATGCTCTAACTTTGCAAAATCGCTAAAAATCAAATTTAAACAATGTGCTCACAAGGAGACCAATTGATAGTTGGATAATTCTCATTCACCATCCTCCCTGCAGCAACATAAGCTGATCCATTATCTGTCACCATGTGAACAATGTTACTCACCCCCACCCACTCAATCACTTCTTGAAACAATTTAAATAAGAGAGAAGCATCCTTCACAACATCTGAAGCATTAATAGATTTTATAAATATGGTTCCCCTAGGACAATAGACAAGAAAGTTAATCAATGTCCGATGTCTACCATCAGTCCAACCATCACCCATAATAGAACATCTAGTAGTTTCCCAAATACTCCTCATAGAGTCAACAAATAGTTGCATTTCTTTCTTAGAATCCCTCAACAAGTTAACCCGAATATCATGATAAGTTGGAACCTTAAAGCCTGGACCAATTGCAATTGCGGCATCAAACATAGACTGGAAGTATACAGAATTTAAAGCATTCAGTGGAATGCAAGTGTCGTACACCCATCTAGCAACAGACATGTGTGCCCTCCACACAGCTTCTTTACTTGCAAGAGCACTCTTAATGGTCGGTTGGGAACCTGAAGTAGTCCTTGGAGCCCCTTCCCCTTTTGTGAAACTCCTACATTACTTCTATTCCCACTACCACCACATTCATTGATTGAAATCCTCTTATTCCTAGGTTGAGGTATTTCTTCAACCTCCACATCTTCATCCATATCACCTTCAAATTGTGAAAGACTAGGGCTAAATGAATTTTGGAAATCATGCACTTCTTCCCCTTGTTTTCTCTTATTAGAAATAGATTTTAAAGATTGCTCCATTTGAAATTTAACATTTGCAGGGACCTTTTTACATGACCCAATTTCTCCTTTTACCCCAGCTAAGTGTTGCTTCATCCTATTAATTCCTCCACCTTTAATGGTCTTTGTGCAATATAAGCATGTATAAGTCTTTTTTCCCATCAGGGGCATATCCTTCACTTACATGTCCCCATGCAATATCAGATTTTCCCCTTGCAGATTGTGACGAATTGGCAGTTGAATTTTGAGCAGATGAAGACATTATAAGCAAGCTACAAAACAAGTGACAAAATATATGGTTCTATATTTAAAATAAATTCAGCCAAAGACTAACATTTTAAATTTTGATAGGTCAGACCATTAAAAAATTGATAGAAAGAGTGTTTTTTTTTTTGTACCAAAATGACTACTGGTTTATACCTTAATACAAATGGAATGCAGTTGTTAGACTAGGCCTTTGTTCAAAACTTACAGAATGTGAACTCAAATAATGCAAACCAGTTTCTCTCACCATATTTTCTGACATGCTCATACAAAATATTAGACATCACATCAATAAATTCATGGGTGCCCCACTAGTTTGCATCCACAAGAATAGTCAGTTTGTGTAGCATTTTCCATCTCATTTAGGTTCAGCTTACCACAATCTGCTGAATAAAACATATTTTTAGGTGGTGTTTATATACACATTTATAGCTAAATAGAGAGTGCAACACTTCAATTTTTTATTTTTGATTTTTTTTTAGGACCCAAACTCAACAGAAACCAAACCCTCAATATCTTTTCTGAAATGTCTCAAAACTTTTTCAATCATCTCATCAATATTGAAAGACAAATCTTGATCATCATCCTCTGAAAAGCAAACCTCTCCCTCATTCAACCGCACTCTTTTCCATCTTTGCATCAAAATCCTAACCCCTCAAACATCAAATATGATAGGAAAAAAAAAACTGCTCCAAACAACCAAAAATGAAAAATTGATGTAAGAAAAGATCTAAAACTGATGAAATATCAAAAACCAGAAAAAAAAATTTAGAACATGTGGAGCGAATACGTACCATTTATCAAGAAATCAAATCTCAACCCTTCAAAAACAATATCAGAACGTGATGTGCAAGCAATCCAATGTCACTAGCAATCCAAAAAAAAAATTAAATTAAAGGAAAGAAAAATTGGAAAAGAAAACAGGTCTTGAAACAATGAAACTAGACAGGAGAAATAAGAGAGGGTTTACTGATTTACCTTTAGATTTCAACTGATCTATGAACGACGGATGAAGAAGGACAACCGAACGACGCCGTGCGGTGCGAGTCGCCGTCGTGCGGTGCGAGTCACTGTCGCCGTGCGGTGCGAGTCGCCGTCGTGCCGTCGCGCCGTCCACCGATTTACCTTCAGGCTTTAGGGTTCAAGTGATGAGATGAAGTGAGAAACAGAGAAAGAGAAATGAGAAATCTGAGAAATGAGGGATTGAGTCGATTGATTATGTTGGTTTTTTTTTTTTATATATATATATATATAGAGGTGAACCTGGTCCGAACCGGTGACCTAGTGACAGGTCGAACGGTTCACCGGTTGAACCGCCCGGTTCGAACGGTTTTCCATTTTAAGCCGGGTTTTGAGATTGAAAGGGTTTTGCGGGTTTGACCGGACCGTTCCTTGGACCGGTCGACAGTTGAATTGGTCGAACCATCTAGTCCGGTCCAGTTTTGAAAACATTGGTATATATACATGCACCTAGCATGTATTTTGGAAGAGAAATAAAGGAACTAGGGAGGTCATTGGAGCATTCAGAAGTGAAAATCAGAAGAGAAAGAGGAGAAAAACAGCAAGGGAAAAAGGTATGAAACTCTCTGTATTTTTTAAGTTTCATTTTCTAGGTTTTTGTAAAAGTTGCATAAATCTTAGAACGAATTGCATGATGTTAATCTATAAATAAAATAGAACACGTAGGAAGAAACCGCGGGTGAAATGGTGAAGAAATAAAAGAGAAAAATGTGACCAATTATTGAGATAGAACGACACGGTATTAGAGGTAAGTAAATCTTAGATATCTAATATGCGGTATTTCTTAACCATGTCAATATTATTCTTGATATTGCCCAAATTGTACTCTTATACCTATTTGACCTTATTGATACCACAAATTGATGATTGTTCTACCTTATGAGAATTATTAAGAATAGAATTGCTATGTGGACTTGATGTTTACAATCGAATACTTGTTCTATGATATGAGAATTATTGAGGATTAAATTACTATATGGACTTGATGTTTACAATTGGATACTTATTCTATATTAAGGGAATTATTGAGGATTAAATTGCTGAACCTAGATCATAATTGTTAATACACCTTGTACCATGTCTTGAAAGATAAATTGTTATGTTCCTTGAAAGATAGATTGTTATGTTCTTACTGTAAGTAAAGTGTAACACCCCGAACTTAGTTTACAATTTATTTGACGTAATGACGTCATTTTGGAACCTAATGCGTTGGTTTAGCTGTTTTACCCTCATTTAACATTATAAAAATTTGAATTAGCAAACTACGGAGAACACAAAGAGATAAAAACCGACACGAGGCATTCGACGTCGAAGCTAACCAAAATAGGAAGTGACTAGAAGAAATCGCTTCATAAAAAAAGCAATAGAAAAGAAAATATTAAGGAAATAGCTAAAACAGAAATCTGCGCCAGCCAAACGAGGCATAAGCCTAAAATGAGGAAAAAATGTAGAAGGTGGGGCCAAGGAGAATTGAACCCTTGACCAAGTGGGGTAAGATTCTAAGCATCCAAAAATATACCAAGTGGGCTGTCAACACTTTTGTGCTTAATTATACAACATGAATTGTATATAAACCTAAATTACCCAAGCCCACCTCCCAAATTGGCCAATGACTATTCATGCAAACCCTCTCATCATTCCACCTCAGCTCCTACATCAGCCACATGATCACACCTAAGCCTACAATGCCTACAAGTGTATATGTATAGGTGTACAATTATATCTGATATGTCAGCCACCTTTAAAACACTCAAGTGTGTGCTGCATACTTAGAGTGTGTGAGGGCAAACCAAAGTGTGTATGTGTGCGTGAGTGATAGAGAGAGAGAGAGAGAGGGAGAGAGAGAGACTTTGTGTGTGAGAAAATTGTGTGTGTGTGTCTCATATAAAGGTGCACAAAGAAGGAAGGGAACTAAGGAGTACATAGTAGAACTGAGCCCCACACAGAGGACATCACATTGAGCCTAAGAGAAGAGAGAGAGACACGGTTGAAGGTATAAACCACCACAACTCAAAATTTTCTTTTTGAAATTTTTCTCACTGATTCGGTTTATTTAAGCCATATGAATTGCATGCATGAGTTCCCCTATCAAACAAGAATATTAAGCACGTAATGAAGGGGGTCAAAAAGGGCTTGGAAAGCCTAAACTAGTGACGGACCCCATTGTTGGACCTCCAATAGTGTAGGTTTGAAATGGCCATCACAAAATCTATTTTTGACATTCAAGACCCAAAATAGATCTTATGGGCATCCAAAAATCACCAAGCCACTGACCCAAAACCTCAAAGGAAGACCACCGAAAATGGGGTTACAGGTCTCGGGTTTTGAAGCTCAACCCCACAAACTGTCCTAAAACTTGGTTTTAAGAATGAGGATCTGAACCCCATGGTAAACAGAACCTAACAAAGGAAATCCCATAGAATTTGAGCCAGAAATGAGCATACATGTAGCAGTTGCAGGTTGAGACCACCACAGGTCACTATAGCTTCTAGAGCTCGATTTGAGCTTTCAAACGAATGTCAAATTGTGGCTTAGACACTCAGTAGCCTAAACCACCCAAAAGCAAAGATTAGATTGACCCCAAACTTCACGAAATTGAAAGAAAAGTAAAACAGGAATTAGGGCAACACAGTCGAGGTTTGGGGAAGAAGACGACGAGTCAATTGAGTCAACTTGCCCAGTTTAATCAAACCCAGTGTGTTAACTCGGACACGTGTTGGCTTGTAAGCAAGCCAACACATTAACGAGACGGCACGAATTAAAGAAAGTAAAACAGGAATTAGGGCAACACAGTCGAGGTTTGGGGAAGAAGACGACGAGTCAATTGAGTCAACTTGCCCAGTTTAATCAAACCCAGTGTGTTAACTCGGACACGTGTTGGCTTGTAAGCAAGCCAACACATTAACGAGACGGCACCGTTTTGGGGGAAATGGGTTCTAATTTTAATTTGATTTTAGGTTGGTTGGTTACAGCCCTAGGAAATTAAAATTCTAGAATGAGGATAACCCAACCGTGGATAAGACAGGAAATGTAGATATCTTACTCTGGCTCTATAAGAGAAGTTGAACTGGCTGTCTCAATAGCAGTTAGGACTGGTTTAGGGTTTTATTCTATAAACCCACTGGTTCAAAGCTTTAATTAAAGGAAATTAAACCGAAACTATTTTTAATTTCAGTTTGACCCCAACAAGTTCTGGAAATCCTATTTTGGCCCTATCCTTGGGATTTTTATGCAAATATACCCCTGAAAAATAATAAAATAATAAAATAATTTATTTAATTATTTTATTAATTGGGTAAAATGACTATTTTACCATTAGACACTAAATAAGTTAAACAAAGTCCAAATAAAATAAATAAATGGTTCAGGCATTTCGGACTCAACGGTGGAGTCCGATTTGTGAAATTAAGTCCCGAAAAATATAGACACGTAAATTATAAATGACTGTATTGCCCCAAATGATACCTAAGACTAATTAAACATAAAAGATAGTCCGATTTAACTATGTTGGACATTCTGGACCTAATAGTGAGGTCCATTTTATGGACCAAGGTCCCGAAAAATTTAGCTATACAATATGTGAAATTACCAAATTGCCCCTGATGCTATACGAAATCCAAATGAAGTCCAAATGGGACGAAATTGATACCGATAGAAGCCCAGATACTCGTGAAACTGTACACATGATTAAATGACGAATCGATGTCAGAATTTCACAAAACATAAAATGACCAAAATACTCCTGAGCATGGTAAGTGCAAAGTAAAGGCTGAATAAAGGCCAGTCTGATCTAATAAATTGTCATAAGCATAATTATGGAAATTAAGGGGCTAAATAAGACTCTAGAACAGTTAACATGTAAAATAAAAAATGACCGATGTGTCCTGATGATCTAAAACAAATACCAAATGAAGTCCAAAAGACCTAAAAAATTATATATAAGATATATGGGATATTTTGAGGACCACGATAGGGCCCGGGGCAAGAATGAAAAATTACTATTTTGCCCCTAAAGTTAAATAAGTGATTAATTGATAACGAATGAAGTCAAGATGACTTAGACTATAATTCTGAAAGCTACTAAGCTTAATCAAGAATTCAATAGCCTAAGTTGAAATCCAATAAATGGGTAATAGGCCGATGGACTTAATTAGGTGATCTGATAAACGCCTAAGATGATAAATAATTCATGAATGGATGAATTCTTATATTTCTGTGATTGATGATGATTATTCAGGATATACAAGAATGTGCCTAAGACAGTATTTGGAAAACATCTGTGAATGGAGATAAGCATAAAAGTTTGTGAGTAACTTGAAACTTCTGACTTAGTGATATTTTAACTATCATAGTATTTTCATACACTGTACTGTCTCATATACTGTACTGTTTAAATGCATATACTTAAATGCATACTCTTTGTACTACATTACACATGGCACGATTTTGTTCTGTCATGCTCTTCTGTTCTGTTCGGGTCTGTTCTGTTCTGTTATATGTTATTCGAGGTCCGTTTCGATTCTGTTTTGTTCTGTTGTGTCTTACTTTTGGGCTCATTCTAGGATTGAGCGATATGGCTTAAATAGGCCAGAGCCAAACCCAGAGGGTAGAGGCCCCACTAGTGTCCACGATGGGCAGCTGGGAAAGGCTCATCCGCCAGATTGGCATCTTGTTCTGTTTTGTTCCACTCAATTCTATCATGTTCCGTTCTGATATGTGTTGTGAGCAAAACCTAGAGAGCAAGGGACCCTCAAGTGTTCGCTCATGGGCAGTTGGGAAAGGCTCGAACACACTTGATGATTTGCCTATGTTTCTGATTGATATATTGCCATCCTGTTATGTTTTGTTCTATTCTGATCTGTTCTGTTATGATCTGTTTGTTATATTTAGTTTGATTCTGTTTTATTCTACTTAAACTGCATTTAAAGTGGATTTATAAAATTGTTATTTCTGAAGTGACTAAACTAGCCATGTGCTTTATAAGCAAGAACTGGTTTTGAAACTCATGGAAGGGAACCTCTGTTACTCACTGGGCTTGTTAAAGCTCACTCTATTATCCTAACATTTTTTTCAGGATTTATCTCTGGTGGATTTGAAGGCACAAGGAAATGAAACTAATAGCCCGAAGGCATCCTAAGTCAAGATTTGATGGCAATGAATTATGGAGTCTTGGATTATTATGGGCTGGACCATGCTATTTAGGTTCATGGTACTATGTTACTGAATTCATTGATATAGAATAGACGCATTGGGACATGGCTCATGTATATTGGTACTCTAAAGATATTTGGTGATTGATGATAGACGTGCTCTCATGGGTTTGGATGAGTTGCATTCCCGAATTAAAAAGGTTTTAATTTTCGCTACTCTGACCCTACAATTGGAATGCAATTCATTGTAAAGTTAAAAAGTCGCCTTTGGTTGGTCGCATTGTAGGTGGAAAAAATAGGCAAGGTGGCCAATTGGCATCATGTTCTCGGCATCAAAGAAGAGTGGGGTTCGGGATATTACATAAAGTTTAGAAAGATAGATTGCTATGTTTTTACTGTAAATAAAGTCTTGAAGGATAGATTGTGATGTTATTACTGTAAGTAAAACCCAATCTCTTACATGTGGTATTCTCAGCCATGGTTATTCCTTCTACTGCCAAAAGTTGTACTCTTATACGTACTCGATAATTATTATTTTCACAATGTGAGACTTGTTCTATCTTGTGTACATTATTAACTGTTATATTCATAATTGATTGTACACTTTGTACCATGCCTTGAAAGGCCAACAAATATGTTTTCACTACTGAGAAAAAAGATATTCCACATATATATACACTCTTTGTGGAATTATGATAGTCATGATTTGTTATTAGTATCCGAAGTTGTGCTCAGTCACAACGTTCATTCGATATTTTTACTGTATGGGTTGGTATTGAATATACTACTCGACCTACGAGTCAAACAGGTGACAGTGTCTATGAATGGACGTATGGCGTTGTATACGCAAAGGAAAGAAAAAAGGAAAAGGAAAAGGATATGATAAGCCCTAACAGTAATATGCATCAAACAGTTTATTGATATCACATCGTTTATTGAATCCATAAAATGATCATATTTTTCCTATGAATGGTCATATGTTGAAAGCTTATCCATTGGTTTACGATTGATTAGTTACCTATTGATTGTGGCAGTATAACGATTGTTTTGAATAACCCCTACTGGTTATTGTGATCTCTATTGTCCTGATTGGCTATTATGGCATCCTATTCATTAACTGGCTATTATGTTTCATATCCTTATTATCTTGGATTATGTTCTTTCTATGCTGACCCTGACCCACAACAAAGAGAAGGGAATTTACTTACTGAGCTTTGTTAGCTCATTCAACTTACTTAAATTGTTTCAGGAAAAGACGCTGCGAGACAGCAATAAGAGCTTGAAAACATAGTAGGACATTTTGAAAAATGTACTAGTAATGATGTAGTTTCTTCCATATATTCACCACCTAAGGGTGATGAGATGTTGGTTCCCATTTCGATATATGAAGAACCATATTATATTTAAATAAAGACTTCCGTTGATTTACTGTTAAGTTTTATATATTACACATTATTGTTATTGATACAAGGAAATAAAAGTAAGGACGGTCACAGGGTTGGCCCCGTGATACGAAATCCGCATAGGGTGGGTTTTGGGTCATGACAGTCAACTTGAGGTTTCCCCCATTACATTTGTGGGCTTGATGAATCCGTCTACAATCCTAAGTTCAGGACTAGGGGAAAGGTATTCGACTATCTTATTTTTGACATCCTTGGAGGAACTGCTACCTATAACATGAACTTGTGATGGCACAGTCGTCTCAGAAGAGCTTCCTGTGCCATAACCTATGCTTGACATAGTGTTGGAGGCCGACATTGTGAAAATAAAAAGAAAGAAGAAAAGAAGAACAAAAATGAAAAGAACGGTCAAGAATGAACCGAACTTGAGACTTGATCGGAGAAAGAAGGCTTCTCATGGTGACAATCTTGTCACTCTACTTCTCTCAATATGCGGTAGAAAGTTTTATGATGAAATGAAAGTGACTGAAGGGAAATGGCACACACATATCCCCTTCTCCTTTTATAAAGGGCTAAAATGATGGGGCCCATGATTCTGAATCGTCACAGGAGTTGTAGGAATGAGGACCTCGAAAGCCCAAATGATGGCTAACATAATAAATTTCGCATCAATGGCTGTCGCAGAAAGCGAAGTGGTACGACGCGTGGACTATAGCACGGGACTCTTCAGAACCCTCAGCCTCAGTCATGCGACGTGCTAAACTAAGGCTCGGGGGGAGTAGCTGATATACCACAAAAGGATAGACGTGTCCCCATATGACACGTGTACATACAGAGTACCTATGCATACAGACCAAAGAAAGCTTTTCTATACAGAACAGACATGCACACAAAGTTCAGAACTCTTTTGCTCGGAGTCCCTCAAGATCTCTAATCTTCCCTTCAGAACAGGAAATGCTGGGCACGCACATACTAGGGTCCCGAGCTGGCCACCATCTTACATGCCCTACCGACCTTGATCTAGTGATAAATAATATTTTTATTAAAAATTAAGAAAAAAATAAAAAATAAAAAAAATATTTTTTTTATTATCTGGCGATAAATAACAAAATATAAACATAATCATTGAAATTATCTTAATGTATAAATTTTTATATATTTGTATATATAACAAAAATACATGCAATAATATATTATTTTATACTAAATTTTATTATTTAATCATTAAATATAAAAAATTTTGTGAAAAAAAATTATAAATGATAAAAATTTGAATGAGAGGGCTGTAATTGTTAATATAATAAAAAATGTTAGTGTAATTATTCTTTAAAAATAAACAAAACATGTAATATATGATATTTTCAAATAATAATTTTTAACAAACATCTAATTAACAAATAATTATAAGTAAATCATTTTTTCGAATAAATTCACGGTCATCCGAGCGAGGCAGTCTTTTCCACTCGTCACACTCACCTTTGCTCTACGAAGCTAGCGTTTGCTCGATAGTCCTCAAATTTCCAGCTTGGTATAGTGATGGAAGCGAAGATTGGGAAGTTCTTTGATTCGGTGGGCAACTTCTTCACCGGCGGCGATCAGATTCCGTGGTGCGACAGTGATATCGTCGCCGTAAGTATTTCTGAATCCAATTTCATTCATCTATCTGAAGAATTTTTTTTTTCTCTCTGTTCTTGTTCGAAGAAACGCAGGGTTTCCTTGTATGTGAATTTGTAATGGCTCTTCATTTTCATGGCTGATTTTTTTCTTCCTCTCGATTTTGAACGCTTGTCAGGTTAGATATTTTTTTTTGTGATTCTCTCTCTCTTTGTTTTGGCTGTGGCTAATTTGGCCCATTTAAGGTAACGATTTATTAAATTTCATATTAAAATTGGTTTCTGTGAGATCCTTTTTGAATAATCTCTCTCACAGACACACACCCCCACGTGTTCTTGCGAACATATACACGCGAATAATGTCTTTGTACTGCATAGGTTCTGCTTATTGTGGCTTATATGGTCGTGTACAGGAGAATCTTGAGCTCAAAGAGATTGTTAAGTGGAATCAAATTGTTTTCATATGGGACATGATGTTGTTCTTTTCTGGTCTGAAGGCTTCCTCCCACGAACTAGCTGTCAAGATCTTGAGATCAGAGGGTTGTTGGGAAGGCTCCGGTGGTAGCCGCTCAGATGATAAAGTCAGCAGAGAAATAAAGACAGTAATTCAAGAGAAGAATTGAACATGAATTGAAAAAGTACCTTATGACCTTATTTATAGAGTGTAGATCTTCCAAGTTGAGTATGATTAGGAGTTATAAAGGTTGGGATTTGAAGATATTCGTAAATAATAGTTATCATATTGAATTCTGTTTTCTTATTCTGAGATCGGTAAGTTATAGAAGCCCCTTTCTTCTGAAATCTTTGTACTTGGTCGGTCGAACAAACTAACCACCTCATGATCTTTATATTGAAGAACTCCTTACCTCTGAACCCTTTGTGCCCGATCAATTAGATAAAATAACCCTTTCAAGATCCGTACCCTGAAAAGCTCATTATAGCCACGTGTCATGCCCTGAATATGGTAGTCAAATTATGGTATATCAGCTACTCCCCCTAGAGTCTCGGCTCTATGGAACTCATCCAGAGTTGAGGTTAGGGTTTTTGAGACGTTACACGTGTACTGGTCATAAATGCGCTATTCCGTATTTTGAAGAGACAGCCGTTGATGTGATACTTATTGCGTCAGCCGCCGGTTGAAAATACGAGGCTATCATTGCCCCAACCGCCACGGCTATTCAGAAATGGTGCTCCTAACGTGGACGTCCGTTGGGATTCTATAAAAGGGGGGCAATGTACCACCGTTCCCCCTTTCAACACTTTGAAATTTTGGCACTTATTTAACAACAAGAGTAATTTCTAAGGCAATTTCCGGTGTACTAGAGAAACTTCCTCTAATTAGGGCTTTGGTTAGGTTTGGTCCCAAGAATACTTCTTAAACTCTTAATCTTTTCTTCTTTTTCCGTTGTTCTTTTACATTTGTTTTAACAATGTCTGTCTCCGACGCTCGGTCAAGTACTGGTTATGAAAATGTAAAGCCATTGGAGGTCGACGACCGAAATAGAATTAAATCTAGTAGTTAGTAGACCATCAGGAGAATTTAGGAAAGGGACCTGCTAAGAACCAGGTCCTCAAGTTTTGAAGTTAAAATAGTAGAGACTTTTTTAGAGCCTAGGAATAGACGTGCAGAGACTTCTGGTAAGAACAGTAAAAGGTAAGAAGGGTGAAAGTGCTTTTACTCAGAGCATGATAGATGCTCTAAAGGCTGCCTTTGACTTCCCTCATAACGTGACCTGTAGGATACCCGAGCCTATAGACCGCACCTCTGATGTCCAGCTCGGTGAGATCTGTGTTTACCTTGAATGGTTCGAGATGAGTACAGTTTTCCTTCCACTGTATTATTAAGGAGTTCCTTAGTTGGTTTAATATGTGCCTAGCCGATTTAAACATCAATAGCTGGAGGCAATTGCTGGAATTTCATAGTTTTAGGCTACTTGAATAATGTTGAGGTAGATATTCCCCTAATTAGAAGTAACATGGATATGAAATACTTGAGGTCGGAATGCATGTTTTACATGTCTTTTAACAAAGGGTTCAAACCCCTCTCTTTGTACTTACTTCCAATAAGACCTGGAAGAAGTAGTTCTTCTATATGAAAGGAGACTAAGGAGTTCGAAGATTTCGAGAACCTGGGCCACAATCTTCCCATGAAGAACTGGTGTTAAGGGTGAGTCCCTTTTTTGTAACTTGCCTTTTTCATCTTTCTGTCTCTAAACCTAATATGCCTCTACGCTGTATATTGTGTAGATAAGAAGGTTTAGAAGAGGTCAATCTTCACTATTGACCTTCAGAAAAAGTACAGACAGCTCCTTCAGACCAACAACCGTTCTCACGAAGCCATTCTAACTGCTGAAGAACCTAATGGATGCGGGCTTGGTGAAGGATAGGAGTGAAGGTCTGAAGAAGACACTCCTCTCTGGATGGGTCTCAGGTAAGAAAAAGAAGGTTGTGGAAACTTCTACCCTCGCCGATGCCCCTTAGAGAAGAGAAGAAGACTGATTTCCGACTCTCTTGAGCGGACAGTCTCAAAGGAGCTAGGGCCGTTCTCCAGTTCAGAAGGCCTTCTCGCCTTCGACCCTTACCGTGCCCAAAAGGAAGAGGGGAAAGGACAAGATGAACGTCGCCCCTCTAGAGCCTGAGGACTCCGGTCCAAGTGCTGTGAAGAAGGCCTACAAAGACTTCTGGGCAACAAGTCCCAATAAGTTTGTTGGATTGAAGCCTCAAAGGATAGCGAGAGATCTAATGGCTGTCCATATGAGGGTAAGCTTTTATTTCTATTTCTCTGTTGTTTTTCTGTATTCTGCATACCTTTAGTGCTGACTCAATTGTTTTGTTTTCAGGCTATTCATGGTTTGACAGCCATCATGGACTGCCCTGAAGATACCGAGCAGATTGACACCTTTCAATTTGAGCTCGATGAAACCAAGCTGCAGCTGGGGACTGCTTAGTTGGTGGTGGTTGTTGCCGAGGAGAAGTTGAAAGAAGTTGCCAACTCGTACTCTATTCTAGAGTCAGGAAGGGACGCAGTAATTGTTGAACTGGAGGGCCTCAGGAAGAAGTTTGCAGACTTCGAGGTTGCTGCTACGAAAAAGCTTCAGGACAATGTCGAGGCTTTGAGGGTTCGAACCGAGATAGATATGAAGAATGAAGTTTGTAGACTTTGAGGTTGCTGCTGCGAAAAAGCTTCAGGACAGTGTCGAGTCTGCGAGGGTTCAGACCGAGATACATCTGAAGAATGAAGTTCAGGAGCTTGGAAACGAGCTCATCGAGCACGGGTATCGAACCTTTAGGAAGAGGCTTCGGAAGATGTATCCCGATCTGGACCTGACTGGGGTGAATGACATTCTGGTCTCCCAAGTCGAGATAGACACTCTGCTTGCTGACGATGAAGAAGAGGCGGCTCCTGAACCCCTTCAAGTTGTGCTGCCACAGATTGCTGAGTCTGCAGTAGAGTAGTTTTGTAGAACTTTTTGTATTTTTCTTTAAACTTTTTGACTCTGTGATCTTCCCCTTTTTGGACTTTCAATATATGAAATTTTAATAATTTTAGAACTTGTGTCCAATTTGATGTCTTTGTGTTATTTTTAACTTGAGAAAATTTCTCTAATATTCAGACCGGTAGAAAAATATAAGTTTTTTAAGAGTTTCCAAAATATTTGTAAGGCATTTCAGAGGTTTGAATAATATAATATATAGACATATAACACTTGCAAAGAATACAAGTTTTTTAGGGGTCTGATGTAATGCCTTTCTGATAAGTATACAAACCTGTAACACTTGTAAATAATATAAGGTTTTTAGGTGTTTGCGCATTGGTTGAATGAACTAGACCTGTAACACTTGTAATGAGTAAAAGGTTTTTAGGAATCTATACATTAATAAAATGGACCAGACCTGTAACACTTGTAATGAGTACAAGGTTTTTAGGGATCTGTTTATTGGTAAGATGAACCAGACCAGACCTGTAACACTTGTAATGATTATAAGGTTTTTAGGGGTCTGTACATTGGTGGCAAGCACTGAAGTGAATAACAATTAAAGAATTTTTTACTGATAATACTTGCGTAAGTGCTCGATATTTCAAGGTCTGGGTACAGATTTCCCAGCTAAATCTTCTAACCAATAAGTTATTGGTCTAATAATCTTGGTGACTTTGTAGGGCCCTTCCTAGTTAGGGGAAAGCTTTACCATGGTGGGATCTTTAGTGTTTGGGGACACTCTCCTCAGGACGAGCTCTTCGAGCTGAAAGTTAACGGGTTTTAACCCTCTGTTGAAGTATTTGGTCATGCTTTGCTGCTGGGCTTCAGTCCTGATCCGAGCTTGCTCGCTCCTTTCTTCCAGAAGATCTAGATTTTCTATGAGCTTTTGGCCATTGTTCTCTTGATCAAAGAAGTTTGTTTTAAGGGTTGGTATATCAATCTTAACAAGAATGAAAGCCTCGGTGCCATAGGCGAGTGAAAATGGTGTCTTTGTAGTTGAGGTTCTTTTTGTAGTTCGGTAGGCCCAGAGAACCTCAGGGAGCTGTTCGACCCATCTTTCCTTGGCTTCTTCTAACTTCCTCTTTATGGCCTCAAGGATAGTACAGTTGGTGACCTCGGCTTGCCCATTAGCCTGAGGATACCTTGGAGAGGAGAAGTGGTGACTAATATGGAGATCTTTACAAAACTTTCCAAATACTTTTCTTGTGAACTGTGTTCCATTGTTTGAAATAATGACTCTGGGTATGTTGAACTTGCATACAACGTTCTTCTACCTTTACCTCTGTGATGTTAGTCAAGGGTTCTGCTTCTGCCCATTTCGAGAAGTAGTCAATGGTGACTAGTAAAAATCTCCTGTTTTAAGGGACTTTTGGCAATGATCCTATGATGTCCAACCCCCATTGGGCAAAGGGCAAAGGGCAAAGGGCCAAGGACTTACAACAAGGACGAGCTCATGCTGAGGTTAATGTTAGTAAGAAGCAAAACTGCTGACATTTGTTAGACTACCGAACATATTCTTTAGCTTGTTTTAGTATACTAGGCTAGTTGTATCCCTGAGTTAGTGCTCGGTGGGCAATGGTTCTTCTGCCATTATAGTTGCCGCATATTCTTTCGTGTGTTTCAGCTAGAACATAGTGAGCCTCTTCTGGAGTCAAGCATAGTAGGAGGGGCTTCATGTAAGACCTTCGGTAAAGCTTTTCTTTAAAGATTAAGTACCGAGTTGTCCTGATTCGGATTCTTGAAGTCATCTAATTCAGGAGATTGTTCGGAAATGTGAAGAGCTTGTGACACTTCAATGTTGGGCTTTAATTGATAGGAGATTTTCACCATAGAATCCCTTTTCGGCCTGAGGTGAGAGGCTATATTTGCTAGTGCATCTTCTCTAGAATTTCAAGTTCATTCGATCTTCTGAATCGTGAATTTGTGGAAAAATTTCTTTAGTGATTTTACCAATTCTGAATATCTGATCATTATGTTATTTTTGGTAGAATATTCTCCCAGGATTTGACTGACTACAAGTTGAGAGTCTGAAAATGCATTGAGGTCTAGAGCTTCACGTTCCAGAGCTAGCTTTAACCCGAGGATAAGTGCTTCATACTCAACTTCATTGTTAATGGCTTTGAATCCCAGACTAACGGCTCTTTCAGTTGTGATCCCAACAAGGGACTGAAGTATTATACCTACTTCAGAGCTCTATCCGTAGAAGAACCATCAGTGTAAAGTAACCATGCCAAAGTGTCTGTAGTGGTTTGAGCTTTTGAGTGCTGTGATTTAGTGAATTCAATTATGAAATCTACTAATGCCTGAACTTTGATAGCAGTTCGTGAAACGTAAGATATGTCAAACTCTCCTAACTCCACTAACCACTTAACCTAATCGTCCAGAAACTTCAGGTTTGTGTAGGACCGATTTTAGAGGATATGATGTGGGGATTACAATGAGATAAGCTTGAAAGTATGGTCTGAACTTCTGAGCAGATATTATTAAAGCTAAAGTCAATTTTTTAATCTCGAAATACCTTGTATCGGTATCCAGAAGTGCTTTGCTGACATAAAAGACGGGCCTCTGAACTCCTTTGTCTTCCCTAATTAACGTAGAGCTGATCGCACTTTCCGACGAGGCTAAATACAAGAGTAGTTTTTCCCCTGGCATTGGTTTTGAAAAAAGGTTGGGGGATGCTAAGTACTGCTTGAGTTGTTGGAAGGCTTCTTCACTTTCAGATGTCTACTCTAGGGCCTTACTACCTCTCAAAGCTTTAAAGAACGGGAGGCACCGTTCTGTTGATTTAGAGATGAACCTATTCAGTGCTGCTATCTTTTCATTTAGCCCCTGGATATCTTTATTAGTTTTGGGGGATTCTAGGCCTATCAGAGCCTTGATTTGTGTAGATCTGCTTCAATTCTTCTTTGGGAAACCAGGAAACCCAAGAATTTTTCCTTTGTAATCCTGAAGGTACACTTCGATGGGTTAAGTTTCATTCTGTGCTCCTTCAGGATTTCGAATGTTTGGGATAAGTGCTGAATGTGGTCAGCCTTCCGAACACTTTTGACAACCATATCGTCGATGTAGACTTCCATTGTATTTTCGATCTGGAGGCCAAACATTTTGTTCACAAGCCTCTGATACGTGGCTCCAACATTCCTTAGACTGAGTGGCATCACTCTATAACAATAGAGATCCTCTTTCTGATATGAAGGCTGTTTTCTCCTAGGTTTGGAGGATACATTTGGATTTGATTGTAGCCAGAGTAAGCGTCCATGAAGCTCATGAGCTCGTGACCTACGTGGCATCTATGAGTTGATCAATTCTGGAAAGTGGAAAGTTGTTTTTAGGACAAGCTTTATTGAGGTCGGTATAGTCGACAGCAGACTTTCTACTTGCCGTTCTTTTTCTTTACAAGAACTGTGTTGGCAAGCCATTCGAGATAGAACACCTCTCTTATCATTTCAGCATCAAGAAACCTCTGGACTTCTTCATTGATGATCTTGTGACGTTTTTGGGCAAATGTTCTTCTCTTCTGTCTTACGGAAGGGTAGTCTGGATCTGTCGTCAACTTGTGAGAAACGAAGTCAGAATCTATTCCCTCCATATCTGTGGTCTCCCAAGCAAATACCGAACGGTTGACTTTTAAGAATTTAACAATCTCCTCTTGCTCGGAAGGAGACAAAGTTGAGCCAATTTGTAAGCACTTTCCCTCTTCTTTACTGCTGACGAGCACTTTGATAGGCTTCCTCTATTGGTTTGACCACGCTGTCCCTTCCTCTTGGACTTAGTAGGTTTATCGATTTCGGAAGGACATTCCTCGGCCTCATGAAGTTCTGGAGAGGGAGAGTCTTCCTCCTTATAAGGGTACTGTAATTGCTATTTGGAAGGTCTTTCTTTGAGTGCGAGGACATGGCATTCCCGGATACTGGGCGTCAGCCCTTAATGGCGAGCACTTTATCTTTGTAGACATATTTAAGGCACTGATGAAGGGTTGAGGTAACTGCCTCCATCTGGTGGATCCAGGGCCTCCCAATACTGACATTATAAAGAGATTTAGCATCTAAGACCATGAATTCAAATATCAAGGTGTTCTGGTCATCTCCTTCTCTCGTGGTTGGTTGATCAATTCTACCTATTGGGAAGCTGAGGTTCCCATTGAATTCTGCCATTACTGTGCAACAGTAGCTCCGATGTCCTTGGATTTGAGCTTCATATATTTGAAGGGTTTGTAGAATAATACATTGGTGGAGCTCCCAGTGTCTACGAGAACCCTTCTAATCTTAAAGTTAGCAATTTTGAGTGAGATGACAAGAGCATCGTTGTGGGGATAGTGTATCCTAATAAGGTCCAGTTTAGAGAACTGGATTTGAGGTTCTGACTTCATCTTCTTCTCAATGGCCGAGATTTGGATGACGTGGGGCTTTGCCCTTGCTTCCCGAGCATATCTTTTTCTGGCCTAGGTTAGGCATCCTTGCCATTGCATTGTCAGCATGGAGTACGAAGATGACTTGTTGATTATTTTGATGCGGCTAATCATTTCGAATTTCCCTCTGTTCAGGCCTCTGCTCTGGCCTCCTTTGGGGGGGTCTTTCGTCTTGGCGGATGAATTCTCTCAATCGTCCCCTCCTGATCAGGTGTTCTACCTCTTGCTTCAAACCTCTGCACTCCTCGGTGGTGTGCCCCTTCTCTTTATTAAAATCATAGTCCTTGCTTCGATTTCTTTAGTCGAGGTGGCTTTTTAGTGGTTCTGACCATCTTAGGTTTTCATGAGTCTGGATCTGTTGGCGTATATAGGTAAGAGAAACATTTAACGGGGTATAAGTTCCATACCTTCCAGAGCTAGAGTTCTTCTAGGCTCTTGATGTTGTTCTCTTGTCGGGACTCCTGGTCCTTTTTTTGTTGTCCCTGTTATCGCTCTTTTGGACCTGCTCGTCCTTCTGAGGTTGTTCTTTGGCTTTTTGGAAGGAGGCTTTCATATCTTCAAGATTAATATACTTTTATGCTCTATCCATGAGCACTGTCATATCGGATAGGGGGATTCTTGGTCAAAGAATCTTGAAAGCGTCCAAGCCCGGGGCCCAATGTGAGGGCAGCCACCAGGAAACTTGAACTATAATCATTCATATCTGTGAGTTCGGTATTGAAATGAGCCATGTATTCCCGCAGTGACTCCCTTTGCTTGCTTTATAGTCCTCAAGAACTCTGACCATTTTCTTAACTTCCTGTTTGTTAAGAAGCGATCAAGGAGTAGCCTGCTAAGTTCATAAAAGTTGCTGACTGATTTCTGGAGAAGGTTGTGAAACCATTTAAGGGTAGTACCTTTCAGGCTGGGCACAAAAGTTCGACACATAAAGACATCGGTAGCTCGATGCAAGGCCATTGTATGTTGATATTGAGATAGATGGTCAGACCCATCATAAAGAATGAATATTGGGACAATAAATTTCTTGGGTCGCTCCTCTGTCATTATGGCAGAGGTTAACGACGTAGAGAACCTACCAAGCAGTTTGCTTAGCTCGTTTTGTTCTGGAGGGACGTGGACCCCTTGGTTTAGATCGTCTGATCTTGAGAGTCTGCTATCTCCTCTATCCTCTGAGGGGCCCTGAGTAGGTTATGTTGGCACCCGTTATTGGTCTTGTCCTGAGCTTCCAGGGTCCTAGATTCACAGGGGGAATTTGTCTTGCAGTAGTAGAGGAGTGCTGCTCTCCCAAGACTAGTGGACGTGGGACCTCAGGAGGCTGAAGTCCTTGCTATACTGGATTGGCTCCAAAGACTGTTGGGATTGGTAATCTTGTCCTGCTCTAGTAATGAACGGCAGGGTGGAATGTTGGTATTCCTCTCCCAGTTGTTGTTGACGATTGGAGATCGGTACCCATATGGACGGTACCATGGGAGTGTACCGGCTACGTGTTGGGCAGCTCCTCATTGTGGGATCCTCTGCTTGTGGTGGTGCGGGAGGCTGAGGTTCTCTATGAACAGCGTTAGTAGGAGGAGGAGGACATGACTATGAGTTGTTCCTGCATCTGATCGGACTGTCGTTGAATCCGATCAAGTTGCTGTTGTAGACGAATGAGTGTTTGTCCCCTTTCTTTTCTAGCAGGAGGTTGATTTTGAGGGTTTTGAGAATTTTGAGGATTCATTCTGGGACGAAGGTTTGGGGCCATTAGTTCATTTAAGAAAAGAAAATAGGTTTTTTTGATGAAAAATAATGAGAATGATCATTGTTCCTACGGACAGTGTCAAACTGATGTTGCTCTTTTCTGGTCTGAAGGCTTCCTCTCCTGAACTACCTGTTAATAACTTGAGATTAGAGAATTATCGGGAAGGCTTCTATGATAAAGTTAGTAGAGAAATAAAGACAATAATTTAAGAGAAGAATTGAACATGTATTGAAAGTGTACCTTATGACGTTATTTATAGGGTATTGATCTCCCAAGTTAAGTAGGATTAAGAGCTAGGAAAGTAGGGATTTGAACATATCCGTAGATAGTAATTATCATATTGAATTTTGTTTCCTTATTCTGAGGTTGGTAGGGTATGGAAGGAGGTGACCAGTTTTGAACCCCCTTTCTTCTAAAGTCTCTATATTTGGTCGGTCGAACAAACTAACCACCTCATGATTTGTATACTGAAAAACCCCTTACCTCTGAACCCTCCGTGTCCAGTCGATTAGATGAAATAACTCTCTCAAGATCTGTACTTTGAAGAGCTCATTATAAACACGTGTCATGCCTTGAATATGGATAGTCAAATTATGGTATATCAAGACATAACAATAAAAAAATAAAAAAAAGTTTGGATATGCTATTTGAAATGATGTTTGGGGAAACAATTTTGTGTTGCAATGGTTGATTCTTTGAGTGATTGATGGAAACATCTTGTGATACAAGCGTGTGAGCATGCACAAATTTGTGTCAAACGATCAATATAGGCATGTATCGGGCTTTGGGGGAGTTGGACTTTGTTGACTACACTGGCCATCCAAGCCCCACTCGCTTTTACTTGGTGAAAAATAGACCTTTATTTTCTCCTACTATTAGAGACCACTCTCATAAAAGCTTAAGCTATTAGAGAGTGAAACTTTATTTATGTTATTAGCATGCCCTCACTTCTTGTGAAACTCTCTCCTTCATCAGTGAGTGAAACACACACACACACACACGTGTATATATATATATTATAATTATGAGGTGGGCTGTGAAATTTGAGTCGAGGATCTTGATTACTCTTATTCTCCCTAAAGCTTAAGCTATTAAAGAGGGTGAAACTTTATCTTTATCATGGATTTATATCACGGTCGCGGTGTAATGATATCAGGAATATCGGATCATCCGTAACGAGAATTGGAAACCTGCTACTATGAATTTTTTTTAAACACTAGCAGATTTCTTAAAAATCACTGATGCACATATCTTAATTACAATTTATCATATTTTAATATTTTTTACATTTATTTTTTTAATTTTCTAGTACTAAAAAATATTTTTCTTTTAAATAACATCTAAGAAGATATTTTATTATTTTATATAAATTTTTTAAAGTTAAACTAATAAAAATTATTTTTTTATTTGAATAGCATTACAACAAGTAATTTAAATAATAAAAAAAATAATTATAATCATGAAAATCAATTTAGTGTAATTAGTTATGGGAAAAAAAATTAAAAAAATGTTAAGGTCAAGAGACCTTTTCGAAGTCATATAGGCCCGAATGTTTTGATAACCCTTTATATTTTTTTTGGTTATTTAACTTATTTTGTTAAGTATATATCTTATATGTAAATTTTATAAAAATAGAAACCATAAGAATTCAGCAAAAAAAAAAAGTTTTAAATTGTAAAAAAAAAAAAAAATTTCAAAACTAACCATAACAATTTTGTTACGGCCCGTAACTGGTATTGGCTGATATAGCTGTAAATTTTGGTTACACTGATATATCGGCTTGTAACGGTATCAGAGGGTCAAAAATTAGATATGTAACGACCGATATGACGTTATTTAAAAATCATGATTCTTATCATCAACACCTACCTAGTAGGGAAAATTTGATTTTAACTTGCACAAAATAATTGGCATAGCCATTTCAATTTTTTGTGTGTTTCTGGTACTTAGTTTTACCATTAAAATCACTTAATTTGGTCGGGATGACAGGTCAGTTTAGAAAATTAGAGAATCTGCACGGTTAGTAAGGAGTAAGCTGATTTAAACTATTGTGGGTTTTCTGGTACTCATTCAACAAGCCAATGGATGGTGGTGAATATAAGGCTTAGGATATAAAGGTGCACGGATACGGATACGGTGCACAGATACGGATACAGTGCATGGATACAACACGACATGGATATGCAAATACGTTATTTCTCAAAAAAGTAGGACATGTACACGTTAGGGACACGTTGAATATATATATATATATATATATATTTATAGTTTTTATATGACCATATAATAAAACTTAACGTTATTTCAGTTAAAATTGGTATAAAAACACACAAATCACAAAAATATTATTAGGAGATTAAAATAATAAAGTCATTAAATAAAAATTCAAGAATTTTTTCATTTAATCATCAACATCCATGATTCAAGCTCCAAAACATATTTACTATTATATGAAACATAGATATTTATACATAATATAACCAAAAATAGAACTAAGGAGAATGATAAAAGGAGGAAAAAATCCAAAAGAGAAAACATATCTAAAACGTGTCCATAATCTGAAATGTGTCCGAAATTCTGAAAAAATAAAATAAAATTAGACTCTTTTTTCGTGTGTATGACGCCTGTCCGGGACGTGTTCAAGAGTGTCGGTATTAGATACGTATCCGACACAGACACTTGAGCCAAAATAGAGTATCTGTGTTTCATGGATTGTAAGAGACTGTTTCTTCAGTTGTAAGATTTCGTGGAAACAATAGGAAAATTTTATTGTTAGGTGATGTGAGAGAAAAAAAAAGGATAGTCAGTTTTTTTTTGGTTATTTGGCCTTTTGATGTTATATGGTGTCAATGTAGCACTATTACTGTTATGCATTGGCTTTGTTATAATCCCTTTCTTTTCCCTCTTGTATTTGGATTTGGGGCTATTTTCTGGAAGCCACCTATATTGTTTCTTTTTTATTTACATTTTGAAGGGCCCTCTCTTTTGTAAATCATACAAAAGTTTGTCGTTATCTGCATATTAAAGAATATATGTGTTTGGCTGTAAAATAGAATTTGAGTTAAAGCCAAACCTATCCTTATTATGATGAAGATGATGTGGTTGTTCTGTAGGAAAGTAGGGAATTGCCTTTTTACGGTTCACTTGCTTCAGGTGACAAGGATTTTCAAATTCGTCGAAAGAGTTATGCAACAAAAATAAGATAAGGCACAATAGAGTAGCAATGGAATTGAAATTGCAGAACTGTAAACTTGCTTGATTGAGATGAAGAAGTTGTATTTTTGTTTTGAGGTGCCCCCTTGTTATGACGAACCCCCCTTCCCTCTTTTATTTTTATGAGAGGAACACCCCTACCCAAAACCCTTTTGATGTGTCAACCTGGCACCCCCCCACGTTTTTTTTAACGTCCATACCCTTAAGTTTTTTATTAACATAATTATTTTTTTGTTTATAACATTTATTAACCTTTTTAAATTAGTTTAATTTATATTTAATTCTTTTTTAACCTTTTTTTGATAAGTAATTCTTTTTTAACTTTCATTGTTAAGAAGTCTAAAAATAATAAATCTATTTCTTATTTGGGACTACTTTGATCTTTTATTGTTTGTTCTAATAAATAATAATAATAATTTTTATATTTAATTTGTGTGCTTTACTAATATACTCATTTTATATCATTAAATTAGTTCAAAAAAAGTATATTAATTTTTAGTAAATCAACTTAATAAAACTTGTCATAAAATAGATTTTTTATTATTAATATTAATAGATAATCTTAAAATTGATTGAAATAATGTTATGAGTTAAATTAAATGATCATATGTATGACAATAAATATATATTATTCAACGTGTCTGTATCCTAATTTTTTGAAAAATTCTATGTTGGTGTGTTCAGTGTTGTGTCGTATCAGTGTCTCCTGCCCGTGCTGCTTAAACTGCCAAGTTAACTAAAGATCTTTGGATTTCTCTTCAAAATATTCCAAAAAAGCTGGAACATCACACCTTCATCTTCCTTCTATCTATCTTAATATATTGTTATACATGATTATATGTTTTGTATATAAAAAGATTAAACCATCTATCTTAATATATTGTTTGCCTGTATAACACTAATTATGTATGTGTCACACAAAAGACCATGCAGGCTAATAGAAAGTTTGTTGTACAATTTAACTTTGGAGGATCTTGATTACATACAAAGTGTCCAAGTGACACCTATCTAGGAGTTGAACATGGTTAGAACCCTTTTGGTGGTTGGTAAGATTGTGATGTAGGAAGCAGGAGATACAAGAAGAGAAAGAATAATTGAGGAAGAAGATAGAGCTGGAAGAGAAATAGAAGAGAGAGTGAGAGAACAAATATGGAAGAGAAGAAAGAAAGAGAAGGGAAGAGAGACCAAGAAAGAGGTGAAAGTGTCCATAGACAGTTTGTAGAGAAAATTTTCTAATAATTCGTCAACTGCTCAAAAATAGAACTTCCATTTTTCATTGCATCCAATTTTTATATAAGCAATCCCAAAAGTAAAGGAAATTAAAAAAATAAAATTCTTATTCTTAAAATAAAAATATTAAATTCCAAAAATAAATAAATTAACAAATTAAAATCATTCTCCAGGGCTTGCGCATATGCCTAAAATAAGTAGATGAGTGTGAGATGTATGGGTTCCCTTCTGATACCCCATCAATTCTCCAGCTGAGAAGATTTCGTTTTGGAGAGTTGTGTCAGTGATACTGCTCCAAAAGATCAAGGTTAATGCCGCAAAACTCATCTTCTGTATTCCATATATCATTTGTGTGACTGTATCTACGATATTTCCATCAAATAAGATAGCGCCGATAACCACCTTGATGAGAAGCAGCAATGTGATCGTCAGGGAAATTCTGCAGTTTGGATCATGCTCTGTGAATGAAATGATAGAAGAACACGTATTGATGTTGGCACTGAAGAGAAAGCAGCTCTACGTGTGGAACACCTGTTGGTAACATGGGAGGCTCACAGGTGCTTCGGTAAATAAGCAAGTCCTTCACATTGAAAGATGTATTAATACTCGTATCTGATGGTAAGACGAGTAAATATGCATTAGGTCCCAACTCATGGGAAATAATAAAAGGTTTAGATTTCAGAGGATCAAGCATGTAATTTCCTGAAATAGTGATTGGGAAATTGCTCTGGGCATGCATTAACCATGACATATTCTCATTCAATGAATTCCGTATTCTTTTTCCAAGTGTAAATAGTGCTCCAGCAGTCATAAAGAAGCTTCAATTTTTTAGATTTCTTTGGAATTTTCCTCAAATATTTGGATTCTTGGAATATTTCCTCTAGTTTCCGGGACTTTTATGATTTTTTTATTTTTTTCTGCATTTTTCCGAATCCAATTAGATGCTTTTGATTCAGTTGGGTTCGGTCGGGTCCTATTTATATGGGTTGGTTCAACTTTGGATCTATGAGGCGGTTTTGATCTGAATCAATCTGGGTCCAAGTCCAAACAGTAGCAACAGGCCAGATCTTGAATGCTTGGGTCTGGTCAGGCCTTCCATTTTGGATTTGAATCCAAAGATGCGTTGGGGGAATCAGTCACTGATAACCTATGAAGCACGGACACTCTATTTTACCTTACGTATCCGAGTCGGACACGTTCGGACGCATGAAAAAAGTGTCTAATTTTTCTGAATTTTGGACACGTTACGGACTACGTTGGGGACACGTTTTGGAAACGTTTTTGGAATTTTTAAATTTGTTTGGTATTTTTTTTAAAAATATTTTTCTTTTTTTCTCCTCTTCTTCTCTGCTATTTTTTTTTTTTTTTACACACACAAATATATATAATAGTTAACAAATACGTTTTAAAATTTGAATCATGAATGTTGATTATTAAATAAAATTCTTAAATTTTTATTCATTGACTTTTTTTAGTTTGATACATTAATGATATTTATGTGATTTATGCATTTTTATGCCAATTTTCATCGAAATAATATTAAATTTTTATTATATAGGCATATAAAAATATATAAAAAATATATATATATATATATATATATATTCAACGTGTCTTCAACGTGCCCGTGTCCTACTTTTTTTAAAAATGCTAGTGTCCGTGTCGTGTCGTATCCGTGTCCCGTGTCCGTATCCGTGCTTCTTAGCTGATAACCAAAGCAGAGCGAGATGTAGTGTAACTTAATAAACAAGAGATGACACCACCTACTATTGTTAAAACCATAGGATAGGTCAATCATCAATGTAATATACCTTGGAAATTAGATAATCTTTAGCCTGGGTCTCATGTATGTAAACCTGACATTGAGAGAAACGAATTATAGATCTATGTTTTATTTGTTTCTATTAGCTATATTTGTAAGTGGTACAGAGTTAATAATAGGGGTGCTAAGGGTGCGAGAGAAATGTCAAATGGATTTCTTGGAAGCTAAAAGTTTATGCCATAGCTCCTAGGGTGTCATAGATCGTTGTGGTATGCAGAGGATAAATGAGAACGCAATATACTACGTAAGCACATTATGACACCATTGTACATCCCAATTTGAATGACTATATGTAGTGATCATGGACAACAAGCAAGGAAGAATTGTTGACCAAATTACCTATTCGCAGTGGATACAAAACCCTGAAATACAGAATAGTGTTTACAACATCATTTTGACATTTAGATGTGACACAAGAGATTAGTTTGATCTGTTAAAATAACTTGCATTCATGTGTGCCGTTCAGAGGTCTTTTCCATTCACGTGGGGCTAGGGTTCGACTCTTATTGCTTTTTACTAAAAAAAATAAACATTGTTGCTAAAGACGTAGCATAAGGGTAAAAGTTCTTGCAAAGGAATCTTAAAGGGAGGGATGCGGGCTAAGGGTTAAATCTTTTCATTTGCCAATAAGAACCAAACATTGTTTAAACTTTTATAGCCCAACATCACATGAAGACAATGCCTTCCTGCTAGGCAATTTAAAGGAACACCATTGCAGCCACTCACTTGCATACTGACCTGATATTGATCCAGTGAGCTGAGACCGAGTCATCTCGAGGCCCTCCGAGTCAATAACTGATACTGCTAGTTTGAATTATCTCTGAGTCAATAGCTGTGATTGAGTCATCTCCCCTTCAGTCGTTATTCCTGCTTGTATCCGTGCTCAAATTTTTGGAGATCCAGATTGCATCAGAGGGTTGAATTGGATTGGGAACTATCCCTTTTCTGCTGTCTCCTTGCTCAAATGATAGCATCATATGGTAAAATTTTTTGGATTGAGAACAATCCCTTTCCTGGCTAGGTTCGTGGCCACCTTTGGGCCAATCAGGGTTCTATCTAAGTTATATAAATTATCAATTAACTAAACCATCCAATCTAATTACTTTTAATTAAGTTGTAACAATACAACTCCGGCTTTATTTATTTCTATAGTTCCCCGCGGCCCAAATCCCATATTTGGCATTATTGGTTGGCGCTTAAACCAGGGAATCAGAATTTTTTTTGGGGTAAGTCAGTAAATCAGAATGTTGTCATTTGTGTGGTTCAAGCTCTGTATGATTACATTTATTTGTTAAATTAAATTGGATTTCTTTGCTGTGAGTTGTGCAATGCTGTTAGATTGCAGGTTTCTTTGTGTAATGGGCCTTAACCTCCACTTGTTTCTTCTTCTTCTTCTTCTTTTGGTCTTATTTTTCTTTTTCAGTCTTTTGAACTGTAATGCATCTGCAGGGTTGTGAGCGGGAGGTTGCTGAGGCTGGTAAGGGTTCCTCTGATGAGCTTAAAGGCGAATGTATTATGCGGTTGTCATGGGCTCTTGTTCACTCAAAACGACCAGAAGATGTGCAGCGTGGGATTGCAATGCTTGAAGGTGAAGAAACAGATACAGAACTCTCTCTCTCTCTCTCTCGTTGACCATCTTGGGCTCCTTAATCTCATGGAACTTTGTCTGAATACTGTTGAGTCCCCCTGATGTCAGAACTTGGAAGTGCTCCTGCTTATAATTTACAATTTTTTTTAATGTGCTTCCTTCTTGTTATTTTTCTTTTTGGGCGATGGACTAGGCTAACTTCTTGTGACTTGAAAAAATTTTCATTGGCAGCTTCTTTGGCTGGAGCTAGCAGCCCACTGCAAGTGAGGGAGAGGCTTTATCTTCTGGCTGTTGGATATTACAGAAGTGGGGATTATTCGAGGAGCAGGCAGCTTGTTGAACGATGTTTGGAGGTCTGTGTCTGTATTGTGCTCGTTAATTATGGCTTTCAAATCTATATTTAGGTACTGCTTGCTTCTATTGCTTACAATTTTATGATGTTACAAATTTCACTTGTCTCGAGTCTATTAAAAATTGCCCCATGTATTGTGTGGTATTTCAAATAAGCAGCTTACATTGACAATCTTTTGTTTATGTTCTTTGTGTTGTCTGACGATGCTAACGGACACTGGATTTAAGTATCTAGAAATGCTATGGATTAGACTTAGAGGGGGGTGAATAAGTCTTTTTGTTCATTTTGTACAAATCATCCAATTTGTTTGGAAAACACTAGAATGGAAAAAAATCGCTGGACCTAATCCAGATACACACAAATTCACAACGAAAAAGAATAATAATACAGACTTGACTCAACTTATACGACTCGACTACTCAAGGCTCACTGATGATGATGTCAAACCACAAGCTCTTCTTCAGAGCATCGCCTTCAAATCCTCGAACAACATTCACGAATCATTGAATCTCAGTCACCACTGATTGTACAAGCTAAACTAGAATACCAGAGAAAAATTGAAGAATTTTCGCGCAAAAGTGTCACTTCGTCTCCTCTATGAAAACTAGGATTAAGTCTCCCTTATATACTTGAAAACAATTAAGTTGATGAGAAGGATTGAATCTTGCGTCTTCGTTTGAACTAAGATAGTTTTCATTTCAAATGATATATCGAACGAAACCTACTTAATTTTTTAACATCCATAGAGGTTCATTTGAACCATCAATGCCATGAGCTATCGAACGAGCTATACTGATTTTGAAAACTTTTGAGCCCTATGAGATTGGTTCGACTGACCAAGTCATGAGGTATCAAACGAGGCTTACTGTGTGGACCTCGTTAGAATGACCTCTAGGCTTGTTAGAACGAGCTTGACTGAATTTTCAATTTTGAACCAAAAACATATTTTAAGCTTTAAAACCCAATCCGTTCTGTCAAAGATCAATTGAACAACACACAAAATGATTATTAAAGTCCTTTTAATAATTTTGTGCATCCAACCTAGTTCAAAGGCGTCTAAGTCTCACTTATTATATCAAGCCTACACAATCGACCTTCACTTCATATTCAACGATGAATATAGATGCTTCAACTACAAGTCTTGAGTGTGTACAAACTTTCAAGAACTTGGACACGTTTGTGACAGTAGTTTTGTCACATGGAATGTGCCAACATACATAAATTAGATTCTTAGTCCTAACACCAATGAACCCACTATCATTTGAAATATTGTTTTTTTGTGAATGTTTGTTTCTATATATAATCTTGTAGTCGTTGGAGAAGTGCAATCCATTATTCTTTTAATTTTGCTTGTAAAGTTCTGCATTATAAGACATGGGCGTTTGTAGATTGCAGCTGATTGGAGGCAGGCCCTGACCCTCAAGAAAGCAATTGAAGACAGAATTACAAAAGGTAACAACCAATGTCTTTTTCTTTGTTTTATCTTTTATTTGCATTGAAATGGAGGAGAAAAATGACTCTTGTTTTTTTTCCTTCCGCCTAAATTCAGATGGAGTGATTGGCATAGGCATTGCTGCGACTGCTGCAGGACTGTTGGCTGGTGGGATTGCAGCAGCGCTGTCTCGTAAGAAATGACCCAACCTTTTAATCGACCAATGTGCATACCAAATTAATCGGAGTCCCCATGTTTTCTATCTTCAATGTGTTTGATCCTTGATTTCCGTGGCGTCCTATTGGATTGTGTTTATTTTGAACTTACCCTGAGAGAACAATCGTTGTGGAGAGTGAAACAAATCTTACTAAACATTATTTTTAGTTTGATAAACCATCCTTCTGGGCTTCTCTTTTTGTTTCCGTTCTGTATGTTTGATTAGTTTGAACAAGTTACTTGAAATGATTGTGCCATTGAATGGCTTCCTTTACATTAGCTGGCGTTGCATATAGCAGGGTTAAGACTTTATTAACAGTTCCAGCAAAAGCCTCGAAGAACCATGGGCAGCTGCAATGTGGCATTAATTTGGGTGTAAGGTTCAGGTTTGGCATTGCAAGGTGCAGATATGAATTAATGAAGAGATATCAGTTGGGAACTCATGGTTTACCTTCTTGTGAATGGGATTTATGGATAGATATTTAAATGAAAGAGCGGTGCAAAAGCTTTTCTTTGGAGAGGGGAAAAAGAAAAGGGGTAATTCACGGATGGATTTGGCGAGACAAAATGAAAAAGAAAGAAAAATTGGGTTGGAAATCAAGAAACAATAATGCTGTTTGTACAAATAATTGGTGGCCCTTTAGATATCTTATAAATAATCTGTAATAACCGAATAGGAAAACAGAAAGTTTTCACAATCTCTCTCTCTCTCTCTTTTTGCTCTCACTCTAAATTTGTTACTTTGTCAAAGTTTCTCTTAAATGTAATAAGACTTTTAGCAATCCAATAAGACCTCTCTTTGCTTACAAGTTACAACGAAAAAGACTTTCATTTATCAATAATTATATTATGAGGTATTCGGTCAACACTTCTCGAATAAGTCTCTTTAATCCCAAAAAGTCCCTCACTTTGTGCATAATTCCTCATCTGCTTCACTATTCTGTGACACATGTTTCTACAAGTTTTTCTAAATTTCAAATTTCAATAATTTTCAATATATGAGTCCATTTTAATAAAATTTATATATTTAAACTATAAAAATTAACATTTATCACATAAGATTCATATTGCATATTAAATTCTAGTCAAAAAAACTCACCAAACAGTGAAATTATGCTGTGCAGAATTTTACTATTTTTGTTGAAAAGTGTAAACTTTAAGACTGAAATTTATCTTTTTTGGACAAAGTTGAGGGCATTATTTGGAGGATTAATTACACTTTAGTACCCTAAATGTTTGCCCCAATTTCAAATAAGGCTCTTGATTATCAATTGTAACAATTCAGTCCCTTAATTTTTAATTTCATTTCGATTGAGATCAATTACAAATAACTGTTAACAGTCGTCCTAAATTGATTATATTTTAGTACCTTATATTTTCATATGCGTTTCAAAATAATACCCTATAATTGTATACGAGTTTCAAATAAGGCCTTATAATTTTATACGGGTTTCAAACGAGGCTCTATAGTTTTAATGTGTAAACGACTGCCATTAAGAATTTGGGACAGTTGTTAACAGTTGTTTGTAATTGGCCTAAATTGAAATGAAATTATAAATTAAGGGACTGAATTATTACAATTGATAATCAAGAGTTTTATTTAAAATCGAGACTAAATTTTAGGATAGTAAAATGTAATTACCCCTTATTTGGAATGGCTTGATTTTGAGAAATACATAAAATACATATATAATTCAATAAAATGAACAATTGAGTACAAAGTTATGACAATTTGAAGTTTTACATATAAATTGTATTTTCACCTAACTTACGTACAACAGGTTGCTCATTTATCTATTATAACACGTATATGAATGTGGAAAAAACATTAAGATGGTTGTTTATGGTGCAACTTTAGCTCTCTTATATGAAAAAAGTCACTATTAAATAAATAGATAAAGTCTTTTACAAAAGACAATTATAAGAATTTCATTATTCAAATGATTTTAAAATCAATTCTTTATAAAAAAAAAATAATGATGAAAATTTTCTATTCTAATCAATTCTAGTTTCATTTCACTTTCATGTAAGGGGATGTTTTGTTGGAAAAAAATGATGAACTCTTATTGTAAAGGTTTGATCTCCGCCACCTGTAAGAAGATCGAAATAGTAAAAAAACTCAAGTGAGGATATTTGAGTCGAGGACGTATAAAGTTTTTCTGAATATTTTAGTAATGATGAACTCTTTTACATACTTGTGCATTATCAACATATATTTTTAAAATTTGTAAAAGTTATCAATATTTGCTAAATACTTTATTCACCCTCTAAGAGTAAATATCTGGGCAACAAGTATCAATCTAGTTCTTGTTCTAAAAAATAATAAAATTTCACTATTTTAATTGAACTAGTTTTAGTTCACTTTATTTTTAATGAAATAGTGAAATTTCTCTATTTTTATTTAAACCAGTTCTAATTTTGAAAAAATAATGAAATTTTATTATTTTAATTCAATTTTAAACAATGAGATTTCACTATTTGAATCAAACCATTTTTAATTTAGTTTAAATTTCAAAATAGTGACATGTCAGTGTTTGAACAAATCAATTTCAAAGACAATGAAATTTGATTATTTTAATTAAAAATAAATTTCAATTCACTTCCAGTATTAAAGAAGGATTTTTATGAGATTGAAATCACCGCCACCATTTGAACAATTAAGGCACGCTTTAGACGATTAAACTACTATTTTTCCAAAACGTATAATGAAATATGAAAACAAGTTTTGAATAATGTTTTACCAACTCCCATAGGTAAAATATAGCTTATAATCAAAACTAAATTATACGAAATGTCATTTAAAAAATTTAAAGACCAATTCTAAACTAAAACAATCCTAAGGTAAAGTGCCTAAAGTATAATGCATGAAATACATGATCTTGAATTGCACATTTTTTCAGACTTACTTGTACTTGTGATGCTTTTTGAGTCTTCAACTTGAAACTAGCATAATCTACATGACTCAACTTGAGTAAAAAATACTAGTATGAAGATTGAAGACTTTGGAAAAGAATTGCCAACATAATGTTTTCCTCACAAGAGATCTCACCCGTGTGGAACAACAAAAATTAGGAAAAGGAATGTCGACAAGAACCATGTTTTCGACAAGAACCAAGTTCATTACATAAGGGTTGTTTGAGTGAGGAAGATTCCAAAAAGATATTAGTAGTGAGTTGTGAAGAGGTAAAAGATTCTAGGAGCATATTAATGGAAAATGGAGGAAAATAGGGCATGCATAATTTGGAAATATCATGGAATGACTTATGCTCGCATGGATGATATCAAGAATATGCCATTTTGTGATGTACTAGGGCATGAAAAAGTGAGGCATAGTGCCGTAGTGCTTGAGAATATCCAAAAAGCGTGTTATGTGTATTCCATGGCATTATCAAAATAAAAAACTTGGATGCATTTGGAAAATTAGGTTTTGATCATTTTAGCAAATTGCGATAGATATTTAGCGATTTGGAACGCAATTTCAGTTAAAAATACCCAGGTATAATGAGAAAAGTTATCAACAAAGATTATAAAATAACATGAGCCAATTATACTATAAACAAAGGAAGGACCTTAAACATCATAGTGAATTTAGAATAAGCAAATGTAATGAACTCACTATTATTAAATGGCAATACCAATTATCTTCAAACTAACAAGAAATACAATCATCAAGATTAGAACAAGAGGATATTGATCATAACAAACCCCTAGAGACTAAAAATCTGATCCCGGCCGGCCGGGACAAGGATCGATGTATAACGAATATGTGAGTGCCATAAAGATAATGAGGTACTAGTAGAAATGCTAGAGACAAGAAGATGGAGAGTTGAGAGCTCAAACATATGCTAACTCTAGGCTCAATCCCCAAAGTGTTTGTCTCATCCAAAGATGCTATACAACACAACGAGAGGAATCAAAGATAACCCAATAACCAAGTTCACATAATTTCCAACAGAAACAAAATTAAAGGAAAGGTCCGGAACATAAAATAATAGAAATAAAGAGGTTGGACAAAGTAATAGTACCTATAGATTTAATTGACACGGTTGAGGCATTAGTTATATGAACTAAAAATGGATAGCATGAGGTTGCTGATGCAGCAAGCGAAATTGAAAAGCCAAGAAGAAGCTTTACCTAACAAGATGGGAAAAAGAGATGAAAATGCATTACTAAAATATAACAAGACACGACTGATGATTAATATTAAGTTAGTTGAGGAGAGGAGAGGAGAGGATAGAGTAAAGGTAGATCTTGGAGACTGTTTAGTGGTAGTGGTAGTGGCAATAGTCAAAGGTGGAGCATTGGAAACCATTGTAACAGTCTAGAGACAACATCAACAATTCTCAATAGTGTGCCCAATACATTTACAGTAGCGACCATAACTCCTTAGAGGAAGAACGTAGAGAACCTAGCTTATCAGAGTGGCTCTGATTGAAAAGATCTGAAGAAGTAGGGAAATGATCAACTAATGAAGAACCAGGGGAAGGAGTAACCAATCCAATATGAGTATGTTGAGAGCAGAATATCTGTAGTCGAGTTGAGTCTTGAAGAAGTTCATTGAGGGCCTTTAGATTATAGAGATCAACCATAAATTGGTATTTTTCAGAGCCATCAACACAAGTTGCAATGTCACATCAACAAAAAAAGGGAAATCTAAATGAAAGAGTAGTTAATGTCAAGTTGATGCCCCCTCGCTAATTAAATATATGCTAGAGGAAGAAACATATAATAATCAGCCAATATCCCACTCGCCATAAACAAACAATTTTATCAAATGATGTGGACTGCACCAAGAAGAAGAAAGATAATATAATTCAATTTAGTATCTGCCATATTTTAGGACTAAAATGATGAAGCAGCCAGCGCCACAATAAAATTTTACTAGTGAAATTTCAATCAAAAACTGATTTTTTTAGACTGCCAAATTTTCAATACTTTTGACCATTTAAAATGTGAATAAAACAAGTAAAAATTGATAATTTTCTCTCTTTATACTAAAATTTGACTATTTCATAACAATTTTTGTTTTTAAATTTTTATATTTCAATTTGTAGAACTCAAATATATAAATTTATTCAAAACGAATTTATATTTTGTGAGTTATTTAATTTTGAAATTTTTTTCTTAAATCTAGAGCGCTATTTTCGGGATTCAATCATAAAGTATTTATATTTGAAGAAAATACCAAATGAATATTTTAGCCATAAGATTATTAAAATACTTGTAAAGCTAATATATTTGAGAGTGAATTCATTGATAATTAATTATAGTAAATCTTCGACCAAATAACCCTATTAAAAAGAGAGATACATAGGAGGCCTCCTTACACGAGAAAGGTCAAAAGCTTTAGTGTGAGAAAACTATACAAGAAAAATATTAGAATATTACAGGAACCGGTTTGAATTAAAATTTTATGAATGGAACCAACGATTGGCTAGTCTTTAGGAAGAAGAAGCTGACAACAGTATTAACAAAATGTACATATTATGTCTCTCTTCATGTAAAAGGCAGGAGTTGAACGAACGATTGGCTAGTCTATATATATATATATATAGCGTATGTACCACGTGTCCGCATCATGAGCTTGCTTGCATTCAGGCTACTAAGATAAGTGTTGCCTTCTCTTTAGCCGCACAGGCAATCCACCTCTCATCTTCAAAAGAAGAGATAACGTGCATGGCGGGTCCACCATCTTCTCTGCACATCCCCCTCCATCAACCGCCTCAACCTGAAACTCATGCATCACAGCCGCAGCCACCGATTTCATCTGCAAATACGCCATCTCCTTCCCCAAACACATCCTGGGTCCACAGTGAAACACCGAAAACTTGAACTGATCGGACGGCTGAAACACTCCATCGCCATCCAACCATCTCTCCGGCCTAAACTCCCTACAATCAGGGCCCCACAATCTCTCCATCCTCCCCATCGCATAAGCCGAGTAATCAGCAAACCACCCTTTCCCCACGCGGGTCCCATCAGGCAAAACGTCGTCCATCACCGTTAATCTTGAATTAATCGGCACGGGAGGGAACAGCCGCAGCGACTCCGATAGAGCCGCATGTAGGTAATGGAACTTCTTCAGCTCATCGTAGCTGAAACTTCCCGGCCAATTCACCGACGCCGATAACTCTTCGTAAATCAAGCTCTCGCATCGAGGATGACCGGCGAGTAGCCAAAAGAACCAAGTCAGTGCCGTTGAAGTCGAGTCTTTACCTGAAAATATATATATATATATATATATATATATATTATTTAAAGATTGAAACACAAGTGTCTATAAATTATATATCAGCAAAATAGAAATATGAAAATTTTATATTGTAGACAATTCAATTCAATGCATGCCTGCGAGTATGAAACTGATCACTATATCTCTCAAGAACTTCCTCTTCTCATCTTGATCGCGAAACCCTAGATTCGAGGTTGAGCACATGAATCTTGATAACAAATCCTGATTGTGTTCTTGCCCTTTTTCTTCTCTGATCTGATATTCTCTCTCTTTAGATATGATAACATTCATTGCGTAGTCGTTGATTACTGTAATTGCTTCTTTATAACGTTTCTCGCTACCGATGTTGAGGAACCTCTTGAACTTCCATATCGTAGATACAGGCGACATGAATCTGTCCGAACTGACCTCCACAGCATAGTCAAATGCATCAACAAACAATGAATTCCGTGAAGTTTTGGTGGTCCTGTCCGAGTGCGAGTAGTACTCCAACCACGCAGGATCAACACCAAAAGCAACGTTGCATATGTTATCGAAGGTGAACTTCCGAAGAACGTCTTGTAAATCGATGACTTTTTCATTATCACAGGCGGCGGAGAGGTAGGGTATTAGGCGAGATGAGAGTTGAGAGTGGACTGTGTTGGAGATGAAGTGTTTGAGAGACTTGGTGTTGAATTCGTGGCTGGCGATCTTGCGTTGTGTGGACCAGAGGTCGGCGTCTGCGTTGAAGATGCCGTGGCCGAGGAGGTCGTGGAGGACGGACTGGAAGCGGGAGCCCTTGACGTAGTTGGGAAAGTTGGAGCGGAGGAGGTGGTTGAGGTTGGTGGGGTTGGCGGTGCAGATGCCGCAGGAGAGGCCGAGGAAGCCGTTGACTTGGAGAGTGAGTGAAGGAGTGGTGGAGAGCATGTCTGCTACCCAGTCGTGGAAGCGGTGGCGGTTGCGGAGGAAGCCGATGAGGTTTCCGATGACTGGGTAGGATTGGGGACATGGGGTTTTGTTGGGAGGAGGAAACAGACAATAGAAGATTAAGTAGACGAGGGAGAAGATAAAGGTGATAGATAGAGTGAGGAAGGAGAGAGAAGTTGTGTTGAGATCCAACATTTTTGTTCTGTTTTGTTTTGTTTCTGGATTGATATTTGACGAAACATGGAATAAAAATAATACTGGAAGGTGTGGGGATTATATATATATATATTAGTCTTTTATCTTTCCCCAAATGCTAGAGAGTGAAATTCTGTTGAAATTCGATGCATTAATATAATTTATTTTTTACATAATGTCTCACAGTGAATTTAGACATTTGCACAAAATATTGTGTAAATTAATTGAAACGCTTAATACAATTAAAAAAAGAGTCATATTTACTTTACTTAAACTACACTAAATTGACTTAAACCAAGTCAGTTCATAGTGAAAGAATATATTTTTTCCACGTCATTTAGAAAGTAATTAATGGAAAGATTTTACATTCCCTCATTTTATAAATTAGATCCAATAAAAAAAATTAATTCGGGTAAGAAAAATAAATAACTATAAATTAGAATTAAAAAAAAAAAATTGTGAATAATAAGTAGCTTTTTTTCCCACATCGTTTACAAGAAAATTATTTTAAGTATTATTTTGTACATTGTTTTGGCTGGCCTCCCTCCCTCACTTGAACCTCACCAATCACCATCTCCTCTGCGATATAAAAATCAATGCCTAAGGTCTGAAGTTTTGCTGTTAAGGTGAAAAATAAAATGTATCACAATATTAGAAAGAAATATATCTGAACTGACAAGTGGTGCAGAAACACCGTCTACTCTGCTTAAATTGCAAAAAGCACAACACCAACACTGAAAAAACGATGTTGATAGGTGATTTCTACAAGAACATATTCAGATGTGCAAACTTGTCACACAATCCCTAGCTACTATTTGCTTACAAGATGCTGTGTCTGTGTGTAATAATTTCTTAAATGAAATATTATTCAAAACTATACATTCTACCTACCTCACACAAAGGGTGACCCTTTTGTCATTTATTGAACACTGAGCACCGCTGAGATTTTAGATCACTGTCTTCAATACATTATACCGCATTCAAAAGCCAATTTGATTGATTGATCCTTTTTGTCTTCAGCAAGTGGAAGAAACTCTTACCTCTGGTCATGTTTTGGTTGCAAGAGCTGGCTTGTGTCGCCTGGATTCTCTCACTTTAGTTAATGGTATTTGTCATTCAGCATCATAAATCTACAACACCCCCCCTCCTTTCTCATTCCAGTGCTTGCACTTTTGAGCCTTTTGATTAGAGTAAGGGTCACAAGACAGTAAACTGCCTGCCATAATTAAACTGGAAAATAAAGAAATGCTGATCGACACGCAGCTGCACATGCTGGCTTAAGAAGCTGATATTTTATGGGTTTCTACGCTTCTCTTCTTCCTTAGGATGCTCCCCAAATAATATTTGAATAGCCTGCCAAACCACAACATATGAGAATACTCGCATTTCTTTTGATGAGTAGATAATACTTGGATTCATCACCCCAAATATTTATATATATTAATAAAAGATGGGAATTTTTTTTTTTTTTAGGTAAGTTAGTTAGTAGTAGTAAACATAATATTGGACACTCCAAATATAAATAAATAAATCCATGTATGTATGTGTATATATATATATGTGTGTGTGTGTGTGTGTGCTCGTGTGTGTTTTAGAAGATTTAGATAATTATGTTACATCCTCTCTAAAGGCTTAAACGTATAGATGAGTTAGTTGTTAACAGTACACATATGCTTGAGCAGATTAGTTGAACATCAAGGACATGAGATAAATAAACCCCATAGATTGTTTGTTCCTAGTTAGGTTATCAGATAACAAAGTGCTCATGAGACTGTTTTCAGATTTTTAGTCCAAAAATAACTCATTAGACACATACATGATTACGTTATTTAATTACCTCCAACAGAAAACAACCTGAATTCACTGTTTGGAAGGTACAGAAACACACACACACACACACACAGGAAAAGGAAAGGTTGATGGGAGTTTATTGCTATTCTGTATAAATATGGGGACAACGAGGGAAAAGCTAGGAATTTTTGACAGAAAACAGCTAATGCATCTCAAAACATACTAGTTAACCGTTGTATATCTTGAAACCAAAAAAATGTGTTCTCTATGTTTTCAGATGTTTCATAGTATGGGATTGAACATCAGACTTCATGTGTGAAGTTTCTAGAAATAGAATGAGGGAGAGGAAAAATCAACATGCTCTTAACATTACTAGGTCTCTTCTTTTTGCAGTGAGCATCCCAAATTCCTTTTGAGCTGAGAGTCTCCTTGCAGCTGCTTACCTTATTACTCATGCTGCTTCTAGAATTCTCGGGTTCAAACCACCACTTTAATTCTATTGCTCAGAATGTCCTTCATTTCCTATTTCTCCAAAAGTCTTTAAGAGCAGTTATTATGTTCATATCTACAGGTCTAATCATTCAAAGCTTGTCCCTAATGCCTTAGCATGTGTATTTGTTAACTTTTTCTAAGCAGAAGGGATACAAGTACTACCACCCTAGGGCTGCAAGTCGAGCGGACCAACCTGACCCCAACTTGAAATTTTTAGGCCTGGACAACTTGTTTTATAATTGGTAAGGGCCTGGGCACCAAAGCTCAAGCCTGAGTTTAATTGGGGATGATCCCAGGCTTGAGCTTTGGGGACCCGGGCCCCACCCAAACCCAAGCATATATATATATATATATATATATATATATATCATTTATAAGTCGTTCCATTATTTGTTATAAGATCTGAACCATTATTTTGATTTCAATATATACTGGCTATACAGTCTTTACCCTTTCAATTGAAGAATAACCTAGTAGCAGCAGCTCAACTTCCATCTCGAGTGTCTGCGACCCTGCAAAAGTCTTTGTCCGGGGAGGACTCACCAAACAGATGCTCATTGATATTACTGACGTTGTTTTACTTTCAGGCATATATAGATCAAGATCTTAGCCATGTTCTCTTGCAATTGAGCTGGTTTGATAGTGTTGCCAAATCAACTTCTAGAATCAAACCACCCTCAAAATAAAGAAAAAGAAAAAGAAAGAGAAAAAGAAAAATAAAAAAGAAAAGATAGGTAAGGGATTTATATTGTGAGGAGAATAGGAGATGGAGAGGGCTTTACCCCTTGGTATGATTTTTGGAACCTATAAGTCCTCTTATAGATATATCTGGCTGAGCTGCTATATAGTTTGAGATGTTGGAATAAACTAATAAGGCAACTGCTTTCACAATGTCAAATGGGTAGAGGTATATATGGTTAGAAAGAGTTGAAATCTCTACTTCCTCTTTTCTTTTAATGTTTTTCTTTTAAAGTTGATGCAAGGGTAGAGGCATATGTGGGCATGTCAAATGGGTAGAGGTATATCTGGTTAGAAAGAGTTAAAATCTCTACTTCCTCTTTTCTTTTAATGTTAATGTGAGGGTAGAGGCATATATTGGTGCAATTATATAGAAGGTTGAGATGTTGAAGTTTGATGCACGTAGAGGCGAGTTTGAGATGTTCAAGTTTGATGTTAATGTTTGCTATTATAAAATTAGGACTTTCAATATTAAAATTAGTTGAAATTAGACATCACTTAATTGAAAATTGAAATGCAAAACACAATGGCTTTCCAATTTCTTTTTTTCATTATTTCTGTCAAGAATAGAGACAAAAAAAAATTGTAGACATGCTATTTATCATTATATATATATATATATATCAATAGAAATTAGATTTGAACTTCTCTCAAATTTCAAAACAATAAAACTTCAGATTTTGTCTCGTGTTTTTGTATTTCATTTCTCCGGCCATCAACTCTACAAATGTCTTTCTCCATCTTGCCGGCCATTGACTTTGCAAATGTTTTTCTCCATTTTGCCGGACAGCGAATATCTCTCTTCCATTTCGCCAACTATCGACTGCGCGAATTCTTCGTCCTCGGCAACTGCAAAAATCTTTGTCCATGGCAGAGCAATCGCACCTGGCAATGAGTGGATGAACACTAGCAACACCACATCATCGGAAAAGAGAAGAATGGGATCATTTGGTGAAGTGAAGAACAAGTTTTGCCAAAGTCTGAACTGTCTAAGGTAGTGGATTTGTTTTGTTCTTCATTACTGATGAATTGGTCTTCAACTATGCGAATATTTATTGCTCATATTGCCCAAAGGCAGTAATCATTTGGTGGTTTTAGGCTTTGAGCTTGAGCATGACTACGGTTCCATTGACTAGTAAGAAATTCTAAGCTTAAACTTGGTTGATTTATTTGAAGAATATTATGTGATTATTCATTTGAAAATCTGTGGATAGTCTCTTGTTCACCGGCTATGTCGGACTCGGGCTAAACCCAATATTATTGAATTTTATTTTGGGACAGGCTCGAGCTCAGTTCTTTGGGCTCAAGGTCAAGCTCGGGCTGGGCCTGTGCCAACTATCTCCAAGCTCGGGTTGGGCTCGGACATCCCTCAACCCGAGCCCGATTTGCACGCCTATACCACCCTTTTGACTCAAAAGTATTTCACCATTGTGGATGTTACTTCTTTTGAGCAAATTCTATTCTTTCTCAAAGAGAAGACCACTCTTCAGGAAAAGACTAACTGGGGTGAAGAGATACCATCCCAACATTCTTTCCCTATCCATTAAGTTTCTATTCTTCCTAATCCTATCCCATCTGATGCCGCCTCAGTAACTTCAGCTTCTACTGATACTGCTGCAGAATTCCAAAGCAAAAGAGCTGCTGGTGTGTTAAAGGCAAAGCTCACCTCTGAGTTGGTATTGTACTCGAATCTTCCCAGTCTCTGGCCACTGATTTAAATCCAATCCCATCTGGTTCCTTAGAATTAATAACTTTGATCTCCTCTTAAACTTCATAAATTTGTTTGATCTTGTATTCAACATCCTATTTCTAATTTTCTTATGAGTCAGTCTCCAGAATATTTTTCTTTTTGGTCTTCTATTTCCTCGCATCATATTCTCAACCCAAGTGCAATGAAGCAATGTGTGAGGAGATGCAAGTTCTTGGGAAGAATGGAACTTAGGAATTAGTTGATGTTACCAAAGGAAAACTGCCAGTAGGCTGCAAAATGTAAGTCTGACAGTACGGTTGAGAGATTCAAGGAAAGGATAGGTCATAGGTGCCAACGTGGTTTGCACAGACATATGGTGTGAACTATCAAGAGACTCACAATTTTAGCCAAGATGAACTTGATTTAAATTCTGTTGTCATTAGCAGCTACCCTCAATTGGCCTCCATACAAGTTAGATGTGAAGAATGGTTTGTGCATGATTACCACCTGGTTTCAAGACTCGAAAAAGTGAGGGAGAAGTGTGCAGACTTTTTTTTTTTTAAAAAAAGAAGAAGCTATATATGGCTTGAAGAACTTGAGTTTGGTTTGGTAACTTTTGTGAAGCAATTCTGATATTGCCGATATGCAAAGTCAAGGTGATCATGCACTACTTATAAGACATCAGAGTAGCAAGACTATAGCCTTGATTTTCTGTGTTGCTGATATAATCGTCAAGGGAGATGATTCAGCCGACATTAGAAAGTTGAAAAACTAAAGGAAAGTATCATGTTGGGATGGAAACCTCTAGACCAACCCATTGATCCCAACCAATGTTACCTAAAACATAGATCGTTATGGTATGTGGAACGGGTACGAGAATGTAAATCATCAATCGCTATAGAACACGGTAAGTCGAGAGTAGGCTTCTTCATATCACTATGTTAGAACAAAAAACATTTATTCGTAACATAGAACACTTTTTAAATCATATTTGTAGTCATATACATATATGTATACGGACAAAATTCTAACTTGTAATAAAATTAAAAATGCATAAAGTTGGGTTTTGTCAATATCTCATACATATGTTTTCAATTGTATTATTATCATCATTCTTATTACTTTTTAAAGAATCTACACGGCCCATGGGGTGGAACTCCAAAGTGAATTTATTTATAATAGTAGTCTATACAGAGAGGGCGGGCCTTGGCGCAACGGTAAAGTTGCTCCATTTTGACCTGAAGATCACAGATCCGAGTCATGGAAATAGCCTCTCCGCTTGTGGGGGTAAGGTTGCGTATATCAAACCCTCCCCAAACCCTGCAGTAGCAAGAGTCTCGAGCATTGGGCTGGTAGTAGTCTATATAGGCTAGGTACGTATGTAAATTTTTTTGATAAGTCAGCGATGGTATGTATGTAAATGTGTGCATATATATATATTCATGTTGTTGCATAATTTGTGTTGGGTCTTTTGATATTTTAAATCGGAACGTCAATTCTTGCGTTCTAGATTGCTAACAATCCATGATTGGGATCATACGATCCAAATTGCAATCTGCTAAAGGGGGGGTGGATGGCGAATTGTGATAACTCTGATCCCAACCATATGCTAAGTGATGAAGATGGGACCATACTATCAGGTCCAAGACTATTTTAGAAGTTATTAGGCATACTACTTTACTTGCTCCTCAGTAGACCTCACGTAGCTCAGGCTGTCAAGAGTACATGCATTCTACCAAGACTCAATACATAAGGCATCCCATAAAGTGCCCTGTTAACTAAAATAAGCTTCAGAAAAGAACATTTATACTCAAAGCACGACCATGCCAAAATAGAAGCTTTTACTGATGCTGATTATGCGAGCTCCATTTCTAACTGGAGATCTACTTGTGGGTATTGTATGCTGGTTGATGGTTTAGTAATGTGGAGTAAAAAAAAAATATAGTGGTTTATCAGGGACGCTCGAGAGAGTAACTCAAATAAGGGGGCTGGGGTGGATAGGGAAGGAAGAATCCATTTTTGTAATCCTAAAAGTCCCTGTTTTTAAATTGTTCATCTCAATGTATCAGTTAGGCTTGGGATTTCAACCATGAACAATCGGAGACAAAACCATGTGCAACGCGGCCATGGCCACTGACGACCACCCCTCCCCCTCCCTACCAACTATCCACCATTTGATCTATCAACTCTTACCTATCTTCTCACTCATCACAAACCCCTCTTAAGCCGCCCCTCCCCTCCACCAAATACCATCAAGTCAAAGTAGTCTTTATCCTTGTTGGCGATAAGAGTCTTTTTCCGTTGTTGGTGACTATCATCATTGTCTATTCTTTCATCAATTGAAGAAAATCACAAGTTAGCAATTTAATCGTGGTCTATAGGTTATCAAAATGGCACCATGAACAAACTCCAATTTTTGGCCTATATTGAAAAATAGTGAAAGGGACCAATTAATGTTGCCAAGCCAAGTGGGGAAGTCAAAGCCATTGACTCATCTTGTGCCTTGTCACCATGGCGTATATTTGGAGAGTTCTTGTCCTACAATAATTGATTGCAGTGTATATAAATAGATCTACTGGAAGAGGAAGCCTTGATTTTACAGTGATTACCATTGTGCCAAAGACAATTATCTTAGCAGCCTAGTCAATATAGATGCATGTAATATTCTTGTGGAAAGAATATTAGACAGAGAAAAGACTTTAAGGCAAAATAGAGGAGGCAGGGGTAGTTTTTGAGAAGATGCTTCACACACGGAAAAGACTTTAAGATAGATATTTATTTGTACAGATAAATTTCTCTGTTGCATATTGATAAGGAAAAACATTTTAGATTGTGTGAATTCACGGTACCCAAGCAACACCCCACTATTTAATCTCTTTCTAACTTATCTAACTTCAATGATTCGCTAGTAAATTTCGTTGTGTACTGATTTTTCTTTGTTTAAACTAGACAGTGAAATTTTTCTGTTGTGTGGGACTGATTACACTATTCAAAATCTAAAGAAATTTTTTTCAAAATTTCATATGCAATATGGATCTTGATTGATAGATCTTCAATTTTTAGAGTCCAAAAATATAGTTTTTATTAAAAAGGGATATATATTTTGTAAGATATTGAATTTTGAAAAAAAATATTGGGCACATGTCACAATGTTCGTAAATGCTAGAGAGGGTGTTCCTTACATGAGAGATCTACCGTGTTTTTTAATGGATGGTATTTTTGTCAACAAAATAGCGAGGGACTTATTGGGTTACAAAGTTTTGGGTTGGACCTTGTGCTAATTAAGCACTTTGTGAGGACCTATTATTAAATCCCACTAAAAATTATTACATGGAATGTTGGGTCTTATCTTAACAACCAAGATAAGAGGATAGTGGTTAAAGGGTTGTTGAGGCAGTGGGGGGCTTCGATGGTTTGCTTGCAGGAGACTAAAATTGTCACGACCCGAAACCCACTCTATGCGGATCTCGTGTCGTGGGGCCGACCCTAAGGCCGTCCCTACTTTTTCCATTCCTGTATCATAGTACTAATATGCAAAGTGCTAAAATCTTAAAACAATAACAGCAGAAGTCTTATCAATGACCATAATCAGCGGAAGTCTTTCAGTACACAATGTCAGCGGAAGTCTATTTAATACATGATATGGTTCTACAATGACAAAAATAAGAACCAGACATAACCAGCACCCGTGGGTGGTGAATACATGGAAGAACTAAACATAGACTGGTACAGTTTCTCAAAATGTCCTACGCTCTCAGACTCCTACTGGGGTCTTGCAACGTCATTACCTGAAATGGGGTTAAGTAGGGTGGAATGAGCTACGAGAGCTCAGCAAGTAAAAACAGATCTCCGACACTGGTATCGGTGAAATATGAATCCATGAATACGATTATGATAGCCAATCATAAGAGAAGAGATGCTGTGATAGCCAATGAGAACAGTTGCCCTGAGAGCCAATGAACAATAGGTCACAATGTACAATCAGGAGTAATGGAAATAACATCAATATGAATCTCTCTATGATAATATAACAACAAGAAGGTACTGCCACAATAAACCGATCACAATCAATTCAATGAAGAGTGTCCTCTCAGTTTAAGATAAGTCATAAGGAATAGTGTCATTCAATAACGTAATCATATCAATCCCTAAGAGATGCATTTACTCTGTTCTCAGGTAGAATGCCAATGCAAATGTAAATGAAATGCCAGTGGAAATGCAATGAAAATGCCAGTGGAAATGCCGGTGGAAAGCCTTCGAGGAATTCATTCCTACCACATGTCCGTTCATGTACTCGACCCTTAGGTCTTCAATCAAGTCAGAAAGCATCAGATGGATATTGTGACTGAGCACAAATCCGGTATTCATAACACGTCATGATCATTTCATAATTTCATAGAAGTATAAAATAGAATATCATATATTCAATAAAGACACAACAGTAGGCCTTTCCAGGCACGGTTCAATATGAAAGTAATGATATAGTAGTCAATCAAGGTCCACAAGATAGAACAATATCACATTGTGGATAGCAGTAACATGAGGTACTTTCAAGAGTACAAGTTTGGCAGTAAAGAATACACTTGGCTTTAGAAACACCACATGGAAGAGAAAGGGAATTTACTTACCTCTAAATGTGCGTTCTTAAATCAGTATCCCGTGAGTTTGCCCTTTGCTGTCGAGTCCCCTATATATCAATAGATCCGTCTTAGAATTAATGTTATTCATCAAATTTTATGCCTTGCTATTATAAGTATCTCTAACACTAATTTAGACCCTACCATTGAGTTCGGAACGCCGAAGAAAGTCGGTTTAGGCTTTCGCGGAATTCCATTTGGACTTTTGTACTAAAAAGGGCAAAATGGTCATTTTGCACTTTTACGGTTATTTCTATTTTTTGGGACCCCGTCTCGTGAAACGGACCTCACCATTGATCTTAGAATGTTCGAGATAATGAAAATTGACTATTCATTTGCATTGTTTGGACTTCGTTTGACCCATATTTGAAAAAGGGGCATTTTTGTAAATATTTTATTAATTTTTCTGTTTGGGCCACAGTGACATTTCCTAAAACTTTTGGGGTCGGTTCACAATTTCTCAGAGTTGCGGTCTGAACCAATGGGTTTATCAGTCAAAACCCTAAACCGGTCTGTTATATCACTGAACCAAACGGTTCAGTTTAATTCAAAGAACCAGATTAAAATATCCCAGTTCCTACCCTATCCCAGGTTTGGCTAAACTCAAAACCCAATTTCACATTTTCTATCCCTGCAACCAAACAACCCAATTTCATTTCAAATTTAATTGTAAAACGACACAGTATAGCTTGCCCCTTTATTTCCGGTTGGGTCCCGACCCGATCTGACCCAAACCCGGTTCCGTCTTAACCCAATATGCCCCCGATATTCCGGTCATCTCCCCCGATTGCTTTTCCAGCCACAAGCGCCGGAACAGTAAACCCTAGCCACTGTTTTTACAATTTTCACGTCTAATTTTTACTATTTTTCAGATCTTTTCATGCCAAATCAATCCCACTGTTTTAAGCCATCATTTGGATAGTTTTAAACCTAAGAAACTATAGTTTCTCTCATTTCTTTTTCCCAGTTTCCGGCGAGTGAATTCCTCAGTTTCCATGCATATTCTTTGACTGTTTTAATCCAGATTTGTCTCTAAATTATTCCTGTATAATAGAGGATCAGTTCCTCATCACTTAAATAGATTTTTAAAACACAAAACCCATGGAACCCGAATTATCACAAGACCTGCAACTCCGTTTTCCTACCTGGTTTCTCAACCATTTGAAGTGATTCCTTTTGCATTAACTTTCTACTTTCATACTCTACAAGTCCCTAGTATTAAACCAAGCTTTTATGTTTTAAAACTTAAAAACAGAACCTTAAAACTCACCTATAATTTCTGTATTTTCTTCCTTGATGCAGTTCCTCTTTAATCGCTTGGCTTCCTCTCTGAACCCTTGAACCTCCTTTTTCCTATCTCAATAGCTAAATTTCTCTTCATCTCACACTCATATATATATATAGAGAAAACCCACCGCCTCTCTCTCTCTGTCTCTCTCTCTCCTTTGCAGTCAGTCTTGACTGCAGTGAACCGTCCATTAAACCCTAACCATCCACGTACCATGAATGCTATACATATGTATATATATATATATATATGTATAAGACCACTTGCACCAAGGTCGGTGGCCTTGGTGCTTTCCTCTTAGCCGCACAGCACACACACACACACACACACAGAGTGACATATACATACACTTGATTACACTCACGTGGCCTCACATGTTGCATGGCAGCCCTCCGTCCCTTCTTCCTATTCTTTCCTTTTCATTTTCTTTTTATGTAATATACATAAATATATACTACACAATATTCACAATATATTTATACTATATGTATTTTTATACACAATAAAATACATATTTTTATACATTAAATATATCCATAGTCTTGCATATAAATTCATTTATAATAGCGCATGCATACACTGATTTTAGACGTACTACGTGTCTGAGAAATATGTTCGTGCATGGGAATTCGTGCATACACGTATTACCATATTGGGTCTTAAGGTGCTCGGGTGTTGCTCGGCACTAGGTATACTAAGCAAACCATTTACATCCCTCAATCGTTTGGTTCCATGAAATACTATGATATAGAGCTCAAACAACTCACATTACACTATTTAGTCGATTGACCTCGGTAAACGTGTCATATCCCGGGTCGGGATATCACAAAAATGGAAGTGATTACTACTCAAGTGGTGGGGAATATTTGAGGAGGCAGGAAAGTGGAATGGCAGGTTTTGCCTACTATGGGGGGTGCAGGAGGTATCTCGCTAATGTGGGACTCAAGGGTGATCACATGTAAACAGCACAGGGAGGGAAACTACAGAGTTTCTTGCCTTTTTGAGCTGCTGTCAAAAGGTTTCTCTTGGGATTTTTCAGGGGTTTATAGGCCAATTCTGGAGGAGGGTAGGGCAGGTTTTTGGGAAGAACTAAGGGTGATAGGGGTATGTAGAGAGTTCCAATCGTGCAAAATTTTTTTTTTTTGGGTGGGGGGGGGGGGGGAGGAGGGGACTTCAACGTGGCAAGAAATCCTGTGGAGAAATTGGGAGGTAAAAGACTCACAGGGGCTATGAGGGGTTTTTCAAAGTTTGTTAATTCCTTGAAGCTTCTGGACATTCCCATGGAAGGTGGTAGGTTTACATGGACTAATGAAAGGGAAAGGGAAAGGGATCAAAGGGCCATGCCGGATAACTGGCTGATGCTTTTGAATTGGGTAGGCACGCAAAAAGGAAAGCCCCCCTTTAGATTTAAGAACATGTGGTTGGAAGTTCATAATTTTAAGGAAATGGTAGCAACTTGGTGGAGGGACTATAAGGTGGATGGACTCCTCAATCATGTATTGGCCGGCTAAATTGAAGTTTTTAAAAAGTGGCCTGAAGAGATCGAAGAGGGAGATATATGGCAATGTTCAAGTGAAGCAGAGGAGAATTTTACAGGAGATCCAGTTGTTCGATATTAAGGAGCAGGGCTTAAATGATGAGGAAAGGGAGAGGAGGGAAGCCATGAAAGGGGAGTACAACAGGCTTCAGGCTTCAGAGGGCAGAGGAGATCTCTTGGAGGCTAAAACAAGGGGACAAGAATACTAGATTCTACAAAGCATGGATATGGACACGTGATACAGATATGACGTGTGTGTATATATATATATATATATATATATATTATATGAAAACCTAACATTATTTCAATCAAAATTGGCATAAAAAAACACAAATCACAAAAATATTAGAAAGGAGCAAACGTAGTGCATGAGGCTTCCGCTATTGCGGGGTTTAGGGAGGATTAGATGTATGCAGCCTTACTTCGTAAGTGGAGAGGATGTTTCCATAACCCGAACCCGCAAGCTCCAGGTCACAATAGTGCAACCGTACCGTTGCGCCAAGGCTAGCCCTCATCACAAAATATTATAAAGATATTAAAATAACAAAGCCATTAAATAAAAATTTAAGAACTACTTCATTTAATATCCCTGATTCAAGCTCCAAAACAAATTTACTAATTATAAATATATATTACTTAAAACATATAAATATATACCTATAAACAAAAAAAGAACTAAGGATAAGAGAAAAAATAAAAATAAAAAAAATCCCAAAAAAAAGAAGAATATTATTCTCTTTTTTTTTTTCATTAGTAAATGTAATCTTATATTAACAAGGTGCCTCAGAGGGACAACCCATATACAAAAAGGGGAAAAGGCTACAAAAATCAAGGCCGGAGGTTCTACTTTGCTTTGAACAAGTTGGACATGTGTGATATACATGAACAAACTTGAGAGGAAGTGTTGCGAAGTGGTATATATTCTATAAGGTGGCAAATAGGGTAATAAGTCAGTTTCTAAGGCTACATTTGGTATATAGGAATGGAATGGGGAATGAGATAGACTAAGGAATGGAATGGGAATAGAAATAGGAATTCCTTATTCCATTCCATTCCATTTCTTCATTCAGTTTTTCAACACAATGATCATATATTAATATATATAGACACATACACATATATATTAATGTATGAAGATTATATTTGAGATTATACACATACATGAAGCCAACTAAATTAGGGTTCATCTGCATGTGTCTAAGATGTATGTGTGTGTGTATATGTCTATATATATATATAGAGAGAGAGAGAGAGAGAGAACATATATATACATGAATTTGGGCTAGGGTTTTGTTATTTGTAGAGAGAGAAACTCTTCAGATAGGTAAAGAATGAGAAGACAAGAATAAAGGACAGATAGAAAGTAGACTGACATAACAAGAAGGGAAGCAACCAAAATCGCTAGGATGATGATGGTGAATACAATGGTGCGATGGAAGGAGGTGGGAAGAATGAAAGAGATGGGGGACCCCGGGGGGGTTGCAATCAGGTCTTCATTTATTTATTTGGGATTCGAAAGGAATGAAACTCCTTCATTAGGTAGGCAGAAGGAATGAGTATTCCCACCTTTTGCAGAATTAGCTATCCAACTTTTTTGCCACACCATCATGGTAATGGAATGGGCTTGGAAATGGTTATTCCATCCTGCAGCCCATTTTCGCACACCAAATGTAGCTAAAGGTTATAAATAAAGTAGGGTAGAGAGACAACTGACTGATCCTTTTTTGTTGTGTTGGGTGGGGGGTGGGGGGATGTCTTCCATTTCTTTTGTGCTACTTCTCTGAAACTCACTAACCTGGAAAATCTATTTCAACTAATATTGGTTTAAATAACATCTCACTATATTATCCCATTTCTAGGTAACACCTTGACAATATCTTGTTCACTTAGAAGAGATCAATCACTAAATTCAGATAAGTACCCAATTTTCACCTTCTAAAAGAATAAGTTTTTGCCTATTACAAATCAGGATGTTTGACAGAGGAAGCAGACAGAATGCAGATAACAACCCAAATATATATATGTGTGTGTGTTGTATGTGAATTCCATAAAAAATGCACCATTTCTAGTTTGTTTATTCTAAAAAATCCTTTAAAAATCAACACAATTGTTCAGTGGCCGATAAAAATTGCATACCTGTTGCCAGAAGAGAAATTATCCACCATTATCACAACTGAGCATCGATTTAATATCTGGAATGTTAATAGAAAAACTGCGCAAAATATTTATTCCTTTCATCTCCTTTGCATCCAAATAATTTATCAACCATAATAAGGCAGAACCATTGATCACAATCCCTCCTGAGTTGGAAAGAATGGAATCCCTATTTTCGAGTTTCTCCAAAAAATCAGCTAAACTATCAAACAACATTGTGGCATTGGAGACAGCCCAAGTTGCCAGAACTGTACCAGCAAAGTCCTGGAATCTATTATTAGGTAGTAACATGATTGCCCCAACAAGCTCAGGTGTGGGCGCACGACAGCTACACAGTGCCAAAAGCCCTCCAACTGCAATGGAATTAACATTTTGATCTAACACCCCTGCACAGAAAAATTCCAAAATTACCTTCTCCACTTGAACCTTTGAAACTGCGAGCTCAGATCTAATCAAACCCCAAAAATTATGCTGTTCCACGGAGCCCCAAGTGAAAGAGCTTCTGATTAGGTGGGAAATAGTTTCAGTGCTCTCCCCAAATATAGAAAAAAATTTCAAGCCTATCTCAAACTGCATGTCAAGAAGATCTGCATGATTCAACTGACCTACAAGTAACCTCATGATGTCGTCATTACCAATGGATAGATCAGAAAGATAGTAAAAGATACTGTAGGGTAAAAACTTCAATCTTCTCCTATCCCATTTGAAACAAGACATCAAATCAGAAAACAGAAGTTTAGCCACAGATGTACCAGAGTCTTTATGAAGAGTTTCAAGGAAACATCTGTAGGCAGCAAAACCACCATCTAACAACTTAGCAACTAAATCATTGTCCATCTTAGAAGAAGAATTAACAGGTTCAAGAGACTCTTTTCCTCTACCACTGATAAAACAAAAATATTGTCCAACATGAAATGTCAGCAATGGCATTCCTGAATCACTTACCTTTACAGAATTGCTTTTAACCTTCAAATTTCCCAGGTAACCACCTAAATGTGCCTCATATGCAAGTCTTATTGCATAAGACAATAAGCGTGCTCCCACTTGAGACCCATTTCTTGACCAGAATAAAAGCATGTCTTGGACCCTCTCCTGCTTAGAAAAGATAAATATACGAATTATTAAAGCTGTAGCAGATTGAATTTCATCATCACAGTTTTGACCATTTGGAAGAGATTCTAGAGGAGCAAATAATTTGTAGCCACTAAGCTCAAATTCATTTGCTATTTTACAGGATAGAACTTCAGGGCTGAAGCCAATTTCACTTGCAGGTCTCTGGCGGTTAAGATTTACAAATGAAACCAATATATTGTCCAAAACCTGAAGACCCATCATATTTGAGTTCTTGATGGTTTCTCCAAGCTTTTGAACCAAATTCTCTAAAGCATCAGATTGACTTTCAGCAGTCCCATGACTCACATCTAATGGAGAATAAGAAGCGGCTTGTGCATCCAAAATTGGAATAGAAACATCATTTAAATTTGTGCCCAATCCATCTTTGCTAGTGCATGTATATACCCTCAACTCTCCCTGTTTTGTTTGGAATTCCACGCTGAGTGGACTTGGAACACTCAAGGACTGCACTGAATGACCTAGAAAAAGGGCTGGCTGCAATTCCCTGGAAACACTTTCTTTCGTCCCTGACAACAATCTCCCAAGCTTCTCTTTGAGAAAGGGAGAAAGCAATTCACAACTGATCAAAACATCAACTGAGTGAACCACTCCTCTCCTAACAAGTATACTAAAAGCCGATGATACACCCTGAATGATAACACCATTCCTCTCAATATCATAGCTGTCCACAAGAAGGAATAAAAACTCAAGAAGGGTGTGAGTCATGTCAATATATTTCGGAATAGAGTTCACCATCAGTAGGACTGCAGGCTCAATATTCATAATATTGTCCACTCTTTCGTCAAAGAAAAGCCAATCATAAAACAGGGCCAGCTTCATATTGGCTTCAACATAATTCTTTCTACAAGATTTCAAAAGCCAACCCATAACAGCCCATCTTGGGATAACAGCTGATTGGATAATTTCATTTGGTGGGTGGTGTGAACAGCATATAAACCGAACAATGTCAGTCAAAAGAGTCTCTCTCTCTGGCATGCAAAGAAACTTCCTCACAAACCAAGCCTGGTACCGCTTTTGACTACCCAACTTCACATGCGTTAGCAAAAACCGTAGTTGACTCTCCATATCAGGAGTAATTCTGAGTAAAAAATACCGACTCGAGGTCCTGGATCGATAAAGCTGAGAGATGTCTGAAAACTCATTAACTTTAAACTCACCTGGGTTCAACAGCAAGTCCTTCCATATAGCTCGAAACTCAGGTATATGAACCAAGTCTTGCAGAAGCCGAACAAGATCCCTCCCAATCTTCAAACACAAATGGAATTGCTCCCTCAACATTCTAACACAAAAATCAATCTCCATTCGCTTCAACGCCCCTATTTTCGAATAATTTGATAAACTGTAATGATCAGCCAATAACCGAAGGAATGTATATAAAGCATTTGTTAAGACCAATGGCTCTTCTAGTAACAAACAATCCCATTTAACCAAAAAGAGATGAACCAACTCTGAACTCAACCACAAATTCCCCTCACTAAAATCCCCACCAACAATTTGCCTCAAAAGGGCCACCAACAAACCATCAATACCTATTGCTGAAACATAGACCATTTCAGAAGTAATCCAAATCAACTGAACCTTCGCAGACTCAAAAAGTTTTGAGTACAACTCATTAACAATCTTGATAAGCATACTGGTGAAAAAACTATAACCATCAGTGACCTTGCCATGTAAGTGCTTAATATGAATGTTGGCAAAATGGGGTTCGCACAAAATGCCATACAGAATCGCCCTATTAAGGTTTAAGTATTCTTCTGGGGTTGGGATTGTTAATGGAAATGGGGGTCTGAGTTGAGGTTCAAGAAGACGAAAAGCTTCTCTTAGAGAGGCTTCAATTGGGTTTTCTGCTTCGTGGGTTCCTTTCTGAATCAGTTTTGAGGCCATGTGGGAACTCAGTGAATTGAATTTTATCAATCATAGAACTATACATACACGCACATACATATGTATATGTGTAGGGAATTGTAAAGCCTGAGACTGAAAATAGGTTTAGGGTTTAGATAGTACCTGTGATAGATGGGTTAGAGTTTCTTGAGGATTGAATTTAAAATTTGAAGAAGTGGTAATTGTTTTGAATGGTTTTCTTCTCTTGGGAGCCCTCGCAAACAAGTTCCTCAATTTCTGAGAGGGGGCTGGGCTCGTTCCGTTCAGATATTCCGTCGACTGACGTGATACATTTAACAATTACAAAAGTATTCTTGATATTACTAAAATAATTCTAATTTCTTTTATTTTTTTAATAAATTATCAAAAAAAAATTCTTTCAATTTTATTTTTTTTAAATTAATAAAAGTGTCCTTTTCTTTTATTTTTTTTTACATTTTTTTAATTTTGATTATTTATTTTCTAACTTTTTTTAAAGGAATTTTTTATTTTATATTAAAAATAAATTTAAGATAAATAAATTATATTTTTTTGTAAAAAGAAATTTTAATTAATATTTATTTGAAAATAAAAAAAAAGTTAAAAAATTTAATCAAAATTAAAAAAATAAATGTAAAAAGAAAAAAGAATAGGTGCTTTTGTCATTTTGAAAAAAAAAAAAGTTATAGAGGATGTCTTTTTAGCTTATCAATAAAAATAAGAGAATTTAATATCATTTTACAAATCTCAGGAAATTTTTTTGCAATTGTAAAAAATCTCAGGAAAGTTCTGTGTAATTTATTTTATTTTATCAATAAAAGTAAGAGAATTCAATATCATTTCACAAATCTTAAAAAAAAATTTGTAATTGTGAGAAATCTCAAAAAAGTTCGATATAATTTACTATTTTAAAGATATATATATACACACACATGACTAGATTGAGTATTTTTTTAATTTATTTTTTAAAAAATAAATTATACTGACATCTTCTAAAATTTTTAACAATTATTAAAATTACTCTAAAAATTTTTAACAATTATATTAGTCTATCTTATTTTTACTTACAAACTAAGTAGGGTTTTAACGCCCTCCCTCACTTTTTTTTTTTTTTGGTTTTTCTCACTCTCTCCCTCTCTCTCTCTCTCTCTTCCACTTTTCTCCTCTTGCATAGTGTCAGGGTCAGGAGCCTTTTTTTACTTTTTATTTTCTTTTCTCTCTCCCTACTTTCTCCCCTCATGCATGGCATCAGACCTCTTCGACTTTTCTTTCTATTACTTCTCTCTTCTCTCTCTCACCCCTCCTTTCTGATAATGCTTGAACGAACAAGGCTACCACTGCACCAAATGTACAATGATGTCATGGTTCAATTATGCGTCTAAGATTAATATGAAAAAACAAGTTATACCACTTAAATCTTTGGTGGTTGAGGGGAGCACTAGAATTGAAGGCCATTTGGACAACATTGTTGAGATCATCCTCCCACACAGTAGATGCGTGTAAAGTGTAGACAAAGACATCAAAATGAAAGGTATATTATAATGCCAATTATTCATGTAGGTTGGATAAAATCACAATTTTTCATCATAACAAAAACACAAATAGGTGCACTGGTCTATTACAATTTGCATACCGCCCACTGACTCCTACTCTTTTCTCCATGCTCAGGTTATAAAGCAAGGTATATATAGTTAGAGAGAGAGTAGGAAAGAGGGCATATAACCCATATCATTGGGCATATAACCCATATCAACTAAAGAACACCTCTCTTGTCCATTGACAAACGACACATCTTCAAATGCTTCCACAAAACATTGCATCCCAGTTATATTTCTTAAAAAAATGAACATTTATAATAACTTGAATTTTTTTTATATGATTGATTGTATATAGAACTTTTATTTGTAATTACTTAGATTATTATGATATAATTGGAGGTGTATATCATAATACTTGGATTATAGTTTAATGTGAAAATAAAAGCTCTAAGTCATATTGAATGTGTAACTCATTTTTGTATTACAGAATGGTGCAAGTCTTACAACGTTAGGTGCAATCTTTGGAACATAAGGTGCAACTCATCATAACAGTTGGTGCAATTCATATAACACTAAAACATCAACTTACAGTGTATAACAAAAGAATACAGATAAGTTCAACAATAGCATTTCAAATATTTAATAACAGTGTATAAGACTAGTTTAATGATAATGTAGCTTGTGTGTGGACATATATACTTACGTGTGTGTGTGTGTGTATATATATATATATATATATATATAATACACACACAGAACTTTAAACATATATATGCTACATATATACACACTACGCACACAAATGTGTGTGTGTGTGTGTGTTTATATATATGATCTAGGGTTTGAAAAAAGAAAAGAGATGAGGGAGAGATAATGGGCAAACTAATCATTTTACAAACCCACTAAAGGATGGTTTTGGAATAAAATACTCTAAACAATAAAAGTGATTTTTTTTTTTCAAATTTTACTCATTAAGATGACATTTTTCTAATTTTAACTCTGCACTTGACTGACAAGTAAATATGTCAAAAAAAATATATTGAATCAAAAATTTTCCAAAAATCAAATAGGGGACCACCCCTCTGCCGTGTGCATATAGGGGGGGAGAATGAAAATAGAGATAGAGAGAAGAAAGAGGGAGATAGAGAAGGAGAGAAAAGGAAAAAAAGAAGAAAAAAATCAAACAAGGGAGAGAGAGAGAGTAAGAAGAAAAAGATAGCGTGAGAGACAGAGAGAGAGAGAGAGAAAAGAAGAAAAAAATGATCAAAGAAGGAACCACCCCTCTACTGTGTACGTAGGAGGAGAGAGAGATAGGGAGAAGAGAGAAAATGAAAAAAAGTCAAAGAGAGGATCACCCCTTTTCAAGATGGCATATAAAAAATCAAAGAAGGGATCAATCCTTTTCAAAATGGTATATTGAAGTTAAAATTGCATATTCAATATGTGATTTTACGCTTAATTTAACAAAATTGGAATTGGGGAAAAAACTTTAATCCAAAATTACATCTTGAAGACGTGTTTTTAAAATCACATCATGAAAACGTGATTTTATTGAAAAAATTGTTTCAAAATTGTATCTTAAATATTCAATTTTTAAAAGTACATGAGTTCAAAAAATAAGTTTAAAATTATGTGAGCCGTGCATATAAGGTTTAAAAGCACATGTTTTAGGTCAAAATTTTGGAGAGAGAGGATAAACATTTTTATTGACCTTCAAAATGTGATTTTATAAGTATTATATAGTAATTCCTTTTCTCTCAATCACTTCATCATTCTAGCAAACCCTCAGACACATAATACTAGTTTCGAAGAGCCATAGACAATAGCCACTAGTCGTTTGATTAGACACCATAGACAATCATGATCTCTCATTCTTCATGACCAACGCTTGAATTTGAAAAATCACTTTGATTTACTCTCACGATCTCTCTCACAACAGACAAGCAACATTGGACTGACTGATCAACTTGATTTCTCACAATCTTTCTGACTCGACCATGTACTAAAACAAAACTCACTTGAGACAACAACTCTACTTAGAAAACTTTATTATGGGTAATTTTACAAAACCAATTTATGTATTGAGTTTGAATTTATGCAAAACTCATTCATTGGGACAATATTTTTTACTTTGAAGCATACATATATGTTTGACTAAAAATCTGAATGATTGCACTTATGTAATTTATTTCTTATTTTGTTGATTCAAAAATGTTCGATTAAAATCCTAAACTAATAATTTTTATGTTATTTGAATTTTTGATAACTTAGATTATCTCAGATCACTAATAGTCCATTAATTGGATATGGGTGGTTAAGATGTGGAAAGATATGTGATATGGAGGGTTTGCGGTGTTGTATGGATAAATAGAGACTCTAAAAAGGAATTCAATTTATAACTTCCCTTGTTGACAGCTACTGTGAAGTGCATGGCATCACAATTATTGTGAACTACCTTTATTGGCACTCTAAATGAATTGCATGTCCTTTTAAGTTCCATGATTGAAGGTGCAAATGCATTCTTAGGATGCCTCAGGAATTGTGTTGAGTAAAGGCCTACAAAAGAGAGAACATTTGATTATTGATGGAAAAGAAATTGCATTTTCTATCTTTAAGGTAAATAGTTAAAAATCTTCACTAGATTTGCTAAAATACCTTTAGTTGGAGAATGGTACGTTGGTGATAAATTATGGAATGCTTTGTTTGGGGGTTTGCAACTAGCATTCGATGCATTTTCCTCCCAAAGTTGAGAGGACCTAATATACGAGAGCCAACATGGTCTGTGACATTATATTGGGATCAATTCAACCAGGCATTAACAAGAGAAACATCTAGATATTATACATGTTGACACCATTAATCAAAGAGTGTGATAACACAAAAGCAATTAGTATACTGCTAGTATTTTTACAACTATGGTATTTATGAAGTGTTCTACTATAAAAAAAAATTGGGGCAAGATCATGGACACATTAGTTCCTACACCCATTTTGTTTCGTCTTAAAATAAGTCAACTAAATGGGGGAGAAGAGCTGATGACTATTGTTTTTGGAAAAGGAATGTGCTAGATTATTTTGAACATTAAAAAGAAACTTCTACATATATATTGTTAGCCCTAAAGGTTTTCAATCAAGGGTATTTTCATAACTTTGATAATAACAAAGCATTGATAATGAGGACCAATGATTTGCCTTAAATGCCAAAGCAAATAGGTCAATGAACTCAAGAGATGGTTGACCAAAAGCATTGACTAATTATGAAAGGGATCAACATCATAAAATCATGTTCACAAGATCAAAACATCAAGTCAAAGTCAAGAAAACACTCATGTCCAAAGAAATCAAGTGAAGACCTTTACTTTTATGTTGGGTGTCTAAGTGATCTAGGACTGATTGATCAACATAATGCTTAAAGTATTTAAGTGTTCAACTAAAATCAATCAACCAAATGATTTTTCAAAAGTATAACAATGATAGAAACTAAACTTTGAAAAATCAAAAGACTTCAAAAAGAAAACAATGAACAAATTAGGCATTAGATCTAATCCGCCAAAATCAGTCGACTATGCTCAATTTAGTCGATTGAATCATGTTCACAAAACATGCCTATTTTGTCACTAGAAGATTCAATCGACCGAACCCCAGATTCGGTCGACTAAACAAGCATTTTGTTAAAGAGGCTTTCAACACACTGTCAAATTTAGTTGACCAAAGTATACATTCAGTCGATTGAATTACTTACGCCTTTTTACTCAACAAAGTGACTCTAGAAGATTCAGTCGACCGAACCTAAAACTCTGTCGACTGAATAGTTTTTTAAAAAGAACAACCTCTACTATCTGGACAATTTAGTCGAGTTGTTTAGTCGACTGAACTATAATTCAATTGACTGAATGGAGAACTCAGTCAACTAAATTTGTCAATCGGGCGTTTTCAAATTCAAATTTTAAAGAGATCCAAAAGGAGAAACAACTATTTTTAAATCCAAATAACTATATTCTTACAAGACCTGTAAATAGAGATTGTTGGAAGCATTTATGGTAACCTCTAACACTTACAAGCTTGCTGTAACTTTCAAATCTCTCCAGTGACTTGAGATAACTTATTTTTAGATCTAGATCTCAAAATTCTCATAGCTCTTAAATACTCTAGCATTTATTGATCAATCTCTAGAGAGTGAACTTATTTGTACCATTTAGCTCTTAAAGAAAGCATTCTTTTGTGGTGAGAGTTGTGCGTAGGTGCTACTAGGTGAGGCAAAATGGTATATTTTGCTAGAAAAAAGAGTGATGAGCTCTTGTTGTAAAGGGTTGACCTCCACTTGCAAGAAGACCAAGATAGTGGAAAAACTCAAGTGTGGATGCTTGAGTCGAGGATGTAGAAAGTTTTTCAAACCTTGTAAATTACTGTGCTTACTTTCTCTTTACTTTTACTTGTGTATTTATATTATTTACTTTTAAAGTGAGTAAAAGAAGTCAATATTTGCAAAATACGCTATTCACCCCCCTTTAGGGTAAATGTCTGGCAACATATACAATTTTCATTGATATATGAATCCAAATTCATGATCTAAGAGTTACTTGATCATATACATGAAGGTACTTATATACTCTAAGAGAAATTTTCAAAAGTAGTTTTAGATATTTTTGTCATATTTTGCAAGCCTAAATCCATTAAGTATAGGTTAATTGATAACAAAGCATTTGACCATTTAGTTTGATGAAATTCTTATTGTCGTAGCTATCTTAGGAGTAGTTTTTCTACACAAGCATGCTTCTAATGTTCCAAGTCTATTTGTAGAATAAATATCCTTACTAATTATGTATTGTATATTTGTGAAAATTTTAATAAAGGCACTTCTTGAATCTCTAAGAATGTTGTAAATGGCAGAAAGATGTGCAAACATAATGATTTTTTCATGAGGAAATACATGTTATGAGGAAGAAGGGTTTTCTAATAATCTTTCCATTCCCTGATATTGCATTCAAGTGAAGCACGAAACTACTTACAATCAATTTTTGGATGTGGTTTACCATGTGATGTCCTTAGAAATTTCTCTCACTTGAAGATGACTTATAGATTCCTGTTGAAACTAGGACCTCAGATAATAAAATATATGTCATTGGAAATATTTGATGATGATAGTGTTGATGTTATGCTCAATGATGTGTTTGAGAATAATCAAATAAACATCATTGAATTGTATGTGCAAATAGAGGATATTTTTGAAAGGTAGTGTACGAGTCAGGCTCCTTATCTATTCACGACACTACTCATATAAGAGTATGGGAGCTCATGCACTTGACATCACCAGGATAGTGAAAGACTATCAAGCAACCCCTTTCATTCATCCAATATATGCAAGAGTTTAGTGACTTTGAGCCTTGTGATGCATAGTTCACAGTTAGGCCCAATAGCCATAATGTTCAAGTTTTACCAGTAAATGAGACTGACTTCCCAGTGGCTGCACATGGGGCTGTTGTTCAAAAGATGGCTATGACAGAGGATCCTAAGCTGGGCCTATAGAGGGGTTATTGTAAACCTAATTCCACTTAACTCAGATGAAAAAGAAGCTGAGGAGAATGACTTAAAGATGATGGATAACTTAGGTGATAAGGATGAAAAAGATGAAAGGGTGGAAGCTACCGAGACTAGTGGTGGAATACACGATGACACTTAGATGTATGATACTATGTTACCATTCTTCGCAACCGTAGATCTATCTAATGACACATTAAACACTTGTTCATCGCTTTATGGTCAAGCATGGGACTCGATAAGGGATGAGTTGTCTAAAGGTCTGGTGTTTGCTGATAAAGATAAGTTGAAAAAAACTATGCAATTATACTCCACCAGGACACGTCCGCAGTATGAGATAGTGGAGACAAACTCAATAGTTTGGTCTTTGTAATTTAAGATGTGTTATAAGTGTGGGTGACAATAGAGGCTATGTCCGTGTAAGAGACAAAAACATAGGGTTGTTTGAAATTACAAAATATCAAGGACCCCACACATGTTTATACCCGAGGGTAAGCCTAGAACACAAATAATTAAATTCTGATATTAATTGGGGCTGAAATCCTGGGTCTCGTAAAAGCCAATTTGTCGCTCAGAATTGTTGTTGTCATAAACTATATACAACAGAAATTTAACTACAAGATCTTATATAAAAAGGCATAGTAGAAATTTGTTGTGATGATATTTGGACATTGGGAGTCATAATACAAGTTCTTGCCAAAATTAATAAGAAGTACAACAACATAACAATTGTCAAGTAACAGTATATCTGGACTATTAATAAGGACGATGTGATATTTGATAGGGTATTTTGGTCATTTAAACCCTCAATTGAAGGGTTACCCATTGTCGGTCTGTGGTTAGTATAGATCCCACGTTTCTCTACGGGAGGAATAAGAGAAAGTTGCTAATCGCGATAGGAATGGATGTGAACAATCATATTTTCCCTTTTATATTCGCCATGGTAAATGAGGAGTGTTATGATAGTTAGAGTTGGTTCTTTGAGCATCTCAAAAGATATGTGATTCGAGAAAGACAAGATAGTTATTTGATATCAGATCGACATAATAGTTGGGTTTCAACCAATGGCCAACATTAGATATCTACTTGTATGATATAACTTTATGTCAATTTAGTTTATTAAATTAGTGTCAACATTCACCATTCTTCGATTACCTTTTTTTTCCCCAAAGGATACTGTGACACATATCTACCAGCTTTCGTTCAACATCGAGTAAGGCATTACAGACGCTACAACCCCAATAAAGTTGATGGATACTATAAAACACATTTAGTGCATGTTTGCCACTTGCTTAAAGGCTATATATGAGGAGAGATGTTTGTTTAAGTAGCATCCACAGACCCAGTAACAACCTGAGCCCCAAACTCAGCCCCAACCCCAACGTTAGGCTTAATGTCAAAGACGACCAACATATTTTATTCCCACCGATCAGCACATTCCACTAAGGCCTCCATGTCGTTTAAGCTACCATTCGAGTTGAGATTATCTCCAAGGCAAATCTCACATTTGCATACCATGTCTTTACATCAGGCTTCTCCTCTATCGAGACTTTCACTATCACTACATGTTTCTCCTGTGCATTTAAAGCATGATGTCCTCGTGATAGATCCTGTGGAAGGAGTGACACAGGTGGAGTCATAGCCACTCAGAGTATACATGAAAGGCAGAGGATGTGGCAGAGGACGTTAGTCCACAAATATTGACATTGGTCTATCACAATTTAAATAGGACACACAACAATCGATCCTAGTCGAGCAGGACTGGCGACCTATACAGAACAAGAAAATACCACCATGTGCTATTGGAGACAGCCCAAGTTATACCCCTTTTAAAAGATGCATATTCATAATGGTTTAATCTGGATATATATATATATATATATATATATATATATATAGCAATAAAGATACTGATAAAAGCTCATCTTGAAGATGAGCCTTCAAAAAGCACATCTTCAAGATGCAATTTTAACCTTAAACTAGGTTATACCCAAAACCTTGAAATAAGAACATCTTAAAGATGCTTTTTTTTGGAAAAATTAGCATAAAAAGCGCATTTTGAATATTTTCTTTTTGAAAAATACATGGGTCTATAAAACAAGTTTAAAAGTGATCGGGTTGGGTCAAAACGTTTTACAAACACATGAGTTGGGTAAAAATTTTAAGCTTTCTATACCCCCTCTCTATCATTAAGGCATCTTGCTTTGGCTTTGTGAGTTCGTGGACGAGTCAGGGAATTATTGGCAACTTTTCACCATTTGTCTTATATCGTTACCATATTGCTCTTTTTGTGCACATTTTATTAGAGTCTTAATACTTTGCTCATGCATACAGTTTTATTTTTTGGTTATTTGGAAGCCAATTGTTTTTCTCCAAACCTTTACAATTTTGTTATAAAATTGAGCAAACAATTTGGTTGAATATGAGAAAAGATGAAAAAATAATAATAGAAAGTAAATGAAAATTAAAAAGTGAAGTGGAAAAGTTTAAATTAATTAAGGTATCATTTGTTACCACATTTAATAAATGAAATAATTATTTTTACTTTTAAGTAAATTACACTGACCACCCTTAGAGTTTCTGGTAATCGGAGACAGTACTCTCTAGTTTGACCAATTACATTGCGCTCCCCCTTATAATGTGACACTTTGTAACACATTGCCCCCCATATTTTATTTTTTTGATGATTATCAACAAATGATATTCTCAAAATGAAAACTTTACTCTTGATAATAATGAAAAAACTTTTATACCCCCACTTTTAAAAATAAATTTACATTTTTACCCTCGTTAGAATTTCACCACATTACTTTTATTTTATCTTTATTTTTCTGTCACTTTTTTGAGAAAATCTCAAAGACATCTATGTTCTTAGGATTACATAAAATATAGAGGGAACCGAGTATATATATATATATATATATATATATATAATATCAAATATATTAGCAAAGGAACCGTGTGTGTGTGTGTATATATATATATATACACACACTCAAATATCTTGGCAGTGGATCTCCATTGCTAAACCTTAAGCCAAAGCTTAATATAACCCATGGAAAAAACACCAATTGCTACAAACCACTTCTGACACGTACACTAACACTTGAGTCCTTAAAATGTTTCCTTGCAACTCCTTTTCTACTAGTCCCCACCAGCTTAATAAGACTTCCCACAAATGTATCAGGCTCCAAGCATCCAAGAACAGACCAAAACTAGTAGCACTCCCAAGTGTAGTTTGTCCAATATACCTAACTTTTAGAAGTCCTAGAACCTACATCTCCCAAAAAGAGAAACAAATACACATCAATACATATGTTGATTGGGGAAGAAATTGAAAAAACAAAGATTTGTACAACACATTTTTGTAAAAATAAGGTATTAGACGATCTAAAAATCTAAACCAGAAATGGATGAAAAATATTTTTTCTCCTCGTTTACTGAGCCGGATATAAAATGTAAACCTAACACCCTTAATCTTCAAGACCAACAGTGTCACGACCCCGAAACCTACCCCGTACGGATTAAGGGATTCGCAACCTGTCCGCCCTTTCGGCCCGTGGGCCGTCGGGTGGACTATGTAAGCGGCGGTGCCGGACGACGATGTGGTACGGCTAGGATTGGCAATTACAGAAGTGCGAAAAAATTCTTCTTTATTTTTTGCACGCCCACTCGATACTGTCGCTTCTTCTTCTTCGGAGCGGTAAACAAAATATCATACATTCAGAGCATACTAAAACTTTTAAAGTTATACATATTACATGTCCAATTGCCTCTTGGGGCTTAAGTACATAATTGTCCAAAATTTCTACAACAAAATTTGACCAATTATAGGTCCTAATACTTCCAAAATCCCCTGATCATAATGGAACTACCAATCACCATCCTCAAATTGGGCAAGGCTCCCATCCATCATCACTTGAAAAATGTTAGGATAATAGGGTGAGCTTTAACAAGCCCAGAAAGTAATTCCAGTACTTTGTCATGGGTTTTCAACTGCTAGTGGGTTAGTTAAGAGAGAGTTCATATAAACATACACTATCAATTGTACATATACTTCAGATACAGAATATGGAATTCTTAAAACAGATAGCATGAAGAATTCAAGGCATTCAGGCTAGGCATGTACTTCAAATACAGGATGTATGAAACTTCAAAACACTATAACACGAAGCATTTTAAAGCATTCGAGTAAATAAGATATTTCACGTATGCAAGTACAAAGAACTTCAAAAGAACACGTAACACGAAGCTTTTAAAAGCAATCGGATGAGGCATTCAATATGCAATTGAAACTTGTAATACATGCAGAGTGACCCTTTGGTGGCCATGAATGTTTAAAACATTTACTTGTAAATAGGACGCATGAAATCCTTTTTCTCGTATATGACCCTTTGTTATTTTAAAAACTGGGCCATTTCCTTTAAAACAAATACTTCTTCATGTAAATGGGGGTTTTGAAAATCTCATGCCATTTCTTATAAAAACATGAAAACTTTGTTCATGAATTCATTTCATATAATTACGTTTAGAAATGGGGGATCAGATCCTGCTACAATTTCTGCACGCATTCATCTTATCACTTTGATTAGGTGGAAATCTGTTTTGAACCAGACTCCACTTTTACTTCTCGTAGAGATATCTCGTGCCTAGGGGGATCAGATCCTGCTACCGGGCATTTTACTCGTATATGAATCCCGAAGGGCTTCACGAACACATAGTGCTTATGCACGATTATCTTGCATTATTAGTTCGCAAATAGGATGTTTGAAACAATTTATTTTTCAAATAGATGCTATTTAAAAGCATTTAAAGGTAACCTCCCAATAGTTACTTTTTAAAAGCATTTAAAACTTTAACTTCTTCAATAGATGTTTTTCAAAGAGCATCGAAATACTTTTTTTTTTTCAAATAAATGCTTTTCATGTACATTTAAAATATGACTTCTTCAAAAATGTACTTTTTATGCTCATTTAAAACATGGCTTCTTCAATAGATGCTTTTCAAAGAGCATCGAAATATGCATTTTTCAAATAAATGCTTTTCATGAGCATTAAAAATATGATTTCTTCAAATATATGCTTTTCATGAGCATTTGAAATATGAATTTTCAAATAGATGCTTTTCATGAGTATTAAAATATGGCCTCTTCAAAATGATGCTTTTCATGAGTATTAAAATATGGCCTCTTCAAAATGATGCTTTTCATGAGTATTAAAATATGACTTCTTCAAAAAGATGCTTTTCATGAGTATTTAAACAAGAATAGCTTTAACAAAGTTTTCAACACTTGGAATACAATGATTAGGAAATTTAAAACATGAGCTTCAGAGTATTAATTCATGATGTGTAAAGATCTAAAAAATTAGGATAAATTTTTTATTTTTGCCAGGTAGGCACCATTCATGCACTATTTGCCGGTAGGACACTATACATACATCATTTAGACATAAGTCATATTTAAAAGCATAATTTGAGTATTCCATAGAAGGGAAATACGCTTAGAATGTCAAAATACACCTCTTGTGAGAATTTGAACCCAATCGGAGATAGTCTAAAAAATGGACCAAAAAGGAGCATCCCGAGTGGCCTCGGCTGCACCTGCCAACAAGCGAAAATAAATTTTCTGAAAAAATATTATTTAAAATAATTTAAAAACTTTGGTTGAAGTAGAATATAGAATTGAGGCATTTCGGGAAGGGTTGTAGTGTAACGGGGCGCCGCGACTCATTAAGGGCAAAATGATCTTTTTACCCCTTAGCCCCTTTAGTATAAATATAGCTCTTGAGAGTTAGAATTATCAAAAAATGCTTGAGAATATACAGTAGGTCATGCTTGGAGAGAAAAGGTGAGAAAACCTAGGTTTTTCAACTTTTCACCTTTCAAAACCCATCTCTAGCTTTAGAATTTCACAAGGCTTCCTTTTAGGAAGTTGTTACCCACCTCAAGGGCTACATTCTTATTGATTAGTTCAGCTGCACAGTGAGCACAACTCCCTAGAGTTGAGAAAAATCCTTTTAGGTATGATATTTTCTAAGTAAATAATAGGGTTAAGTTTAGTAGTATTTTTATAAGTTAATTGTATGACTTACATGCTTATTTGTTGTTAAAATATCACCTAGCATATAGATACTTTGAAAACCTAGGGTTGGTGCCTTATGTACTTATGTGTTCTTTGGGAATTTGGTGAAATGATGAACATGTAATATGACTATATGTATAATTTATTGCATTCTAGCTTATATTCATGCAAACAAAGTTTTATAGTTTGAAAGTTATGATTTACTCAATGTATTGGTACTTTGTGTACTTGTGTAATCTTTGAGAATTTGGTAAGGTTGTGAATATGTAACATGTGTATATGTATGATTGATTGGATTATATGCTATGTTCATGTAGACAAAGTTTTGTGGTTTAAAAGTTATAGTTTGCTTTATGTATAATGCATTATTTAAGGCATACTCCATAGGTTTAATAAATGCCTCATTGGAATTGCATAGAAAAATTAAGGCATGTTGAAATGTTGTGAATCTTTAGAAACATGGCGTGTGTTGAGTACTTTGGTGCTATGCATTATGAGGGTATAGATCTTGTAGGTGAAAAACCCAAAATTGGCTATTGGTACTTGCGTTCCATTGGGGACGGATCGTGAAGCAAGACATACGATTGATACTTGCGTTCCAACGGGGAAGGACAGTGAAGCAAGACATGGGTGTGGCATAGAGTTGGATGTGTGTGTCACACATATTGCCATTGCATAGCATTGAGGGATTGGAGGATTTATAATTTACAAATGTACATTTTGCACATGCCACGCTTTACCTTTGTTTTTTATATTAGCATTATGTCATACAAGTTGTCGTGCTTACCCTATATGGGATTATATATTACAAATGAGGCTCCCGACACTTGAGACTTGATGAAATCATTGGAGCATGGAGGGAAAAATGGATTTTGAAGCATATTTGGCCTAAGGGCTACATTGTGTATGTTTGGGCATAAGCCCAAATAACTTGTGTTTAAATGTAGAAAAATGGTGGACTATAAGCCTTGGGCTATTTTGTAATGTAATGACTTAAACCAAATGACAAATAATGTATTTTTATTTAATGTACATCACATGTATATGCTGGGAACAATGTAAGAAAAAGGACCATGGTAAAGATGATATGCAAGTACGAATGTTGGTATATGAGGAGTTAGGAAAGTAGGCATCGAGCCTCGAACTTAATCTATTATGTAGTTGTATGTTAAATTTTCATAAACCTGTGGCCATCGAGTGAGGGTGGATTATGCATGTACTTATATATATAAATTGTTGTAAAATATTAGGTGAAAAAATGCTTAGAAAACAAAGGAGACCTTGTCAAAATCTTGTAAATTAAAAAGAGTTGTTAGGTGTGTAAAATGCCTATATATAAGTGGGGAAAGTACCAAAAAGTGGGGGTTAAAAACCTTGAGGAAGTAGGTTAGAAATTGAAAAAATCAGCTTGCAACACTTTGGAAAAAAATTTCAGAAAAGGAGGAAAGCAGCTTACAGCAAATACACTGTTGCTACAATAGCACAGTAGACAGCAGTCCAGCCCACGCCCGTGCGCCATGCCACACACGCCCACACCTGTGGGCCTGACTGCCTCCCGCACGCGCATTGCACCCACGCCGTGCCTTGTTCACGCTCTTGCTGCCTTGCCTCACGCGTGCCTGCTGTCTAGGGTATGTCATGGGCATGCCATGACTTGCCTTCCAAAGCCATTTTAAGACCATTCTTTCCTATGTTTGACACCACCTTTTGGCCCTTGTTTTGCCAATCCCTAGGCCATGTTTGGCCACCTTTTTGGGCCATGTTTAGCCACCTTTTGGGCCATATTTGGCCACTCTTTTGGGCCATGTTTAGTCACCCTTATGGGTCATGTTTGACCACCCTTTGGGACCATGTTTGGTCACTACTTAGGGAAATATTTGACCTTTACTTAGGCCATATTGGGCCACCAAGCCTTGACCATACTTTGTCACCATTTTAGATTATGCTAAGCAACTACTTGGACTATGCTTGGTCACCACCTTGAAGTTGGGTTATGAAAGCACCTAGGCTATGTTTAACTTACACTTTAAGCCATTATAAGACATAATCTTGGAGATTAAGAAGTAAAAGCCAATTAAAAATAAATATATTAATTTAATTCTTTTATTTTATTATTCTCATTCACACCCCGGGTTTATGAAAATTCGGGGCGTGACAGCTTGATATCAGAACTTAGGTTCGAATACTTAAGGGTTGTGAGTTGTTATTGAACACAATGGGACCACTGACATATAATTTTGAATTTTTGTAAACATTATGTAATGTGTAGGCTCTAACAATTTGGTATTAGAGCTCTAGTTTGAGAATAGTTAGCGACGATAGGATGTTGTTGAATACCATGGAACTCTGGAGGAAAGCGTGTGACTTAGTATGAACTGTCGGTGGTATGTGATAGGATATTGTACGTTTTGTGGCTATTTTTACTTGACGCATCACATGTTATGATTATGTGTTAGTTAATGCTATATTATGATGCATGATTACATGATTTGGTGTAGTGACGTGCATGATATGGGTAATGTGTGTATTGGCATGACCGTATGTGGTAACTTGGTATATATTTAGATACATGATAGATTGATACTTGTTTGCCTTCATGATATCATGTAGCATTATGGGAGGATGCTATGGGATGTGGAATACATTAGATGAGTAAAAACTGAATTTCTAAATAATACTTGTTTCTACTATAAGATGCCATCCAAAACACTGGATTTAGTCAGAGTAGGTCGAGGGAGAGGGAAAACTTTAGTTCTCCAACCTCTCTCAACCTTGGTAGCCCCGATTGACGTGAGATCTAGGATCTAATGCCTTGGAACAGTGGATGAGGTTCAGACCTCAGGTTAGTTGGGCTAGTTGAACACTAGCATAACTTAAACATGTGTATATTGTATTGCTTAAATGAGTTTTTCCTTGCGAAAGATTGTGTTTGAACTCGGTAAAAATTTTTTTTTTTTGATAAATTAGATTGTTAAATTATTAGTAGATTGAAAATAATAATAATAATAATAATAAAAATAATAATAATAATAATAAAATAATAATAAATAATAATAATAATAATAATAATAAAAAAAAAATAATAATAAATAAATAATAATAATAAAGAAAATGATCGTGTTGTTTAATATAGAGAATGAATTGTGAATGGCATGGTTAGGTCAAGCTTGTGGGGAGTGTGATTTCAAATTTTTACTTAACATGTGATTGGGGCATGGATTGGTTGTTTATTTTTCGAGCGAGTATAGACTGCTACAAGGGGAGAGTGACTGTGTGTACGCCTGAGGGAGATAACTTTTATTTCACGGGGGATTGTGGGGATTTCCTAGTGCCACCCTTGTATGACTTGAGGAGTTAGGGAGGCCATAGTTATTTGTTGGCTAGTTTGATAGCAGATGGGAGTGAGAATACAGAGAGTGTATTAACGCCAATTGTGGATGAGTTCCCAAATGTCTTTTCGGATGACTTGACTAGTCTACCGTTGAGACGAGAGATAGAGTCCACGATAGAGCTTATCCCAGGCACTATGCCTATTTCCATTCCACCTTACCGTATGGCTCCAACTGAGTTGAGGAGACTGAAGGAGTAGTTGACTGATTTGCAAGGTAAGGGTTTTATTCGTCCTAGTACTTTATCCGTGGGGTGCTTCGGCATTATTTGCGAAGAAGAAGGATGGGACATTACGTTTGTGTGTGGATTATAGGAGACTGAATCGGGTCACTATTAAGAATAAGTACCCATTAGCGATGATAAATGACTTGTTTGATCAGCTTAGGGGTTTGAGATGTTTCTTGAAGATCGATCTTTGATCGGGGTATCATCAGTTGAGAGTACAGGAGGAAGATGTGGCAAAGACATCTTTTCGCACTCGTTATGACCATTATGAGTTTGTAGTTATGCCATTCGGTGTGATGAATGCCCCAGCGGCATTCATGGACTTGATGCATCGCATCTTTAGTCCATATTTAGATCAGTTTGTCATGGTCTTTGTTGATGACATTCTGATTTACTTACCTTCTGAGGAGGAGCATACTTTCTACTTACGGACTAGTATTACAGATTTTGAGGGAGCATCGTTTGTTTGCTAAGTTCTCGAAGTGTGAGTTTTGGCTTTAGAAGGTACAATTTCTAGGCCATGTTATATAAGGTAGCAGGGTATCTGTGGATCCTTCTAAGATTGACTTTGTTATGAGCTGGGAGAGGCCAAAGAATGTGTTTGAGATCTGGAGTTTATTAGGATTGGCCGGATACTACCGTCGATTTGTAGAGTGATTTTCTCGTCTTGCCGCGCCGATGACTCGTCTGACACACAAAGGCATTAGATTCGAGTGGAGTGATGACTGTGAGCAGTCATTTTGGGAGTTGAAGAGGAGGCTGAACTTTTGCACATGTTCTGATTATACCTGAGGGATGTATTGGTTATATAGTCTAATGCGATGCGTCGTGAGAGGAACTAGGTTGTGTATTAATGTAGGAGGATAAGGTGGTAGCTTATGGTTCTCGTCCATTGAAGAATCATGATCATAACTATCCTACACATGATTTGGAGTTAGCTGCCATCATCTTTGCACTTAAGAGTTGGCAACATTACTTATATGGGGAGAGGTTCGAGGTGTTCTCGGATTACAAGAGCCTCAGACACATTTTTACACAGAATGACTTGAACCTTTCGGCAGAGGAGATGGACGGAGTATATGAAAGACTATGACTTTGACCTTTAGTATGATCCTGGGAAGGCCAATGTCGTAGAAAATGCTTTTAGTAGGAGACTGAGGAACACTGTTACTAGCGTTGCTATTAGGGAATGGGAGATGATAGGAGATATTGGCGAGTTTGACTTGGACTTTTTTGAGTCTAAGAGACACGCCACACTATTTAGTTTGTGTGTACAACCTACGCTGTTAAGCAAGGTTATTGAGGCACAGTTACAGGACATAGAGGCAGAACAGATTCGAGCACAAGTTGCTAGTACCGAGGGCTTTGAGGGATAGACAGTTCATTCTGACCTTAGCCTGAGGTATATGGGTAGAGTCTTTGTTCCAAAGTCTCTAAGGGCTTGATGTTCTTCGAGATTTCCATCATTCACGTCTAGTAATGCAACTAGGAGACACTAAGATGTACCATGATTTACGCTGCCAGTATTGGTAGACAGGGATGAAGGGAGATGTTGTACAATTTGTATCGAGATGTCTCACGTGCCAGCAGGTTAAGGCTGAGCACCAGAGACCTAGGGGTTTATTACATCCATTTCTAGTGGCCGAGTGGAAGTGGGAGTTTATTACTATGGATTTTGTGATGGGTCTTTCGAGGTCACGATGCAGTTTAGGTTATTGTTGACTAGATTGACGAAGTCTACACATTTCCTACCGATTAGAGTGATTGATTCAGTGGATGTTCTTAGTAGGTTGTATATCTGAGAGATAGTACGACTACATGAGATTCCTGTTTCCATTGTTACAAATTGAGATCCATGTTTCACTGCACAATTTTGGCAGAGTCTTTAGACAACCTTGGGGACTCAACTACTGTTTAGTACCGCTTTCCATCCTCAGACTGATGGTCAGTCAAGAGCGTACTATCCAGATACTTGAGGATATGCTTAGGGCATGTTTTTGGATTTTAGGGGTAGTTGGGAGGATCATCTTGCTCTAGTAGAGTTTGCCTACAACAACAACTATCAGTCTAGTATCGAGATGGCACCTTTTGAGGCATTGCATGGCAGGCCGTGTCGTTCACTAATATGTTGGACCGAGGTAGGGGAGACGGCTGCTTTGGGGCCTGACATAGTTCGTGAGACCACAAAGAAGATACAGATGATTCGACAGTGTCTTTTGACAGCATAGAGTTGCCAAAATAGTTATGCAGACAAGAGGCGACGACCTCTATCATTTGATGTTGGGGGACATGTATTCCTCAAGGTAGCCCCACAATAAGGATTGAGGAGATTCGGGCGTAGCGGGAAACTATCACCACGGTTTATAGGGCCATTTGATATCCTTGAGAGGGTTGGAGAAGTGGCCTATCGGTTGGTGCTACCGCTATAGTTATCTGGGGTTCATGATGTCTTTCATGTGTCGATGTTGAGGAAGTATGAGCATGACCCTTCACATGTACTCGATTGGGTAGATCTTGACGTGGAGAGTGATGTTTCTTATGATGAGAGGCCTGTAGAGATATTGGACTCGAGGGACCTAGGTTTTGTGGGGCAAGACCATTCCTTTAGTCAAGGTTCTTTGGAGCCACCACAGAGTCGAGGAGGTCACTTGGGAGCACGAGGTTGAGGTTTGCGCTAGGTATCCAAAGTTGTTTGTTCAAAGAGGTACATTTCTAAATTTTGAGAAGAAATTTCTTTAAGGGGGGAAGGATGTAAAGATTTGAAAAATCAGGATAAATTTTTCGTTTTTGCCAATAGGGCACTATTCATGCACTATTTGTTGGTAGTGCACTATACATGCTTCATTTAGACATAATTCATATTTAGAAGTATAATTTGAGTATGCCATAGAAGGTAAATATACTTAGAGTGTTAAAATACACCTCTTGTGAGAATTTGAGCCTAATTGGAGATAGTTTAAAAAATAGACCAAAAAGGGCATCGCAGGTGGCCCGGGTGGACTCGGCCGCACCCTGCCAATAAGAGAAAATAAATTTTCTGAGAAAATATCATTTAAAATAATTTTAATAACTTTGGTTAAAGTAGAATATAGAATTTAGGCATTTCGAGACAGGTTGTAATGTAACAAGGCCCCGCGACTCATTAAGGGCAAAATGATCTTTTTCCCCCTTAGACCCTTTAGTATAAATACAGCTCTTAAAAGTTAGAATTATCATAAAATTCTAGAGAATATTCAGCAGGTCATGCTTGGAGAGAAAAGGTGAGAAAAACCTAGGTTTTCCAACTTTCCACCTTCCAAAACCTATCTTTAGCCTTAGAATTTCACAAGGCTTCCTTCTAGGAAGTTGTTCCCCACCTCAATGGCTACATTTTTATTGATTGGTTTGGCTTCACAGCGAGCATAACTCCCTAGGGTTGAGAAAAATTCTTTTAGGTATGATATTTTTCTAAGTAAAGAATAAGGTTAAGTTTAGTAGTATTTTTATAAGTTAATTATATGACTTACATGCTTGTTTGTTGTTAAAAGATCACCTAGCATATAGTTACTTTGAAAACCTAGGGTTGGTGCCTTTTGTACTTATGTGTTCTTTGGAAATTTGGTGAAATGATGAACATGTAATATGACTATATGTATAATTTATTGCATTCTAGCTTATGTTCATATAGACAAAGTCTTGTAGTTTGAAAGTTATGATTTATTCAATGTTTTGGTACTTTGTTTACTTGTGTAATATTTGAGAATTTGGTAAGGTTGTGAATATGTAACATGTGTATATGTATGATTGATTAGATTATATGCTATGTTCATGTAGACAAAGTTTTATGGTTTAAAAGTTATAGTTTGCTTTATGTATAATGCATTATTTAAGGCATACTCTATGGGTTTGATAAATGCATCATTAGAATTGCATATAAAAATCAAGGCATGTTGGCATGTTGTGAATCTTTGGAAACATGACGTGTGTTGAGTACTTTGGTGCTATGCATTATGAGGGTGTAGATCCTGTGATGAAAAACCCAAAATTGGCCATTGGTACTCTCGTTCCAACGGGGACGGACTATGAAGCGAGACATACGATTGGTACTTGCGTTCCAACGGGGAAGGACCGTGAAGCGAGACATGGGTGTGGCATAGAGTTGCATGTGTGTGTCACGCATATTGCCATTGCATAGCATTGAGGGATTAGAGGGTTTATAATTTACAAATGTACATTTTGCACATACCACACGCCCTGCCGCGCGCGCCTCCTGCTGGCCTGACTGCCTCCAACACGAGCGCCGCGCCCACACTGTGCCTTGCCCGGGCGCCTGCTGCCTTGCCCCACGCGTGCCTGCTGCCTAGGGCATGTCATGGGCATGCCATGACTTGCCTTCCAAGGCCATTTTAAGACCATTCTTTCCTATGTTTGACACCACCTTTTTTGAGCTCTTTTTTGGCCACTTTTGGCCATTATACCAAGTTATGTTGGGCACCCTTTTGGGACACATTTTAGTTATTATTCAAGGCCATGTTTGGCCACTTCCTTAGACCACTTTAGGTAGGATTGTTAACCTATTCTTGGGCTATCTTGGGGGCCATGCTTGAACATGACTTAGACTATTTTGACCATTGGTTGAGGAGGTATTAGATTGATATTAAAAACCCATCTTGGGTGAGTCTATTTAGCAAATTTTTATTTTTAATTTTAGGGAAACATGGGAAAATAAATGGGTAATCAACTAAATCCATTTAATTTCCTTTTAGTTCATTTTCACTCGCTCCTCGGGTTTTAGAAATTCGGGGCGTGACACGATGTACAGGAGTATTTATGTAACACCCCGACCTGAATTAGGGACTATTAAGCTGTTGGAATTAAATTAGTAATCAACGCCTTAAGTAACAAGGTCGGTTTCAACCCCAACACGTGGACTTTTAGTGATAGTCCTGAAAATCCAAGACGACTGTACATCACTTTCGTTGTAGTCACCAACATAAGGGTCTTGAAAACTCAAGACGACTGTACATCACTTTCATTGCAATCACCAACCTGTTGGTTCCGTAGTAATTATATGTTTTCATGTCAACTGCCGATCCTACATACGGGTATACGGTTTAGACACGAACATTTCGTTAATAAATTAAGCAAATAATAATAATATTCTTGTGTGAAAATAAAAGAAATATAAAAATATAAAATGTTAGTACCTAGTGAATAATGCAAAAGTTAAATGTAATGCCAAATTAAGGCCAATGGGTTTTGAACCCTTGACTAAGATGGGCAATGTACTTAAGTCCCAAAAAGAGGCCATTTAGGCTATCAAATATTTGTGTTATAAAATACACATGAAATATATATATATATATATATGTATACGCAATGAATGATCAAAAATAAAATAAAAGTATAAAATAATTATTAACACACTTATTATATATATATAAATGTATATAGACATGTGCACATACCTGTAGGTATGGGAGGGTGTGTGTGTGTGCAGAATAGTGTACTGGTGTGTGTAAGAAGTGGGTGTTGTGTGTGTGTGTGTATCCAAGTGTGTGTTAGTATGTGAAAACATGTAATATATGTATATATACACACACACTCACGGCCAATTAATGCCCTGCCCCAAAACAGTAAAAACCTGAGCATGGATGCTGCCATAAGTTAACCTAGTTGGTGGGGAAATCAGAAAGTGCAATGATCAAGCATGGGCTTATATGCACATATACACATTGCATACACACACCACATATATTTCAGAGGCTGAGAGAGAGTGTGTGAGAGATTGAAGGAGTTCTGGGATACTCAGAGGTGGAAAGCAAAGGGGAAAAGAGGAGAGAAACTGAAGGAAAAGGTGAGAAAAACATCAAAACCAACATTTTCTCTCTTTAGATTTTTCATATGTTTATGAATTGTTTTGGTTATTTGAATGCATATATGATATTCATGGAATAAAAACTTGAATAAGGCATGAAAACTTGACCTTTAAACAACCCATAAACACCAGCCGTACACCAAACCGACATTGTTGAGCTTGGTGAGAACAGGTCTGAATCGACCATAGTTGATTAAATTTTGGCCTATTAGAACTTGAACTAGACCATTTCAGGGTCTTAAAAATACTAGACCGCGAACCCGAAGACCTAGAATCGACCATGAAATCACGAGTTGCAGGTTTTGGTTTTAGAACCCAACCTCACAAAAACATGATAGAACCTGTTTTTAAGAATAGGGATTGAATCCCCATTCCATGAGGACCATGCAGAACCAAATCCCATGAGAAATGATGATGAAATAAGAGTTTAGGATAGACTTACAGTTTCGAGTATCAAGCTTCAGACCGAACGACTAGGTTGGTTTTAAAGTCTCAAATGAATGCCAAACCAGTCCTTAACACCTTAGGAATGGTTTGAATTAAAAACAGTAAAGTTTCCCTGAACCAAACTCCACGAAAATGGAAGAAATAAAATGCAGAAATTAGGGCAACAGTGCGTTAGTTTGTGAAGAAGACGACCGAGTTGACTCGCAACTTGTTTTAAAATTAATGTGTCAACTCAGACACGTGGTAGCATCTGGGCCTGTCACCAAATAAATGAAGCGACGTCGTTTCGGGGGCCTGATATGTATATGTACAAAACCGTTTTAAGTTTTAAAAGAGAAAGGGAAATGTTGCTGTTGGTGGGATTCGAACCCCTGACCCACGCGCCCAAAAGCCCCTTCCTTCCACTAGGCCACACGTACGCGCGTGTACATATACGGGGCAAGAAATATATGTATATTGAAATTAATTTCTATAAAATCAAAAAAATAAAATAAAAAGGTGCATTTTGCACCTAATAGGACTCGAACGCAGTGTCTTTTGGGGGGAGGTGACACGCTGGCCAACGTGCCACCCATTTCATCCGACTTTTAATTGCAAACAAAATATATATATATATATATACAATATTTGATGAAAATAATTTAATTAAATTAAATATTCACGAAAAGCCTGTTGTCCAAAATTAACAAGTTATTAGTGTATTCTTACTATCTCGGACCTCCTGAGTCCAATGGTGAGGTCCATGACATGAGATGAGGTCCCGAAAAATTAAAGACCCGTAAAAATACTAAAATGACCAAAATGCCCTTGTGCCAAATAAGTAAAACGAGGTCCAAATTAAATAAATAAATAGAGGATTTTGACTATTTTGGACATTCTGAACCTAATGGTGGGGTCCGTTTCACGAGACGGGACTCTAAAAAATTTACACACGTTAAGGTATAAATTACCAAATTTCCCCTAACTTGTCTGAAGCCGAATTAAAAGTCGAGAAAGTCTAAATTGACTTTCTTCGACATTCCAGACTCAATGGTAGAGTCTATTCAACCAAAAGAGATGACTAAAATAAAAAGACATAAAATTTGATGAATAGCATTAGTTAGGTGGCCATAAACTAAAACATTGCCGAAGTACAAAACTAAGGCATGTATGTTAAAATGAAATACGGAAAGACATGACACGTCAACATGTAAAGTAATTAAATTTAAATTAAAGTTAATGGAGCTACCAGAAGAGTATAGTTTAAAATGAAATTAATTCCTAACACATTAAATTGTGTCGTAGGCTAAGAGTACGAGTCAAATTAAGTATATACGAAATTTATGGAATATTCGTAAATAGGTTAGGATTTAACACGAACTAAGCATAAATTAAGAAGCATCAATAAGTGATATTGCAGTGATGTGAAGTTAATGAGACTGTATATGAATTGTTCTTAGGAACTACAGAGGAAGTGGGAAAGCGCATAATTAGCACTGACCCTAAGGACCGAGGTGAGTAACCTTGTATTTGAAGTGGAGATTTAACTCCATATATTTGAAGAAGTTTTAAGTTCAAGTTATGTGAAGCATTTGAATATCAAATTCAGTTTTATTACAATTTATGTTTAAATTATTCCGTTACGACATGCTTGTTAAATGTTTTTATATTCAGCTCTTTTCTTGGGAATGTTTAGCATGTCGGGGTAAAATGCAAATCTCTTTAAATATTCTGAATTTGATTATTACAAGTATTTGAAGTCCTATTGCAGAAGCTATATATTTCATGTTTTAAATATTCATGAAAAATATCTATTGAAGAAGCCATGTGATAAATGTTTTACAAGATAAATGGTACTTAAGTACCATGTGTGAAGTTGAAATCCCTTGGGATTCAACTATGACACGAAGTCGGCGTTGATATTCTTCGGAATTTAACTATGACACGAACAAATGCCTGGTAGCAAGATCTAATCCCCCAGGCAAATGAGATCGTCAGCATTGACAGTAAAATGAGAGTCTGGTTCGAAACAGATTCCACCTAATTAAAGAGAAAAGATGACAAATGAGTTGGAAAATGGAAGCAGGTTTTTACCCCCATTTTATTATACATGTTTATATGTCTTTGAAGTACATATACTCTACTCGAAGAAATGTATGTTAGCTTGAATATTTTACATGTTTTCAAAGCTATTTGTTTTAAGAATGCATATACCCTGTGTTCTAAACGTATGACCAATTGGTGGTGTGTGTTTTATAAACTCTCATGTGCTAAACCACTACCAATTGAAAACCCCATGACAAGTACAGGAATTACTCACAAGCTTAGATTAGCTTACTCGGATTTTATTCGGACCCCCTTTTCAGGTGATTAGCGGCAGTTTTGATTTGAGGACGATGATGATGAATCTGCCATTTTTGGGAAGTCATGTTCAAGTAGCTCTTTTGTCTAGCACTACGAACTTTAAGTATGAAATCTTGTATTAGTAAAGTGGTACTCTGTTATGTATAAGCCCCACGGGGTAGTTAAACATGTATTGTTTATAAAGTCTTTAAGTTTTTAGTTATGCTCTGAATGTATGATCATGTGTACCATTGTGAAGAGCGGCAGTATCGGACGGATGTGCAAATTTTTAAAATGAGAAAAGAAAAAGAAAAAAAATGATGAAAAAGTTTTCATGCTTCCACAACCACATGTCGCACATCTATTCGATACCGCTGCGTATGCGAGCCTTGTCCTGAGGCCCTCGGGCCGAAGGGCTGCTGTAACACCCCGACCCCGTGAAATTAATAATTAATTAATAATTATTAATTAATACCGACTTACAGAATGATTTAGGGAGTTAATCAAAATCCCGACGGTCGCCATAGACCGATTAAGTAATTAAATATGTCTGGAGAAAAGGGTATAATACCCGAACCCAAATTACTGATTTATTGGGTAAAGTAATGCTGTTTTAACACTAACGGAACTCGAATTAGCTAACCCGAAAAATTCTGAATAAATAATAAATGACACGGAACCTCTGACACTGAAGATAACGGAAATAAGAACTGGCCGGAAGAAACCGCGTCGAAAAATAAGCTACGGAATGAAAGTTAGGTAGGAAACAGTAAAACTGAATTACTGCGCAACCAAACGTGGCCTTAACCGAAAATATGGGAAAAATGGCCAAATGGGAGGCCAAGGGAATTGAACCCTTGACCTTTGAGTGAAAAGAAACCTCATCCAAAAAATGACCAACTGGGCTACTACTGTCTTTGTGTACAAATATACAATGAAAGGTATATAACCTAGAATTCTGGTGGGGCCACCTCCCAAACTGACCAATGAGGTTACATGCAAAACCTCCATCATGACCTAAACCCCTACACTTCAGCCTCATCATCACATCTCAAGTGTCTACAATTAGACCTAGGCCCTACATGTATGATTATGTATGTGTATAAGTGTGTACTAATATACACATGAGCTTGGAGATCTCTATAACACCAAGTGTGTGAGCTGAATATTCAAAAATCAGAAAACTGTGTGAGAACTGATCTGTTAAGAGAGAGAGACCATGTGAGATCAAGTGAGCTTATGTGTGAGAAACCATTGTGAGAAAGCTGTGTATGTCCATGGTCTATACATGATGGTGTTCTATAAAGATGTACCAAGAGGAAGGAACTGAGGACCGAGGTGCCAAGGTCTGAACTGAGCCATGGATGAGCAAGGAAGGCTAACTGCTTGAGAGGTAAACACCAAATTTTTCTGAAATTTTTCCCTCAAGCATGCCTACTGTTTTCAGTTGTTTTGATCTATATAACTGAGTATATAGACGACTGTGAGGCCTAAGAACCGTAGCGAACTAACTGAGAGGTTCAGATAGGCCTAGAAACCTACGAACCGTAGGAACCGCCATTGATGACCACCTCCAAAACTGGGTCTGATTTGACGCAAGCTAAACTGAATTTGGTTGGTCAAGACCTAATCTACAGGTCACAAGGATCCCAAATACACCAACCCGCGACCCAAAATCGCATGGTAAGGCCCTCGAATCTGAAATTATTCCTTTCGGCCAAGAAACCCAAAATCTAAAACGAACACCTAAACTGAAATTTGTAAATGGGGAATTTAAGCCCCTGTTCTAAGGGTCACAAAGAACCAAACCGTGTGCGATTTGGTTGAGGAACAAGGCCACACGGCCAAACTGAAATTCTGCGCAATAATCGGTTCTACCAAGCTTAATCTTTGGATTCGAGGCACCAAATCGATGCAAAGTTGTTGGAATCACTCCTAGGGACAAATTGGAACCAAAAACAGTCGGAAACCGTGCTTGGAATGGCACGAAATAGAGAAAAATCGGGGTTGGTATTAGGGCAACAGCGCCCTGCGCGTTGGAGAAGATGGAGTTGACTCGCCAACTCGTTCGAGTTGGGCCGAGTCGACTCATACACGTGGCAACGCAAGATTGTGCCACCCCATTAATGAAACTACACCGTTTTGCGCTTACCTGATTTGTTTTAAATCAAATCCTGCCTGTTTGGTCCCTCGGATAAGAAATTAAAATCGGATTTTGGGCTAAACCTGTATACGGATAAGGAACGATTTGGGATAAGAGGGATATGTTATCCCGATTTTCTGAGGGTCACCAAACCGGATGGTTCACAGTGATTTGAACCGGTTCAGCCCACCGAACCCTAGAACCGTTTGGTTTGAACCCTAATTTAATGAAATTTACTTTTAACCCCCAAATGATTTCTGAAAATTACGGATCCACCCCTACTGTTTGACAGAATTGCACAGTGGCCCAGACTGTTGAAAATTTATTCATTTAAGCCCCTGCTAAATTAATTAAATAATAAAATAATTATTTTATTATTTTATTAATTAGGTAAAATTACGATTTTACCCCTAGACATTAATCATGTCAAACGGAGTCCAAATAAAGCAAATAAATAGTGTATTTTCACTATTTCAAGCATTCTGGACTCAATGGTACAGTCCAAATTGGGAAATTATGTACCGAAAAATACAGACACGTAGGTGTAAATTACTGTACTACCCCTGATGGTACCCGAACCCAACTAAAAATAAAAGACAGCCTATTTTGACTGTGTCGGGCATTCCGGACTCAACGGTGAGGTCCGTTTAACGAACTGAAGTCCCGAAAAATACAGACACATAAAGTGTAAATGACCATACTGCCCCTGATGCTTCCCAGGGTCAATTGAACATAACAGATAGTCCAACTTAATTATGTCGAACACTCTGGACCCAATGGTAAGGTCCATTTTATGAACTGACGTGCCGAAAAATATGACACGTGAAATTACCAAATTACCCTTGATACTGTACGAAGCCCAAATGAAGCTCGATTGGAACGAAACTGATACCGATAGAAACCCGAACACTGGTGAAACTATATACCCGAATAAATGACGAACCGGGGTCAGAATCTTACAAAACATAAAATGACCAAAATACCCCTGAGCACAATAAGTGCAAAGTAGAGGTCAAATAAAGGTCAAACTGATCTGATAAATTATCATAGGGATAATTATGAACACTGAAGGGCTAAATGAGACTCCGAGACAGTCAATGCGTAAAACGAGAAATGACCGATGTGTCCCGATGACCAAAAGCGGATACCAAACGAAGTCCAAAGGACTTAGAAAATTATGTACAAGATATTTGGGACATTCTGAGGACCATGATAAGGTCCGGGATAAGAATGGCAAAATTACCATTTTACCCCTAAGGCTAAATAAGCACCTAACTGATAGCAATTTAAGTCTAAAAGACTTAGAACTTCATATATAGAACATATGGGATATTCCGAGGACCACGACTGGGTCCGGGACAAGAATGGCAAAATTACCATTTTGCCCCTATCGTTAAAATAAGAACCTAACTGATACTGATTGGAGTCTAAAAGACGTATGACTTTATATTTAAGATATAAAGACCATTCTGAAGACCTTGATAGGGGTCCGGGGCAAAAGTGACAAATGACCGTTTTGCCCCTAAGACTGAATAAGTAACTGACTGATAACGATTGAAGTCCAATGACTTGGGTTACAATCCTGATGACTGCTAAGCCTAATTTAAGAATAAAATAGCCCCGGATGAAACCCGATGAGAGGGCGATAGGCTACTAGGTTATCTTAGGTAATCCGATAGACACCTAAGATGACGAATAAGACCTGAATGAATAAATTCTGATCTGTCTGTGATTGATGATGATTGTTCAGGATATACATGGTGATGCCTGACGTACTTGGAGGTTATCAGATTGTTTATGCAAGGAGATGACTGTAACAGTTGTGAGTAACCTTGACTCCTGACTTGGTGTATAAGTACACTGCCTAGTTACTGTATTTTAAAAATACTGTACTGTACTGTTCTGTCCGATTCACTGATTTCATGCTTTTACTTAATGCATGATTTTTACTCTGTCTGGTTTCTCTGCTCTGTACTGAAAGAAACCGCTGTTTTTTTAACTGGTTCTGAAAAGAACAACTGATTCTTGGTACCATCTCAGTCTTGAGCACTATATGAGCATACTGCACTGTTTAATCTGTGCATACTGTACTGTTTATTCTGTTATACTGTTCTGCTCTGCTCATCACTGATCTGTTCTGTTACTCTGATGTTTTAACTGATCTGTTCTGTTACTCTGATGTTTTAACTGATCTGTTCTGTTACTCTGATGTTTTAACTGATCTGTTCTGTTACTCTGATGTTTTAACTGATCTGTTCTGTCACTCTGATGTTTTAACTGTACTCCTGTTTTTAAATACCGTTTCAAATGAACGTGTTTAACTAACTGTTATGTCTAATCTGTTCTGATCTGTTCTGTTGATCTGTCTGACCCGTTCTGTTTGATCTGTCTGACCTGTTCTGTTTGATCTGTCCTGACCCATTCTGTTTGATCTGTCTGACCTGTTCTGTCTGATCTGTCCTGACCTGTTCTGTTGATCTGTCTGACCCGTTCTGTTTGATCTGTCTGACCTGTTCTGTTGATCTGTCTGACCTGTTCTGTTTGATCTGTCTGACCTGTTCTGTTTGATCTGTTTTGTCCTGACCTGTTCTGTTTGATCTGTCTGATCTGTTCCGTACTGATCCGTCCTGATTTGATCTGTCTGATCTGTTCCATCCTGATCCGTCCTGATTTGTTATGTCTGATCTGTTCCGTCCTGATCCGTCCTGATTTGATCTGTCTGATCTGTTCCGTCCTGATCTGTCCTGATTTGTTATGTCTGATCTGTTCCGTCCTGATCCGTCCTGATTTGTTATGTCTGATCTGTTCCGTCCTGATCCGTTATGTCTGATCTGTTCCGTCCTGATCCGTCCTGATTTTTTATGTCTGATCTGTTCCGTCCTGATCCGTCCTGATTGATATTGTACCAGTTTGTTCCGTCCTGTTCAATTCCGATATGTCTTGTTCTGATAGATGTATTGTTCCGTTTTGTTCTGACATGTTCAGTTTCGATATGTCTTAATCTGATTGATGTATTGTTTCGTTTTGTTCCGTCATGCTCAGTTCCGATATGACTTGTCCTGATTGATATTGTTTCATTTTGTTCCGTCATGTTCAGTTCTGATATGACTCGTCCTGATTGATATTGATTCGTTTCGTTCCGTTGATGATATACTTGTATCCTTGATTGATATACTGTTTCCACCCAGTTCTGTCTTGTTTCGTTCCGTTGATAATATACCTGTATCTCTGGTTGACATATTGATTCCGCTCCGTTCTGTTATGTTCCGTTTTGTTTTATTCTGATTTGTCAAGTTTTATTCCGTTCTGTTCGGTTATGACTTGTTATGTTCTGTTCCGTTCCGTTCTATTATGTTTTATTCTGACCTGTTCTATTCTGACCTGTTTGTCTCTGATTGATATAATGGCATCATTTACTATTCTGTTCTGATTTGTTGTGCTTTGTTTCATCCTGTTCTGATTTGTTATGTCCTGCTCTGCTCGGTTCTGCTTCGTCCTGACCTGTTGTGTTCTGTTTTGTACGGTTATACTTGATATGGTCTGTTATGTTCTGTCTGTCCCGATCTATTGTTTTATTTTGTTCAGTTCTGCTTTATTCTACTGAAACTGCATTTAAAGTAGATTCATAAAATTGCTATTTTAGAAACAACTGAACTACCCTTGTGCTTTGCAAACAATAATGGTTTGAAACCCATGACAGGGAACCTGTGTTACTCATTGGGCTTTTCGAAGCTCACCCCATTCCCTAACATTTTTCAGGAATAATATCTGTTGGATCTGATGGCACTGATCTGTGGAGACTGGATTACTGAGGATTGAATCTGTTTAATCAGGTGAGTGATGTAATACGACTGACTTGACTGATATGTACTGAATATAGATATGGCTCATGGATTTAAACGGTACTCTAGAGATTATAGTTCTGCTCTGTTGTTATATGTCGAATTATAGATATGCTCTGAGGTTGAGTTGTTAGTTGTTGGATTTTAGACTTGCTCTGTGTGATACATATCCTACGGTGGATACATGAGTTGCATTCCCGTGATAAAAAGAAAAAAAAAAGTTTTAAATTCCGCTGCATCTGACCCTACAGTCGGAGTGCAATTCACTAGAAAGTTCAGAAATTTGCCTTCGGTTGGTCGCGTGGCGGCTGACTGGCATCACGTCCTCGACATCCGCGTAGGGTGGGGTTCAGGATGTGACAGCTGCGGTCGCGACTCGAGGTCCGCAAAGGGTGGATTTCGGGTCGTGACAATTTAAAACATAGCAAAATGAAGGAATTTATTTTTAGAGAGACATTTAATAAAAATTTTCATTTAACGTAGACATGCTGGGACAGAAATTTATAGAAGGTCAGCAATATAAACAAGCTAACTTGCAATGTCACAATAGAGTTTTCAAAAAGGAAGCAGTAATAATATTTTAAACAGAAGTCCTACAAATACGGAATTGAAATTAAAATATTTCTGGAATTTGAACTCATAATACTTTAGAAATTCTGGAACTTAAACTTCTTCAGAATCCATGGAGATTAAAACCTCCACTTCAAAGCACAGGATTACTCAACTTGTTCTCCTGGGTCAGCACTACTGGTGGGCTTTCCCTTTTCCTTTCGTAATTCCTAAAAATCAAATTCACCAAGACTTCAATTAATTCCTCATTTACTTCAAGTCATCCTTAAATTGATATTTTTCATTTAATTCTAGACTCGGCGTATCCTATTTTCCTAGGGTTGGTCTTACCGGTCTACTCATGGTAATTTAATAAATTTTATTTTTCACGTGACTTATTTTTTAGTACTTATTTTGGCATTATGGACCTCATCGTTGGGTTCGGAACGTCGAAGAAAGTCAATTTAGACCATCTCGGCTTTTTATTTGGCTTCGGGCATATTAGGGATAATTTGATAATTTATACTTTTACGTGTCTTAATTTTTTGAAGTCTCATCTTGTAAAATGGACCCCACCATTGGATCTAGAATGCCTAAAATACTATTTACTTATTTAATTTGGACATCGGATTATTTTACTATTATTAAATTAATTTAATTAATTATACAATTATATATTATATATTATATATTTATTTCTGTAACATACTAACACCTTTACTACGATGGCACAGTGGTAGAAGGTGAGGGTGTTAGGGTTTTAGCCATGTGAGAGGTCTCACATTCGAGTCTGGGGAGCTACAGCTCCCCACTTTTTTTTTCTTCTTCTAATTTATACTAAGCCAAACGGTGGATAGTAAGGCTAAACCGAAATATGTTATCCCTCATACGCATAGGATTATTAAATAAGCCCTTATTCTCATGACCAAACAGGCCAGAATCTTTTAAATTTAAAACTCAAAACGGTGCCGTCCTACTTATGCCCTTATGTGCGATCGGATGGGTCCCGACCAGAACCCAATCTGACCCGACTCGTCATGTTCACCTTCTTCCTCTCTTCCCCCGACTATGTTGCCCTAGTTGCAACAAATTACATTTTTAATTTCGTGAATTTTTTAGTGGTTCTTTTGAACTGCTTTTTGTTCCTACGATCTTCTGGGACTTAATGTAAGTTTTCAATGTTGGTTTCTTAGATCGAAATGGATCAAAACACTGGATTCCACACCATCATTATGGTATGTAACAGGCTCGGTTTGAGCTTGTTTCTGGACCATTTCAAGTGAGATTTGCTTTGTTTTGTTCTTTGTTTAAGGGGCTTCAAATCCCCATTCATATTTCCAAGTTTGGCATCCAAATAGAGGGATATTATTCTTGGACCCGAACCTATAACTCAAGTTTTAGAGGCGTTCCTTTGGGGTTTTGGGTCGCGGCCTAGGGTTTTTAGAACCCTTGTAGCCTCTATTTTGGATCTAAAACAACAAAAATGGGTTCCATGAAGGTCATTTCAAACCTGCACCATTGGAGGTCCAACAATGGCGGTCGTGTATGGCCTGGTGTTTCTAGGGTTTTCTAGGGTCCAAATTTTACTCCTATTCAAGATTACAAACCTTAAATGCCATGCATGCACAAGAAAAACTTAAAACATCTTGTTTATAGAAAAACATTTTGACAGAGAAAAATTGTGGGTTTTGTGTTTTTACCCCTTAACAGTGGCTCTTCTCCTCCTTTTTCTTTCTTGGTTTAGATCTCCTTAGAGCCCCTCAAAACAACACCCATCTTCCTCCCTTCTTCTTCTTCTTCTTCTTCTTCACCTTCTTTCTCTACCTCACTTTCTCTCTCTAGCCAACACATGTGTACACACACAGCTCACTTCTGAATGCACTCTGACATCACGCAATACATATATATATATATATGCCTTATATTTTATATTTGATTTGGTTGCATGAATGGCCATTGGCCAATTTGGGAGGTGGGCTTAGTTGTTTCATACATATATACATATAAGTTGTATATTTAAACACAAAAGTGCTGGCAGCCCACTTGGTTATTTATTAGGTGCTTAAGTGCTTGCCCATTTAGGTCAAGGGTTCAAAATCTATTGGCCTCAATTTTGGCTTATTTTCTCCCATTTTTCCCTTATGCCTTGTTTGGCAATTTCAATTATTTATTTTAACTTCTTGTATACTTTTCCCCTTCATGAATTTTAATTTAATATTCACTCTTCGTGCGTCGGTCTATAATTCATACTCTTCTTTATTAGGACATATTTTTTCGGGGTCGACCTCGTTAATTTAAGGTCTCAGAACTATTTTCGAAATAGTCATTTATTTCCCGATTAAATTTCTTAATTATTCTTTTTAGGGACACTAATTAATATTTAGCGACTTAACTATTATTTAATTGGGTTAGGGTATCACTTATATTCTTATTCATGTCAATTTAATCAATCGAAGCCTTAAAGTTTTGTTCATGTTTTTCACTTGTCAACTTTGTTAGTTGAAGCCTTGTATTTTTAATTTCCTTCATGTACCGTTCTTAATCATCATATATTTATTTTATTTTAGCCTTCGTCATTTTGATCAAATTTTCTCAAGTCCCTAATATTTAATTAGTGACTTAATTTCTACTAATCGGGTTGGGGTGTTACAAACATGGTAATGACCTTTTTTGGAAGTAAAACATCCACCTCTACCTTCTCTATTATCCACCTTTGCTTTTCTTTCCAAAATTATTAATAAAAGAACTCATGAAGCACTTGGAAACAACCTAAAATTTGTGTAAAAATCAATAGGAGGTAATACTCTAGGGAGAAAATATAATATCAGAAGTGATGGATTGATAAAATTGTAAATCAAACTAGGTTGAGCTAAGGTGCAATGTGAAAATGTCATACTTGTCAACCTATAAGCCAACCTGGAATGAAAGATCTAGGTCCAATTGTAATACCTCGACTTAATTAGTGAAATAAATTATGTTAATAATGTGTTTAAAAATTAAATTGACATATTAAATTATCGAAACAGGCAAGCAACAGTCAACTGTCCAATAAGATACGCAAATCGAAAATGGTAAAAAATGATTCGACTTCGAACTATAAGCCAAGATATGACGTGAATAAAAACAGACGTACGTGTGAATGACAGGCTCGCTATACGAGGCACGGATATGAATGATAGGCAGTCCCAAGTATCCCGGGGGCCGCCGTACCAAAAGCCCGATTTTTACAAAAAATGTGCGCATAAAAGTATGTGTATTAAATGCACCTATGTATATATATAATTTCAAATTTAATTATATATATATAATTCTCATTATATATATAAATATATTAATGTGAAAAAAGAAACAAAAGGAAATAAAGAAAAGAAGAAGCAGATAGAAGCAGAAGAAGATTAGGAAGAATGTAGAAACAAAATAAAACAAAAAAAAATAATAAAGAGAAAGGATAAGGAAGCAGAAAAAAAAGAGAGGAAATTTAACCACCAACTGTGAGTCGGTTAAGGAAGGAACTGGAAGGGGAGAGAAAGATAGCAGTTGAGGCACAATAGAAGAAAAGAAGAAGGAAGAAGAAAAAAAAAGAGAATTCTAGAAAAATTTGAAGAACTAAAGTTCGGTATAAACAAGTAATAAAATGATTTCAAATACTTTAATTGCTATTTTAAACTGTTGTAGGTAAATTTTGGGATGAAATCGAGCCAAAATCTTAAGGAAAATTCAGAGAAAGGAAGTCTGCAACTTGCCCAAGAAATTGAGAAATTTTAAATCATACTAAACTCAATTTTGAGGTTATATATAAGTAGGAAATGGAGGCAGGAACTCAACACAAGAAAAATGGTGTAAAAGAGTCCAGAATTGATCACGGTTTAGTCAAATTATCCTCACCGGAGGATGATATGAAAAAACTTATGAGGGCGTCGGATAATGGGGTTTTTGGGATTCAAAACAGTTCTAAAAGATTGTTTAAGGTCCCAGAAGTGATTTGGTATAAAAATATGAAAGAACGGACGTCGGAAACACGAAAAACAGTGAGTTACTGTAGCAATTTCGGTGACTGGCATCGGCAGAGTCGTCAGAGAAGACGATCGTAAAGTCGTGGGGACTATCGGGTCAAGGTTGACTGGGTTTGGGTCGGGTTGAGTCGAGTCGGGATCCTACCGAATGCGAAACTGGGTCCTAAAGTTGTGTCGTTTTGAACTTAATTTTTAAGTGGAATTACCCTATTTGGTTATAGGAATAGCAAATTAGAAATTAAGTTAAGGGTTAACCCAAACCGTGGATAAGATAGGAGTGGGTTATGCTATTCCGATTCACAGATTTAATATGAATCGGCTGGTTCACAAGGTCCTTGGACCGGTTTAGGGTTTTGCCCAGTGAACCCGCTGCTTTAGACCGAGACTTAGGGAAATTATAATTTAACCCCCAGAAGTTATGGAAAATTATACTAAGACCCAAACAGTAAATTAAATAAATATTATTTAATATTTTAAAAAGGAAAATTCTTAAAATACCCCTAAATCAAAAATGGGTCAAACGGACTCCAAACGAAGCAAATGAATAGTTAATTTTTATTATCTCAGGCTTTTCAGACCCAATGGTAAAGTCAAAATTATGAAAAGAGGTCCCGAGAATAAAAGACACCTAAAAATGTAAAATGACCATTTTGCCCTTTTCAATCTAGAAGTCCAAATTAAAATCCGTAAAAGCCTAAATTAATTTTATTCAACGTTCCAGACTCAATGGCGTGGTCCAAATTCGAAAATAAAATACTTATGGGAATGATTGATATATATGAATATGTAGCATAGACTGATTACGGCTATAGACTCAGTTGTATTTTCTGAATGACAAGACCATCTAAAGGAAAGAAAAGGAAACTAACATTGAATAGCAAGGGAAGGAGGCTAGTAAAAGGTAAGTAAACCCAAAATCTACGATGTGTTACTCCTAGCCATGTCACATTCACTTCTTGATGCTACCAGTTGTACTCTATACCTATCCAATGATATTGATTTCCACGATATAATACTTGCTTCTATTGTTGATTCATTGAGATCATAGTTATTGATATCCTTGTTGATTATATGACATTTCCAAGCTAGTTTGTATGTTTTTCCACAAAATGTACATTACCTGTAGAAACATGATGATCATGATATTATTAAGTACTTGGAGTTGTGATCTATCACAACGTCCAGCTAATTCACAGATGCTTGAGCACCTACGGGTTGATGTTTGGGAGTGGCCTAATGATTAGTCCATGAGGGACATGTTATATGTACAGAGCTCTGGTGTTACTTATTGATGTGGGCGAGGCTAAACCTGGGCGTTGTCAGACCAACAGACCTTTGGGCGAGGCTGGACCCGGGCGCTGTCAGACTAGCAGACCCTGGATATAGTGATGTAGGCGAGGCTGGACCCGGGCGCATGAGGGTGCCATCAGACCAGTAAACCTTAGATAGGCACTCAAGAGTCATAAGTATATCAGCATCTATTCTGTTAGTATTTTATATCACTCATTGATGTTCTGATGATATATTCATTACTCATTGTTATATTGGCACGCTTAGATTGATGATATACTTATGATTCAGATCCTTCTTGTGAACTTGTTCGTAGTTATTTGATGATATGCTACTTGTTGATGACGTGCCTGTCCATTCTTGATTTGAGATTGATGTTTTATTGCTTTGGCAGTTATATGTTGCTCAGGCCATTCCTTATATTTGTCTTGTTGATCTATCATGGAATGTGCCTTTGAGATTTACCCAACTGTTAGTGACTGGTTATTGTGATGTTGCTACGATTCATATATCGATGTGATACTATTCTTGTTCATTGTGATTCTTATCCATCTTTGATCTGACCTTGACCCATGGCAGAGTGAAGAGTTTACTTACTGAGCTAATTTAGCTCACTTTAGATATATTATTTCTTTTTTAGGTCATCGTACTATAGACGGATCTATAGGCGTACAGACTGATTAAACGCCAAGTTAGTAGCAGGTTGATCTTCCGCTAGACAGATTTATAGGCATGCAGACTATGTATGTAGTGGTTCTAGTTCTCCCATATCTCCACGTCTTGGGGATGTTTTGTAGTTTTGTAAACTTTTAAACTTAACTATATACATGATTGTACAGAAGCACTCTGATGTTAGTACTGGTTTGACTATAGCATGCTTTACACTTTTATTAATGTTTTGAAATTAAGTTTAAAATTTAGACAAGGGAATGGCATAGGGCTGCTGCCTCTGGTCACAGATCCCTAATCCACACATGAAAAGATATGAGTTGTGACAGCGTGGTGTCAGAGCACAAGGTTCTAGTGGTTTATGGGAGATTAGGACTAGAGTATTAGGATTTAGGGAAGTTCAAGAGTTCATTGTGAGGTGAAACATGTTAATATGATTTCGTACTTACGTGCCAATTCGATACTGATTCTTTTGCAGTAAATAGTCCGTACCCGCAGTACTAATATAGAGTCAAAGCGCCTTGACAAGGTTGAACGTATTTTGGAAAGGATGGTAGGAGTTTTTCCTAACCCTCAGACTAGTGGGACTGAATCAATGCGACAGAACCGTTTTGGTAACCGTGATATGTGATAGGGTGATGATAGAGATTAGTCTTATCCTTACAAGCGATTTCAAGATTTAAAGCCATCGATGTTTGACGGTATGAAATGTGCCATAGTAGTTGAGGAATGGCTATTGGAAATGAATGTAATTTTTAGGACTATGGTGTGCACAAAGGAGCAGAAGGTAGCCTATGCCACCTATATGTTCAAAGGGGCGACACACAAATGGTGGTTACTCGAGAAAGCTAGAGAGCCTAATATGACCTAGCAGAGATTTACAAAAGTTTTTAATGAAAAGTACTTTCCTCAAGAGATGAAAGACCAGAAGATTGCTGAGTTTCTGGTTCTACAACAAGGTGGGATGACTGTGGAGGAATATGAGGCTAAGTTCACAGAGTTAGCCAGGTTTGCTCAAAGTGTGATCAATACAGATAATTTAAAGGCTCGCAAGTTTGAAGGAGGGTTGAGATAGGTAATTAAAGATAGAGTTAGACCATTGTGACTAGCTACGTACAGTGAGGTAGTAGCAACGGAAAAGATTATAGAGCATGGTGGAGAGGAGTTTGCTAAAAGAAGGGGAAATCAGAGACCAAACAACAGTAGAGATAGAGGGAAAGGATCTTCGCTGTTCAGGCCAGGTGTAGGTTCACGTGGATCAGCAGCGGGATCTAGTCAGAGGAGAGTTTATAACACCAATAGCGGCATACCTAGATGTCCTAGTTGCCAGAAGTTACATAGGGGACCATGTCGCAGGAACACGAATACATGTTATAATTATGGTCAGACTGGACATTTTATCAGGGATTGTCCCAAAGGAGGTAGGATAGTGACTGGTTCTGCGACTGCCGCATCAGTTTCTGTATCACGACCCTAGACTAGGAGTGAAGGGCCAAGGAGTGAATAGCAACGCTAAGGAAGGGTTTTCTCTATTACACCTAGGGATGTTCAGGCTACCACTTCAGTGGTTGCAGGTACTATTATAGTTTGTTCCCAGCCAGCAAATGTTGTATTTGATACTGGTTCCACACATTTATTTATATCTCCTGCATTCTCCGCTAAATTAAATTTAAAAGCTAAACCCCTAGGCCTATATGTTAACTGTTTTGATACCTTCGGGGAGATCACTATTAGGGACTGTGATATATAAATCATGTAAGGTAGAAATTATGGGTACGTAGTTTGTAGCTGATTTAATACCTTTGGAGATTTATGGCTTTGATGTGATTTTGGGTATAGATTGGTTGACTATGAATCAAGCTATCATTGACAGTGTAGCTAAGCAAGTTTCAATTCAGAAATCAGAACAGCTGAATATTGTATTTGAAGGGACAGGAGTAGTTTCCCTACCCTATTTCGTGTCATCTATCCAAGCTAGGCGGTTACTTCGTAAGGGATGTTGTGGTTATTTATGTAGTGCTATTAATACTCGTTCGCAGGAGCCTACCTTAGATCAAATTCCAGTTGTTAGAGAATTTCCTGATATGTTTCTGGATGATTTTCTTGGGATGCCTATTAATCGGGAAATAGAGTTTAGTATTGATGTATTTCCTAGCACTTCACCCGTGTCTAAGACTCCTTATCGTATGGCACCAGTAGAGTTAAAGGAGTTGAAGCTACAGTTGTAAGAGTTATTAGATAAAGGTTTGATACAGCCTAGTTCCTCATCATGGGGTGCCCCAGTGTTATTTGTTAAAAAGAAGGATGAAACTATGACGCTATGCATTGACTACGGGGAGTTGAATAAGGTTACTATTAAGAACAAGTATCCTTAGCCTAGAGTGGATGATTTATTTGATCAGCTAAAGGGGCCACAAGTCTTTTATAAGATTGATTTACGATCGGGATACCATCAGTTGAAGGTAAAACCAGCAGATGTAGAAAAGACCGCATTTAGGACCCGGTATGGGCACTATAAGTTCCTGGTGATGCCTTTCGGAGTAACTAATGCCCCAGTTGCATTTATGGATCTAATGAACAGAGTTTTCAAGGAGTATCTAGATGATTTTGTGATTGTGTTTATTGGTGATATCTTGATTTATTCCAGAGATGCAGAGAAGCATGAGGAACATTTAAGGAAAGTGTTGCAGAAGTTATGGGAGCGAAAATTGTATGCCAAGTTGAAGAAATATGAGTTTTGGCTTTCCAGTATTGCATTTCTTGGGCATGTGATTACTAAGGATGGGATCTCGATAGATTCTCAAAAGATTGAGGCAATTATAAATTGGCCTCGGCCCACTAGTGTTACAGAAGTCTGTAGTTTTATGGGTTTGGCTGGATACTACCGAAGATTTGTTAAAGATTTCTCAAAGATAGCAGCACCAATCACTCAATTAACCAGAAATAACAGTCATTTTGTATGGATTGAGGAGAGAGAAAAGAGTTTTCAGGAGTTGAAAGACCGTATAGTGACTGCACCAATTTTGACAATACCAGATGGGATAGAAGGGTTTGTGATTTATAGTGATGTGTCATATCAGGGCTCAGGATGTGTACTAATGCAGAAGGGTAGAGTTGTAGCCTATGCTTCATGATAATTAAAGCCACATGAGAAAAGCTACCCGACTCATGATATGGAACTCGCAGTTGTTGTGTTTGCATTAAAGATTTGGAGGCACTATCTTTATGGAGTAACCTGTGAGATTTTTACTGATCATAAGAGTCTTAAGTATTTATTTACACAACAGGAGCTCAATATGAGGCAACACAGATGGCTAGAATTAATCAAGGACTATGAGCTTGCAATATAGTATCACCCAGGAAAAGCTAATGTAGTAGCAGATGCCCTCAGTAGGAAGTCGGCGGGAAATCTTGCTTATCTGTTGACTACACGATAGGAGCTATTGAAAGAATTGGAGTTGATGGAGATTGAGGTGATTTTACCAAACTCTAGAGCCATGCTTGCTAATGTGACGGTTGGGCTGGTAATCATAGACAGGATCAGGGAGTTACAAGGCCAGGATGAGAAGTTAGTTAAATTGCGAGGAGATGCTATGATAGAAAAGAATCAAAATTTTATGGTTTGAGATGGAATGCTATATTGTCGGGACAGAATTTGTACACCAAATGTACCAAAGATTAAAGAAGAAATTCTTGGTGACGCTCACAATTCTAGATTTGCTATTCATCTAGGGAATGCTACGATGTATCATAATGTTTAGGATAATTATTGGTGGTCTGGTATGAAAAGGGATATAACTGAATATGTAGCGCGGTGTGTCAGATGCCAACAAGTTAAAGTTGAACACCAGAGGCCCAATGGACTGCTACAACCACTTCCCAATACTAGAGTGGAAATAAGAACATATTGCTATGGACTTTGTGTTGGGATTGCCAAAGACTTCATATGGGAACGATTCGATATGGGTGATTGTGGATAGATTGATGAAGACAACACACTTTCTAGTGACTAAGACGACTCAAACACTAGAGAGGTTAGCTGCACTTTATATTAGAGAGATTGTTCAGTTACATAGAGTCCCAGTTTCTATAGTATCTTACCGAGACCCAAGAATTGTGTCCCGATTCTAGAGAAGCTTACAAGGAGGGATGGGCACAGAACTTAATCTCAGTACGGCGTATCACTCAGAGACAGATGGTCAAATTGAGAGAACAATTCAAACTCTGGAAAATATGTTACGTTTCTGTGTCATAGATTTTAAAGGAAGCTGGGAAGAACACTTACCCTTAGTGGAGTTCACCTACAATAATAGTTATCAGTCCAGTATTGGCATGGCATCGTATGAGGCATTGTGTGGCAGGAAGTGCCGATCTCCGTTGTGTTGGACAGAAATGGGGTGAAAGAAAGATATTCGACCCAGAGATAGTGGAACAAACAACTACCAAGATTCAGTTGATTAAGCAGCGGTTGTTAGCAACATAAAGCTGGCAGAAAAGTTATGCAGATGTTCGGAGGAAGAAATTGGAGTTTAAAGTAGGCGACTATATGTTCCTAAAGGTATCGTTTGTGAAAGGAGTTGTGATGTTTGGGAAGAAAGGTAAGTTAGGGCCACATTATATTGGACCATTTCGAGTCACGTGACGAGTTGGACCAGTAGCATTCCGATTTTCCTTGCCATCAAAATTGGCGTATGTACATAATGTCTTTAATGTTTCCTATTGAGGAAATCTTTGCATGATCCAAGCCAAGTGATTGAACATAAACCTCTAGAAGTCCAAAAAGATTTGACGTATATAGAATAGCCTTGTACAGATCTTGGACCGTAGGGAACAAGTATTGCAGAACAAGACAATCCCATTAGTGGAAGTGTTATGGAGGAATCATCAGGTGGAAGAAGCCACTTGGGAATGGGAAGATGAGATACGTGCCAAATATCCACAGTTTCTTAAACAATAAGGTACGTAGCGCCAACCCCGAGAATCAAGGTGAGTAATCCTGTACTTTGAAATGGAGGTTTTAACTTCATGATTCTTGAAGTGTTTTAAGTTTAAAGTTCCTGTATTTAGATGACTCATGATTCAAATGTGTTATTGCTTCCATTTTTAAATACTATCTTGACATGCAAGTGTGCTTGTTTAAATTGTTGATTGTTTGTAAGCTCGTACCGCAGCATGTCTATTTTAAATTCAAAATTTGTATTAAATGTCTCTCTAAAAGTAAATGTTTTTCATTCTAGCCATGTTTTAAATATTCTTGCAAGATATGGTTAAGTGTTTTGAAAGTTATGCTTCAAATGTTCCTGGACGTTCTATTTTAAATATTCTGAAAGTTATGTCTTAATGTTCCTGAATTTTATGTTTCAAGTATTCTGAAAGCTCTATTAAAGTATTTCTAAAAATTATGTTTTAATGCTCTTGAAAAGCATCTATTTGAAATGTTTCAAATGCTTCTTATTTGCGAACTAGTAATGCAAGATAATTGTGCATAAGTACTACGAGTTATTGAGGCCCTTTGGGACTCAAAATCCTGTAAATGCCAAGTAAAAGGTTTATCCCCCAGGCATGAGATATATCTCTACTAATCTGTTAAGCTTAGGGTCCGGTTCGAAATTGATTCTTCTATTAAAAAGTGAAAACAAGTATGGCAATAAATGATAGAAGGTTTCGAACCCCCATTTACATGGAAAAAGGGTTTTTAAATTGGCCCCACTTTTAAAATGGAAAAGGGTCATACCCTCCTGTTTATAAGAAAATGATTTTATCCTCCTGTTTATATGTAAAGGATTTTTATCATCTTGTTTAACAAGTAAAGGACTTAAATTTCCTTGGCCACCAAATGGCCATCTTATACATGTTTACAAGTTTTCTGTTACAAATTAAATGCTTTACTCGAATACTTTAAATGCTTCATGTTACATGTTTTTGAAGATTCATGTACTTTGTATTCGTGGAATAACTATTTTACTCGAATTCCTTGAATGTATTGTGTTTCATGTTTTGAAGATTTCTATATCCTGTATTTGATGAAATAAGTGCCTAGCCTGAATGCCTTGAATGCTTCATGCTATATGTTTTAAGATTCTTATATTTTGTATCTAAAGTGTACGAGCAATTGGTAGTGACTGTTTTATGAACTCTCTTATACCTAACCTGCTACCAATTGAAAACCTATGACATGGTACTGGAATTACTCATGAGCTTTTCATAAAACTCGCATGGATTTGTTACGCATAACTCTTTCCAAGTAATGAAGATGATTGAGAGCCTTTCCCGTACTAAGGAAGGGCGTTGAGAGCTCCACACTTAAAATTAGCATTTTTGGGAATGTTAGGACCAATAGTTGGTCAATCTTTTGTAGCATTCTTTTTTGGACAAATTATGTAATTAAGTTCCTAAGGACAATAACCATGTAGCATGTTTAACTTTTAAAAATTTAGTAAGCTCTGTATGTCTGTTAATTGTACTGTTCTGTGAGTGGCAGTTCCGGGCAGAGGTGTGGAAAGAAAGAAAAAAAAATTTCACACTTTCGTAAATTATATTCAAGCCTGCACTGCTATCCGACACCATCGCTTCTGGTCTGCCTGCTGGCCCTCGGGCAAAAGGGTGGTGGTCGCATCCTTGTAATCTGCATAGGTCGGGTCGCGGGTTGTGACAGCATCCCTCTTAGACTCCAAGATGGGGTAGGAATTGGCAGCCTCCTTCAGGTTTTCCTTGGTAGCTGCCACTGAAGATTGCACAATTCCCAACTAGAATCTGGCCTCATCGAGCTCAGATTGGAGGGCGTCAATCTACTCGGGATTCTCAGGGCAGTCCATAATGGTTGTCAAACCATGGATGGCTTGAAAAACACAAACAACGCAAGATAATTAAGTCAGAAATTAATTATGTACAAATTACATAACCAGGAAAGTGAGAATGAGGAGAGATAATGTAGAACTTGCCCTCATATGAAAAGCCATCAGATCCTTGGCTATCTTTTGCAGCTTTAGCCCTGTGAATTTGCTTGAACCCGTTACCCAAGAGTCCTCATAGGCCTTCTTCACGACTGTCACACCAGAGTCATCAAACCCTGAAGATGCGGCAGCTAATTAGCCTCATTCTCTTCTTTTGAGGGGGAGGCTCGGCAGGGGAAGAACTTTCCCCAACCTTCTTCTTCTTCTTCCCCGGTACCCATCCGGTAACCAGAGATTTCTTCAGGCTCTTGGTACGGTCTTGCACCAAGCCATCCCCCATCAAGTTTTTGGGGTAAAGGATAGCTTCGTGGGAGCAGTTGTTGGTCTGAAGAAGTCTCTTATACTTTTGTTATAGATTGATAGTGAAGATCGACCTCTTCTAAGCCTTTTTATCTATACAGAGGCATAGGATTAAACTACAAAAAAAAAAAAAAAAAACAAGAATATGAAGACCCAAAAAGGAAAAAGTGCAAAACAAAAAAGGGGCCTCACTCTTGATGCTAGTCCATTGTGGGAAGGTTAAAACTTGGTTCTCAAAGTCCTCGAAGTCCTCGAACTCCCAGCCTCCTTCTACGAAAAAGTACCAGTTCTTCCAAGTCTTGTTGGAAGTAGGTACAGAGGAGAGAGGTCTGAATCCCTTGTCGAAAGACATATAAAACATGCCCTCCTGACTTCAGGTATTTTATATCCATGTTACTCCTAATCAGAGGAAGGTCTACCTCGATATCGTTTAATTGTCCTAAAACTATGAACTCAAGCAAATGCCTCCAATTGTTTATATTCATATCAGTTGGGCAGATATTAAACTAATTAAAAAAATTCCCTAATCAAAGGATGGAAAGGAAATCGGACCCCTATCTCAAACCACTCAAGGTAAGCACAAATCTCACTTTATTAAATACTAGAGGGGTAGTCTATGGGTCTTACTACCCTACAGGACATGTTTACAAGGAAGTCAAAAGTAGCCTCAGAGCATCTATCATGCTCTGAGTCATGGCGCTTTCTCCCTCCTCCCTTTTGTGGGATTTACTCGAGGTCTCCCTACCAATGTTCTTAGGCTCTATGAAAGCCTTTACTATCCTAACTTTAGAACTTGGGGTTGGGTTACCGACAATCCTATTTTTTACATTTTCTGATGGGCTACTAGTTACAGGATTCACTTCTATCAGGTCATATATCTCCAAGGACTTTATAGTTTTATGACTAGTGTTTGATTGAGCATCAAAGGCCGACATGGTCTAAATAAGAAAATGGAGAAGAGTAGAAAAAGATGCAAAGTGTTTAGAAAATGCTTTTGGGACCGAACCTGACCACAGATTTGATCAGAGTTGATCTTCTTAGGATGCTGGAGTTTGCCTCACTCAAAAATCTATCTTACAGTTTGAAATATTCTCTCTTGCGTTTTGAAAGCTCTCAAAATGCTGAAGTATTGAAAGGGGGAGCAGTGATGTGTTTCCCCTTTTTTTATAAAGATCCAACAGGTGTCATGTGGGGGGCCCTCGCTTCCGAATTGCCATGACGGTTAGAGAAATGATGGCCTCGTAATTCTAACTAGCGGCTGACACAATAAACGTCACATCAATGGTTGTCTCCTCGAAATACGTAGTGGTACATTTATAACTACTATGCGTGTAATGCCTTAGAAACGTGTCTTGTATTAACAGTCATGAATTATTTCCATCTAACTACCACTTTCTATTTTTAAAGTTCCCATTTCTATTGAATTCACGATCATATTGCCAATATTTCTATTTTCATTTTTGTGTATTTTTCATTTCTATAGTGAAATTCATTTTCATTGTGTTTCCATCCACGAAGTTGCATAGGCTTGAAATATGGAAAAAGTAATTTGAAATTTCCAAAAATCTATAAGTCTAATTCATTGTACGAAATTGTGAAGTGCAAAGTTAAGGTTTCCAAAAATATTGTTAGGATAGCTAGGTGTATTTAAGCCCCAGTAGAAGCCACGTGTAAAAGCCCCCATAGAGGTCGAGTGTAAAAGCCACATCCCTATTACAGAATATTGTAGCAAGATATGAAATAAAATCCCCTTGAAGAAATTCTATATATTTGATGGAATGCTCAAAGAACCAAATGGTGGTATCAGAGCTGGGATGATACCAGAGGCCTTAACGTATTAGATTTGGGCTAAGAATATATCAGAATTGGGCATGTGAAAATGTAGTAGTAGCTGGTGTGTTATTAAAAAATAGAAGAAAAAATGAATTTCTTGATATACTTTGAAAAGTTGGAGTTCTCTAATTATATATTTTGTGGTTTCAAAACTCACACATATCTTCAAACATGCAATTTATGGTGGAATGTTTTGATAAAGTCTAATGAGTTGCAAATCAAACAAAATTCAATAATAGAAAAGGAAACAGGCATTGGAAATTTTGCGAAAGGCAGTCCATGATGATGTTTGGAAGTCAGGTATGCAAAGAACTTACGTTTCTTTGTTACATAACTAAAAAGTATTATTATCCTTTTGTTTATAAGTAAAATGTATACATATATATAAGGCACCCAAGGGGGCAAACCCATAATTATAAAGGATGGCTACATTTTCACATCCTCAAAGTCCCCAACAAATCTACTAAAGAACCTACATCCAATGGAATGGTCTCTTTGGCTTGCAAATACAATATACAGATGTGAAATGGGCTGTCTTAATCTCCTTAAAAAAATTGTTATTTTTCTCTCACTATATGCTCTAAATCAGACAAATAAGAGCCATTATCCAAATCGAACGAGCTTCCTTCCTTAGCTGACATCACCCATGAACAACCAAAGATGGAAAGAATAAAACTCAAACAATCCCTAGTCGTCACACAATGCACTAGTAGATAATTGATAATCTCCACATCCTTCTTGCACATTGAATAATGGTTCGCCAAATGGTAGCCTCTCTTTTGAAGCTTACATATAGACAATATAGCTCCTCAAATTACAGCCTAAGAAAAAAAAGAAGGTAAAAGCCACTTTAGTAGGAATTCTTGTGATGGACCATAAAGTGACAGACTAATTCAAACATGACACGTGTACAAAGCACTTGCATATACTGACCAAGAAAGACTTTTATCCAGTACAGACAAACACAATAGGGTTTAGATATCCTTTGTTCGGAATAGGTGCAAGATCTCTAGCCTTGCCTCTAGAGCAAGAATTGCAAAGTATGTACAAAGAGGGGTCCCGAGCTGATCACCGCCTTCCATGCCTTACAGACCTCAAAATATGGAAATAGAGCTCAACGTGGCAACTACTATTTTTAGATATCTTCAAATCCCTAATTTTGCGACTTCGAATCCTAATCAACTTAGGAAATCTACAGCCTATAAATAAAACGCTAAGGTGCATTTTTAATTTACGCTCAATTAATTCCTTTCAATTATAGTCTTTTTAATTTACTAACCTTATCATCGGAGCTGCTACCACCGAAGCCTACCTGGTGATCCTTTGATTTTGAGTTCTTGATAGGTGATGAAGGACAGAAGTCCCCATTGATCAGAAAGTGTAACATCAGTTTGGCGCCGTCTGTAGGAACGACAATCGGTCATACTAACTTTTTCTTTGAAAGCAACAAATCCTTTGTCTTTTTCTTCTAAAAATGCAATGGTTCCCAATCTTCATCCTAAAAAGAGTTCTCAAAATGCTCGAAATCAACTTCCTATTGGAAGAGGAAGGGGGCAAGCACCCAGTCACCTACAACAGCAACTTGATCGAATTTAACGATAATCCAACCAGATGCAAGAACAGCTTGTTGGCATGTCCCAAGCTCTGGCTTCGTTGGCCCATAATCAACCGAGCGATGTCCCTCATCCTCTTCCTACCAACGTTGCTAATCAAGGGGCTTAGCCTACCGCCACCTCCATGGGCGAAAGACCTCCCAACGAGGAGATCTCCAATGTGCAGCCCTATGGTACCACTCACATAGGAGCTGATCCCCAGACATCAATAGTAGTAGGGAGAGGGATGCCCTGCTTTTGACCCAGCTGTCCACTATCAAAGCAGAACTGAGGATCCCAACTTCAACAACTTTGGGGGCGATCCAGTGGCATAAGAGTTCCAACATCCACAAGCACTGGCTCCCCCAGTCCTAGGAGGGCAATGTCCTCCTGCCAATATCGAACGAACTCATCCCCTGAATCTAGGGGCTGAAGGTGCAAGACAGGGTCAACAGCGAGGCCCAAACCCATAACCAGTCCTGCTCAGAGTTCCTCAAAGGACAGAAGAGATAGCAGACTCCTAGGAACAGACCATATTTACTAGAGGGACCCACGCCCCCTTCAGAGCAAGATGAATTGGGAAAGCTGCTCAGTAGGTTTACCACGCCATTCACCTCTGCCATAAAGGCAAAAGAGCGGCCAAAAAAGTTCGTTGTCCTGAAGTTTACCCTCTATGACGGGTCTGAGGACCCTAGAGACCATCTCTCTCATTATCAGCATATAATGGCTCTAAATAGGGCTACTAATGCCTCCATGTGCTGAACCTTTGTGACGAGCCTCAAAGGTACCGCTCTGAAGTGGTTCCACAACCTCTCCCAATAATCGATCAACAATTTCTATGAGCTCAGTAAGCGATTCCTTGATTGATTCCTCACCAGTAGGAAGTTAAGGAAAAGACTAGAATTCTGTTTGATAGTAAAGCAAGCAAAGGGTGAGTCACTTCGGGAGTACATTACTCGCTTTAATACCGAGCTCATGGAGATAACAAACTGCAACCCAAGTTTCCCGGTAGCAGCTCTTACCTCTAGCCTAGGGTATGGACGCTTCCAAGATTCTTTGACAAAGAATCCTCCCATCGACATGGCAGCACTTATGGAACGAGCACAGAAATACATAAACTTGAAGGACACCAAAATGTCCTTCCAAAAGGTGAAAGAACAAGCTCAGAAGGATAAACATGTTCAGAAAAGGGACACCAGTGCAACAAGGATGAGGGTTAGGAGTCCCGACAAAAGGGCGGCATCCAAAACCCAGAACAATCCTAATTCTAGAAGGTACAAAACTTTCACCCCTCTGAATGCCCCCCTTACTCACATACTCCAGCAGATATAGACCCTTGAGGACTTGAAGTGGCCAAAGCCATTAAAGAGTAATCCCGACACTAGGGATCAAAACAAGTATTATGATTTTCATAAGGAACATGGGCATACCATCGACAAATGCAGAGCTCTCAAGCAAGAGATTGAACATCTCATCAAAAGAGGGTGACTGCAGGAGTTCGTCCGATAGAACAAAAGGCAGAACCCTTGTAATGACAGACCACCACAAAGAAGGCCAGAGCAGAGGCATGAATAGAGGGAGGCTCGAAATGAACAACCGCGCCAACACAATCAAGTCATCTTTGTCCTCCATGCTGACAACACGGTGACGAGAATGTCTAACTGAGCTAGGAAACGGTATACTCTAGAGGTTGGGGCAGAACAACAAATCCTCCATATCTCAGTCATTGAAAAAAGTCTGAAGTCGAGACCACAAATCTAGTTCTTAAAATTAGATCTTGCTGGGGTGCACTGTCCTCATAGTGATGCTCTCACCATCTCACTCAAAATTGCCAATTTTGATATCAGAAGGGTTCTAATGGATATAGGAAGCTCCACCTAATGTGTTGTTCTACAAACCTTCTGAACACATGAAACTCAAACTCAATGACATCAAAGCCACCACTAGCCGTGATGGCGGGATTCAATGTGAACCTCAGCACCCCTATCGGGCAAAATAGACCTCCCGACCACAACGGACAAATGGGACGGACAAAAGACATTGATCTCTAAGTACATGGTCCTAGACTCTAAGTCCCCCTACAATGTCATCATTGGGAGGCCCTGGCTCCATCAGATGGGAGCAGTCACTTCGACCCTTCATCAGTGCTTAAAGTATGTTAAAAAAGACAAGGTCTTCTCCATCAAGGTCTGTTAGCCAACCGCTCAGGAATGTCATGCTCTCTGCACTGAAGGAAAAAGCCTCCAAATAGCAATCATAGTACCCTCATGAAGGAGCAAGTCCTACGCCTTCCGACCTTTATGAGACAAATGAGTACCCCTCCAAGATCGATAAGCTATTAAGCCCTAGGGGAAGGGATAGCATGGCCAAACCAATGGAGGAACCTGTCAAGGTACTCGTCAGCACTAAAGGAAGAGAATGGTATTTATAGATTGGCTTAGATCTATCCTTCTCCGAGCAATAAGAAATTGTTGAATTTCTGATAAGTAATCTATCAGTATTCGCTTGGGAGATGAGAGATATGGAAAGAATAGATCCTAACCTCATCTCTCATAAGCTAATGACAAACCCTAGAACATTCTCCGGTGAGACAAAAAAAGAGGACTTTCGCCCCTGAACGTCATAAGATCATCAATGACGAAGTCCAGAGGTTATTGAACGCTAGAATGATGAGAGAAGTGTTCTATCTAGAGTGGCTTGCCAATACAGTTCTCGCCAAAAGGAAGAATGGAAAATGGAGGGTCTGCGTTGACTACACCGACCTCAACAAAGCTTGTCCCAAAGACAGCTTCCCTCTCCCTAGGATTGATCAACTTGTTGATATAACCGCAGGACATGTGCTCATGAGTTTCATGGATGCCTACTATAGGTACAATCAGATTCAGATGTATCCTCCAGACCAAAAGAAGACTACATTCATATTTGAACGAGGTCTCTATTGTTATCGAGTGATGCCATTCGGTTTGAAGAATGTTGGGGCCACGTACCAATGTCTAGTAAATAAGATGTTTGGCTCCCAAATTGGAGACATAATGAAGGTCTACATCGATGACATGCTAGTCAAGAGCATTCGAAAGAGTGACCACATCCAACACTTGAGCCAAACATTTACCATCCTTGAGGCAGCACAGGATGAAATTAAACCCCTTAAAGTGTACCTTTGGGATCACTAAGGAGAAATTCTTGGGTTTTTTAGTCTTACAAAGGGGGATTGAGGCAAATCCCTCATAGATAAAAACTCTAATCAAACTAGAGTCACTGAAAACCAAGAAGGATATCCAAGACCTGAACGGAAGGATAGAAGCTCTGAACAGATTCATCTCTAAGTCTACGGACCGATGCCTCCCGTTCTTCAAAGCCTTGAGGCGGAGTAAGGCCCTAAAATGGACCCCTAAATGCGAAAAAGCTTTCCAGGAACTAAAATAGTATTTGGCTTCCCCCGAGCTCTTTTTAAAACCAGTGCAAGGAGAAAAGTTTCTCTTATATTTAGCCATATCAGAGAATGCCATCAGCTCTACATTAGTCAGGGAAGACAAGGGGATTCAGAGGCTTATTTTTTATGTCAACAAGGTGCTTCTGGACATTGAGATAAGATATTCTAAAAATGAGAAACTGGCCTTCGCCTTGGTGATATCCGCTCGAAAGCTCAGACCTTATTTTCAGGCACATCTCATCATAATCCCCACATCCTATCCTTTGAAATCAGTCCTACACAGGCCTGAAGTCTCAGGACGACTGATCAAGTGGTTAGTGGAGTTAGGAGAGTTCGACATATCTTATGTACCATGGACCTCTATCAAAGGGCAAGCACTGGCAGAATTTGTAGCAGAGTTCACTCCAGCGATACATGCTGAAGTAGAAGCCACCACGGACACCACGGTATGGCAACTCTACATTGACGGGTCATCCACCGACAGAGGTTCAAGAGTGGGCATAATACTTCAGTCCCCCAATGGAATCATAATCTAAAAGAGCAGTTAGCTTAGGATTCAGAGCCTCTAACAACAAAGCCGAATAAGAAACATTTATCCTAAGGATGAAGCTGGCTTTGGAATGCAAAGCTTTGAATCTTGAAGCATTTTCTAACACTCAACTTGTGGTAAGCCAAGTCTTGGGAGAATTTTCCACCAAGGATAACAGGATGATCAGATATTCAAAGTTGGTGGAATCACTAAAGTTATCTTTCCACATATTCACCATTAAAAGATCGAAAGAAGCCAAAACTCTAAGGCTGATGCTTTAGCAAATATGGATTCCCACCTCAAGTTAGAAAGGGATTCAATGGTCAGAATATCTTACCAATCAAAGTCGAGCATCAAGGAAATACAATCCTTTCAAATTTTAGAGCAAACTCAGATGACTCCCATCATCCATTATATAAAAGAAAGATGACTTTCAAAAGACAAAAATTAGGCTAGAAGGATTCGGATTAGGGCGGCTCAGTATCTAATCCTAAACGAAAAGTTATACCGAAGATCTTACATGCAACCCCTCCTGCGGTGCTTATCTCTAGAGAAGTCCCATTACATCCTGGTCGAGATACATGAAGGGATCTATGGCAACCACAATAGTGGCAAGACCATAGCCCACCGAGTTCTGACTTAAGGTTATTACTGGCCTGGCATGTTAAAACAAGCGAAGGAATATGTCCAGATGTGTTACAAATGTCAATGATTTGCTTCATACCAGCACCAACCTCATCATGAGCTCATTCCTATTGCCAGTCCTTAGTCTTTAGCCCTTCGCTCAATGGGGGATGGACATCGTAGGGCCACTGCCAAGAGCCCCTCACAATAGGAGATTCCTACAAATTGTCATTGACTACTTCTCCAAATAGGCAGAAGCTAAACCACTAACTCACATCATAGATGTGGAAGTAAAGAACTTCACGTGGAAAAACATAGTTTGTAAGGCTTAGTATACCCTGTGTCATCATTTCAAACAATGGTACGTAGTTTGCTGGGAAGGTATTTGGGAAGTTCTGTCGAAATTGGCATGCCGACCCTTAGGACGGATTGCTTTGACCAGGAGACCAACAATCACCAGCTTGCAGAAAATCTGGATCTACTTGAAGAGAGACGTGAGCAAGCTCGGATCAGGACCGAAGCATACCAGCAGAGAATGGCTAAAAGCTTCAGCCAAGGGTTAAAACTTGTCAATTTCCAGATTGGGGACCTCATCTTAAGAAGGGTGTTTCCAAACACCAAAGATCCCACCATGGGAAAACTCTCGCCTGACTGGGAAGGGCCCTTACAAGATAACCAATATCGTCAAACCCATGACTTATTAGTTGGAGGATGTAATTGGGAAGCCTGTACCCAGGCCTTGGAACGTCGAACACTTACGAAAATATTATCAATAAAGAATTATTTTTTGATTTATTTCTGAAGTGCTTTCATTCAATATATAGGCCCCTGAAAGCCTTGTAACAATTACAAGTGCTATAGGTCTGATCCATTTTATTCAATGTACAGACCCCTAAAAGCCTTATATGCATTGTTAGGATGTGTGCCCTCATATCTAAGACATTATATTATTATTTAATAGATTTGAATTATTATTGAGTTTTATATTACCATATGTTTGGATGTTGCTTTATATCATGAGATGATTAATCCTTGAATTGTCATTAGGAGCGGTTCATGTTTATAAATGAGATTTATACACAGGAGATATGAACTGTTTATATAGGCAATTCTAGAATTGTTCTCGGCTATTGATAAGACCGGACATCTTATCTAAAAAGCTGTAATACAGTTAACCTTTATGTGATAAGGTGGTTTATCTCAACCATCAGAGTAGTAGACTCTAAGTTATTGTATTGGTGTATTGGGAATACACTGAACTAGATCACTATAAGAAATACATTATTTGGAACTGTCACCTTTAATAAGTTTTTTATTCACTATTTGTAGTAAGCTCTTAATCCTGAGAGGATAATGAACTCAAGTTTTGTATAGTAATGACTTTGAGTTACCAATGAGTGAGGTCTTTTAGATCAACACCTCGGTATCTTGGGAAGTCATTATTTAGACTGTGGGAACACATAATCTCAAGATGGAATGTACACTCTATATATTAGAGAGATGGATATCACCTTTGTGCTAATTCAATGGGTTAATCACTGAAATCTAGATCCGGTCTTTTCAGTAAATTGTTTATTGAAATGATGACCAATTGCAAGTGATTAATAATTATTGAATTAGGTTCTCAAAATAATTAGGAAATTAATTTGACAATATAATATGGAACCTTGATTATTAGTATCCATGTAGAAGGGCCAACTGCAAAAGTATAATGTATATGGGTTTACTCTATTCTACTAAGTTGGAGTGAGATTTCAATTATATAGTGGAGTTAATTGAAATTAATTAGTCAATTAAAATTAATTATGAGATAATTAAGATTTAATTGAATAATTATAAGCTAACTTAGTGGGACCCACTAGATCCCTTCTCTTGCCCTAATTAAGCCTTATATATATGATATGTAAGAAGTCGTTTATCATAAGTTTTGTACTAGACAAAAATAAGAGGCAGCTCACACTCCTACGATATGGTTTACCTAAGGGAAAAGAGAAGAAGACCCAGAGGAGAAAGAGAAGGAAGATTGCATCAATCTTTTCAAGAAGTCATCTTCAACAATCAAGATTATCAAGAACAAGGTAATTCTAACCCGCTTTTCAAGATTGTATGATTCATGTAAGAAAAATTCAAACAGATTTTTGAAATCGCTTCCGTTGTAGTTACGAACATTTAATAGAATGGAATTTTGTGGTATAATCTATTTGATACAAAGATTTGATCCTTGTTTGAGAATCTTGACCATTAAATTTAATTCTTGATAGGTATGAGATATCCATAATGATGGAGTGATCAAAAAGCTCCCAGAATGGAAGTTAGAATTTTGAAAACAAAAAAAAAAAGAGTTTTTTATTTTAAATTATTCTCACTGTAAGCAAATAACTTGCAACAGCTGTATTTTGTTTTCCTCTCTTGGTATTTGTCGGCAGCCCCCTTTCTTGTTTCTTCCTATTGATCAAGAATAAGCATCCAACGCTCTTATATTAATAAAAAAAAAAAAGGAAGCAACCGATGCATATTCTAAACAGAAGCAAGACGCCCTTGATAGAGCTGCAAGGTCTCGATCGACGCTGTCATTATGATTCTGTCACTCGGTTGTGTCATATATAGCCTGGGTGGGCCGGGCTTGAACCCGTAAATATATATAGTTTATTAAAAAAAATTATATTAATTTTTATAATTATATGTTTTAATTGGGTATTAGATACCCAAATTTATTAAACTATTTGGGTATGTGATACTCAAATATTTTATGAGCTCAAATTTTATTTTATTTTTATATTCATTCTTTTATATTATGGGTATTTGATATCCATGGTTGGCACATGAAAAATATTATATATATATATATATATTTGATATTATATATTTTACTAAAATTTATTATTTTTAAGTATTTGGATATATGATACCCAATGGCTCAATTTTATTTTATATATCCATTATTTATATTATAGGTATATGATACTCATGAATAGACAATCTTGACAGTAATATAGATTATTATTTTAATTGGATATTAGATACCCAAATTTATTAAATTGTTTGGGTATGAGATACTCAAATATTTTATGAATTTAAATTTTATATGATACCAATGGGTATTTGATACCCAAATTCGTTGGATTTTATATTATAGGTTAAGTGAGACTTGACATATACGGGTTCTTGGATGCATAGATTAAATCTTAGTATACTCTAAAATATACATGGGTGATGTATATGATTAACCACATATTTAAATGCTTTAATTTTTTATTTCTCATAGTTGATTGGTTCATTTATGTGAATAGATGTATCATATCTCTCATTGTTGGCCATTAGGAATTTTGTAATTTAATTGGTTTTGAGGCAATTGTAAAGGCCAATGGACTTGAAAATTTTTCAGAGCCTACTGTCAAGAATTTTAGTTGGCAATGAGAGATAATTTTAATTTTATGCTTGCATGTTTATTTTCATAAAATCACATTATTAATTTTGATCCATGAATAGGTTAATATAATTATGCATGTGTTTTATAATAAAGACCCTCAATTTATAAAAAAAAACAAGTGAGAGAGGGATGCTTTAAAAAAGCTCCCACGGTCTTCTATCATCGGCCTATAGTAAGACAAAAATAGGCCCTGAGCCATCTTCGAGTGGCCTCACCATGGAGGGTGACTATCTAGTTGGTTACAAGTATAGACCTCTTAGGATAAAATAGAAAGAGACAGGGTGAGGGTGATCTCCCTACAGGGGACACTACTTGCAACGATTGTCTTTTTTATTTGAGATGATGGTATACACTTGATCAAAAGGGAATGATATTCTCCCCACGGAGTCTATCATTGTCTTTTAAAGACCAAAGGATATTGGAAAATATGTTTTATTTGACATGAGATGTCTAGATAGTGAAATCAAATAGGATATGACGGTCCTACTAATCATATGATTGACATTGTCACCCCCATGGAGCATGTTGTTTATAAGGTTAGGTTCCAATGCATTCCCTGATAGTGACTTAAGGATACCACTATACATTTATGAGAGCAGAAGTTATTTTACTGTTTATTTACATTCATGCTAATGTATGTTCTTATATATATGATTCTCAGATGTCTTCATTTAACCCACTTTGCTATCATCCTGAAAGAAAACAAGTTGACTGGAAATAACTATATGGACTGGAAATAGAATTTGGACATTATCCTTACTGTAGAGGGGTACAAATATGTGATTACTATGGATAGCCCAGACCTTTCAGGGGCTGATGCTTCCCAAAACGACATTGACCGCTATTCTAGATGGGTCAAGGCTGATGAGATGGCATATTGCTATGTGTCAATATTTTCCGTATCCTCAGGGTTGTCCATTATGGCCGCCAGCCCGTGAATAGCCTGTAAGACATAATGAGATTCAAGTTAACAACCAGAATGCAGCAAGTCAAACTAAATGAGTAAAATAATTTACCTTCATATGGATAGCCAGCAAGTCCTTGGCTATTTTCCTATCTAGGACTCCTTGTACGCCTTTCCCAATGCGTTAGGTCCATTGTCTTCAACAGGAGGAAGGTAGCCCCAACTTTGCCCTTCCCTTTCCTTTGCTTCTCTCTCACAAGGACTAAGAGGATGAAAGCCTCCCGAACTGGTGAGCGAGCTATTTCTTCTAAGAACATTCACTTGGGAGAGTCGGATATGAGCTTTCTCCTATTTTGAAGCAAAGAAGCCTCGGTAGGGGCAAGGATTTTAGTAGTATTCTTCTTTTGCCTTGGCTTCCAAGAGCCGAAGAAAAACGTTTTAATCCCATCACCCTTCTCCTTTACGATCCTAGCGTTCATTAGGCTCTTGATGGTTAGAATTGCTTCGTAGGAATGGTTTCTGGTCTAGAAAAGTTGTCTATACCGATCCTGGAGGTCTAGTGTGAATATAGACCTTTTCCAAGCAATTTTATCTGCACAACATACCCAGAGCATGGAAAGTCAAAAGAACTGATAAATGGGGGAGATAACAAAGTCCTATGGAAAGATAAGCTTACCCTTGAAACCAGTTTTCCTTGGGAAGATGGTGGCCCATTTCTCAAAATCTTCGTACTCCCAACCTCCCTTTATGAAAAAGAACCACTTCTTTCAGGTCTTATTAGAGGAGGGTATAAAGGTTAGACACTTAAAACCCTTATCAAAGGACATGTAAAATTTTCCCTCTGATCTCAAATATTTCATGTCTATGTTACTTTGAATCAGGAGAAGGTCTACCTTAACATTGTTCATATGACCTAAAACTATAAAAGCAATCAACTACCTCTAACTATTGATGTTAAGGTCGGTAGCACACATTTTGAACCAGCGAAAGAACTCCCTGATTTTTCTATGGAAGGGAAAACGCACCCCGACCTCAAACCACTCAAGTTAGGTGTGAATTTCTCCACTCTGAATGTCAGAGGGGCGGTCTATCATGTCTGGAACCCTACAGGTCATGTTCTGGGAAAATTCATAGGCAACCCTCAGAGTATCAATCATACTCTGGGTTATCAAGCTCCCTCATTCTTTCCTTTTACGACTTCCACTAGAGGTCCCAACCTCTTTATTTCTAGGTTCTATATGGGCCTCCATTATCCTAACCTCCGAACTAGAGGCAGGGCTCCCAATAGGCTCATTTCTTAAATTTTCAGAGGAACCACCAACCTTAAGGTTCGATCTCACTTGGTCCTCAATCCCTAATGGTTCTGTGGATTCATAGTCGATACTCGATTGGGCATCCGAAGTAGACATTTTTTAGATAACAAAAAGGAGTAGAAGTATAGAGATGGATTATAGAACTAAAAAGAAAGCAAACACACTTAAGGTCAAACCTGACCGGAGACTTGATCGGAAAACCCCTCTAACACACTGGAAATCGCCTTTCAAATGCTTTCTAGATGCACAACAATCTCAACAGATGATGGAGAATGGTAAAAAGGGGCAAAAGAGTGCAACTTCCCCCTTTTATTTTGATCAATTGATCTTCATTAATGCACCATTTCTGAATAATCGCAATGATGGACTCGATTTGGCCGTTGACGTAATGATGAGGCAATTAACGTCTCATCAAACGGTTGTTTTCGTGAGAAGTGAAGCGACGCATTTATGAGGGGGCATGCGTGATGCCTTAGAAGCCCTAAACCTCAACTCTGGATAGGCCCTTCAGAACTAAGGCTCAGGGGGGACTAGTTGATATACCATAAATTGAGCATAGTACTCAGGACATGACACGTGTCCCCAAGGAGTTCTTCAATATACAAACTGCAAATACTATCCCCTCTCCGAGCTACTAGCATACAAAACACAAAGACAAAACGGTTTTGAGTTGATCACTGCCTTCTATGGACTACCGATCTCAAAATAAGGAAACAAAATCTTACATGAAAACTTCTATCTATGGATATTTTCAAATCCCTACTTTCATGACTCATAATCCTACTCAACTTAGGAGATCTACAACCTATAAATAAAGTCATAAGGTACACTTTCAATTCATGTTCAATTCTTCTCTTGAGTTACTGTCTTTATTTCTTTATTAACTTTATCATCAGAGCGGCTACTACCAGAGGCTTCCTAGTGGCCCTCTGACTTCGAGTTCTTGACAGATAACTTCAGAGAAGAAGCTTTAAGACCAAAAAAGTGCAACATCAACTATTGATCAGGATGTAACTAAATGATCTCATTGCTGATTTGGACCATGCAATTAGCACTGGACTTTGGTGAAGGGTTTTCGGCTACTGCTCTCCCTCCGGCAATCAAAATTTGATGATTTTTTCAGTTGTTTCTGGGCATTCCCTAAGACTGAATTTTTATCTTTTGTCCATGTTTAAGTCTAAATTTGCTAATGGGTTTGAAATAGTTTGCTAAAATGTGGAAAACAGGAGAGGGATTTCCAAGAAATTAATAAGAAATAAACAAAGAGGCACTATTTTATAAGGAATAAAAAAAATAAAATAAAATTGGAAGGGGTGCTATTTTGTTGATGCAGAGGAAACAAAAAAAAAAGGACTTAAATCAATTATACTAATGATCAAAGAGGCTGGTTATTTAAATCTCATTTTTGTTTGAACATCTGGGTGTTCATATGTTTTGAGTAGCAGTTTTTTTGGATTTGTGACAATCTAACTGCTTGAGGGGCTTCAGGCTTCTATTGAAGTGTGATTGTTTCTTGTGACAAGATTAGCTAAAACTTTCAGTTGGAATTGTCAATTCCTGCTTCCGTAGAGATCATCAGAATTCCAGTTAACTATATATATACACACATACGCTTAAATATATCATCTAATTTAATATTAAATGTGCACATTCTCTAGTGGCCTTCTAGGTAAATAAATAACCTCTGCCCAAAATTAAACTGCTAAGCAAATTCTAATGCCTTCTTCTGGGTAATATCCAATGCCAAAAAAATTCAAATTGCAAACAATATTTTATTCTTCAAAAGATTATTAAATTCCCTGTTTATTTTTCTTTTGAATGCTTCCTCAAACTTCAAATCATCCCCCCAACCCCAATTTAATTACAGTAGATCTATAACCTTTTGACCTTCAAAATGGATCTAGTGTGGGTTTTGCTTGGACTAGTGCTAAAAAATGATATCGATCGATCTTTGCTTGAGGCGAAATTGTGGGTACAACATCTATGGGATGAACAAATGGCGCCTCATTTAGTCCGGCTCTGGCGCCTTGCCGACGCCATGTGTAGTGTACGTAGTTCATTCATGTTTCCAAACCAATATGCCTAAAGCTTTTGATAGAGACAAGGAGAGGAACAAAGTTTAATTTGCAGAGTCTAACGGGGACTTTGTTGCCGTTCTGTTTAGTTTTCTCACCCTGCCAATGGGCATAAGAAATCTGCGATCGGAAGCATGGAAATGGATGGCATTGTACAATAGCATTGAGATGCTTGATGAACAATATTACATGCAAAATGATTTTAAAAACCACAAATCAATGGTGAAACCTTACATTTGCTTCCTGAATTGTACCTGGGTTATAACTCAAAAGCAAATCAATCTTGTTTATGATCGATAGTCAACATAGTCTCCAATTACCATCTTTCTTCCCTGCAAACAAAACAGTATAACGGGCTGAAAATATACTGGATAGTTTTTTTTTTCCCTTTCCCTTCTGGGTTTTAGTCTACCTGTGAGATCATAAACTAGTATGCATTGATCTAACATCAACTTGGACTTGTATCCAACTTATGATTGAGTAGAGTAGGCCTCTCATTGCAATTTGATGGAAATGCTTGCCGCCTTGCCTCTATGTGCTCCGACAATTTGCATTCTTGTTTGTTCCTCCTGGCAATCCGTCCAAGTGATGTTGCAAGTGAACTTGGAGAAAACCTTATTCAATTTATTTGTTAAATCCCCACACGATGGCTCTGCCTGTCTGTTTTAAGCCACTCAATGCCAATGAAGTCTAAATTTGTAAGCTTTTTCCTATTTCCAAACATTGCTTCACCAGTTTCCTTATCCTGCAATGACCAACAAAAGCATCATACTAATTGTGCTAGTAAAAGTTTTGAACAATCCCCTATATCCATAAATGCCATCCTATATTGACAATAGGTAGTTCTCATCCTTCTTATGGTTTCAAGAACCACCAAGCTAAAGTGTTTTGTGGTAATCATTTGACAGATGATTAAACCAACTGGTTCAACAATTGTTTCCAGTATAACTCCAATTCATTTATTTATTTATTTATTAATTTTTCACAAGGACTAAGATACAAAGTTGAAAGAAACGGTGCATAAAACTCTATCTTCCTGGATACATTGGGTAAATAATGACAACTAAGAAAAGCATTAGATGAGTATTCATCCATAAATGTCACATATGGGTTTGCATGATCATGGGTTATAACTCAAAAGCAAATCACTTTAATATAAGTCATCTATGCTTCCCATAGAAGTAAATGGTTTTGCTGTACCACTGTACACTTCTGAAAATAACATGAAGATAGAAACAGAATCTATGTTATATTGTAGCCTTAGAGTTCATCCTGACGAAATTCAACCCATAGAATTGGGAATTCAAGAGACTATTTACAAATTGAAACCAATTATCAATTAGAAGAATTTGTTTGTGCCTCAATGCTTCATCATACTATTTTCCTCTACCATTTAATAATTAAAACAACTGCCCCCTCCTCTCTCTCTTTTTTTCCTACGTCTCTATGTTCACTACATCAAGCATGTCAAGTGACAGATGCCTGATTAAAGGTTTCGCTAAACTTATTATTTTACATCATCATATTTGGAATTCATGCCACAAATATCTATTAGTTTCATAGTTTTCTCACCCAACAACATTGTAAGTAATCACACCCTAACTAACACAGTAATATTTTTTTCACTCAGATGCACTAAACCATTCTTCCAGACAAAACACAAATTAGACACATACTTCATCATGTGTTTTGACTCAGGTTTTGAATATACTCTTGCGCTCGCTGCTCTCCAGAACACCCATGACAGATGTCTTCATATTGAAGAGAGAATGTGGAAAATATATGTCTGAGTCATTAACATACGAGATCGATATCAAGTGCATTGCAAGAGATGCACTAACTCTAAGAGGATGAAAGTGAAGCTTTTGCTTAGCAAGTCCACCGGTAGGGTACTGTGTGGTGAAGCCAGAGAAGATTTCATTGACCTCCTCTTCAGCTTCCTCGCACTTCCTTTAGGTTCCATAATAAATCTATTACAGGGGCGCACCTCTATGGGAAGCATAGATAAATTATATCAAAGTGTGAAAAACTTGAGCACTGAAAATTACATGAAGTCCAGGGAATGTATGGAGATGCTACTAAGCCGTAAGCTTCCAAAGAATTTTGGTTGTAATAATCAACTACTCAGAATTGAGGAAGAGACTCCAGAACAATATTACAGTTACAAGTGTTCTGCATGTTTCTTATGGAACAAAGATTGTGCTCATGCATGTCTTTTCAAGCTTAAAATCATAAATCCTAAACTTCCTGGCATGAAAAAAAGTGGGGGTGGTTTCATTAAGCAGCAAGCCCCGCTAGTTACTCATGACCTGGTAGGTTGAACCCCTATTGTCTATCTCTGGTATGCATCATTTTAACAAACTCAATGTGCCGTTAAATGACTTGGAAGAAAAAATGGTTACAGTGAGAGAAGATGTAAAATTTGATGTTGGTTCCCACAAGTTTTTTTTTTGCAGTAGTTAACACATAATTAGGTGTAAGAATTTTATTTATATATATATAGACAGAGAGAACAATTATAAAATTTGAATTTGCAAAAGTTCCAACAAAATTTGGTTTTAATTTTTTATGCTGTTTCTTGTTAGTTTTAAGACCTTGAATATAATGAGACGGTTATTTATGTAGATGTTCTCTATATGGAGTACATAAATCTTTGGACCAGAGAAAAATAAAATAAAAAATTCCTGTACTTATTTAGCCAATGAGATCAAATTGCATGGTAGCAGTTTCACTTAACTATCCTCGTCCATTAAAATTTTTATCAACTAACGAATCTGTTGAGCTTACCTTGAATCTTCATCCAGTCGACTGATTGGTAAAATGAGTCGACTATTGTCAATCTGACAATTGAAAATTCAAATTTTGAATAGATGAAAAATAAGGGAACGGCTCTGTTTTGAATCCAACAAACATATTCTTTAAAGGGTTATAAATAGAGGTTCTCTAAGACATTTGTTGTTATCTCTTTTCAAGCTTTAACTTTTGCATCCTTATTCTTGACTTTAGATCTCATTTATTGAAAATGTAGATCTAAAAGTTTTACTCATCTTAAATACTCTGAACTTATACTTGATCAATCTTTAGGGAGTGCGCATTTATTATACCAATCAACTCTTCAAGAGAGTACTTGTTGGTGAACAACTTTGTAACTTCTAATTGCAGTGAGATTTGCAGATAGGTCAAGGATCAAAATTTTGTTTCGTTTCCATCGAAACGGCCGAAATGTTTTTGTTTCCTAATGAATCAAAACGAAATACTAGTGGAATACTGAAATTCACACGTTTCTATAGAAACAAAGTTGTTTCCGTAGAAACATACCGAAACTATGGAAACATTTCTTTGGTATCAGCAATACTTCTAGAAGTTGGTAAAAAATAATATTCATTTGTTTTTTAAATGGAGAAGATTGAAACATTAAAACCTAAAATTATAAGAAATTATTTCTATTTTTCCTCAAAAACAGTAGACAATGAAAAGTAAAAATAGTGGAAATAAAATGTAGATAAATAATTTATTTTAATACTTAATTACTAATTATAATAGGCTTAAATTACTTTCTTTTTACTTATCATATTATATGTAACTTGTGTCAAATTGTCTAATCCGTGGATGTTACACAATATATATTTATTATTTTATGGTCTATAACAATTTTGCATAGTTTATAAAAAATATATAATAAATTCATATTACATAAAGAAACTAGCTTTAAATCTTTTATACTAGTTTTTAATAAGTAAAGAGTTTGTTGCTATTAATGACTAATTAACATTTATGTTATTTTTTTAATTTCACCCTAATATCTTCTTGTGTGGATGGACATGTACCCTAAAACATTTCTAATTAATTATAATATTTATCTTCACATATTCATAAATTTTACTTTTTGTTTCCAAGTGTTTCTATATATTTTAATTTTTTTCATCATTTCCACAATGTTTTCGAAATGTTTCCATTTTCTAAGTGACCGAAATAACACTACAAAACGAAATTTTGATCCTTGAGATTAGTGCTACCCTTGTGAGGCAAAAGGAGATATTTTGCTAGGCAAAGAGTTAAAAGCTCTTATTGTAAATATTTGACCTCCACATTAAGACAGTAGAAAAACTCAAGTGGGGATACTTGAGTCGAAGACGTATGAAGTTTTCTGAACCTCGTAAAAATCGTTGTGTTTGTTCTGTCTTTACTCTTTTACATACTTGTGCATATCTTGCATTCATTTTTAAACTTTGTAAAAGTTATCTCAATATTTGCAAAATGCCCTATTCACCCCTCCTCTACGGTATATATCTAGGCTCTATGGTATATATCTGGGCAACAATCACATTAAATAAATTTAAAAAAAAAAAAAAAAAAGCAAAATAAAGATACAAGGATACAACAATTTATAGTGGGAAAAGCCTTATGGGAAGGAAAAACCCACTACTACAAAAGCATCCACCAATCAAACTAAATTACAATATAAGTCTACAAAGACCAATTTATAAGAAACTAACCTGCCACTATCGTGTGAACTACTGTTAGTCTTCTTGCCAATATATATTTTCTTTATCTGTCAAATTGCGTTTAATTAGTCTTCCACAACCTCACCACGCCTTCACGATCCGCAAATCCACCACCGCAGCAGTGTGCAAACCTCTAATCAAGGAATGCACCTAACGTTGCTATATGCCTATCCTAGTGTCACTCCTAAGTTCTAACATCTAGGTATATAGACTTCTTAATACAAAGTTCTCTAAACTTTGCAAGCAATCAAATTGACTATATTATAGAAGCTAAACGTTTCTTAATAATCTCTAACTTCAAGTGGCTTGGATCTTTACATGAGACACAACAGAGTTTCTTAAATAAAGTAAGACATAAACCTTAACCTAGTAGGAAAGGAAGTCTCCGCACTACAAAACACAACATCGGAATGACTCAAGTCGAATGTGGATTAAACTCACATTCAAACGGTAGCTCACATTTGGACAGACCAAGTCCATGTTTAGACAATCTAGCTACGAGAAGTTTTTAAGTCAAAAAATCATCGTTGTGTTCAAGCGTGCATGTATGCATTCAGAAAAACCGTCCACCGGAGTTATGTGTTCGAACAGTGAGACATGCACGTCAAAACAATGAACCTACTATTTAACAAATTCATTTAGCACACATATTTAGTCCAAAATTGTTTTGGTCAACTTCCTAGTCAACTAAGCCTAAAGTCAACTAAAATGCCACCTAAGGTCATTATAAACATCGTAAGACTAATTTTGAACATTACAATCCTAAAGTCAATTGTCTTAAGTGTAGTGAATGCAGTGCATGACATGTTTACCTTTTGGTCAACTTCCTAGTCAACTAAGCCTAAAGTCAAAACCAAATTGCCACCTAAGGTCATTGTAAACATTGTAAGACAAATTCTGAATATTACAATCCTAAAGTCAAGTGTCTAAGTGTAGTGAATGCAATGCATGACTTACAAGAGGACTCCTTGAGTCTTCAATCAAAACTACTGATAACCATAATCGACTCAACTAAACCCTATAAATACTAGTCCTAGAACTTAGAAGTACATTTTGGAAATGAATTTCCAAATAAAAAATGATTATTAAATTTTTGATACAATCCTCTAGGATGAGCCCACCATTGGTTCCCCGACTAGAGTTGAGTCTATTCTCAGTCTCCCATAGTATAATTGCCTCTAATCACTCACCTTGTGAATAAATGGCTGTCTAGGTTGGGGGCAAACCTCGTGGAGCTCCTCAAGTTTAGTTCATAAACATGGTGCGTCTTTAATGTTGCATATGGTCCCCTTCTCAAGATCTCAAGTATCTGGTTTAGTGATTGAAGTCGTGGGTTCATTAAGATTGGCTTGCATTGGTGCTGTGATACACATTGATCCTTCTAGAGAAAAAGAGGATCTTATATATCTTCTTGAACATATGGCATCTTCGTCTTGATTGTCGTTCTAACGATGTGAGTTTGTCACATGCCCTTTAAGGTAATCATGTGCAATGACTACTATAAATAGGAGCTACTCCTTCACTTTCATAATCTCTTGATTGCCTCAACATCTACCCTACCTCATCACCTCAACAATCCTACTCACCTTTTGTGTAAATACCACTTGGCAGCAATCCATCCCCTTACATCCACACATAGTATCTAGACAAGGTATATTAAAGAAAACCATCTGAAACTAACTCCAACATAGTAAACCTACATCAACAAACAAGAAGAAAAACAAACAAACAATGACAATAAGTATTGTTGATGATGTTCATAACTAGTTCACAGTGGACATTATGCCAAACATGAGTTTTACGATTTCGAGCATCATCTAAATAATCTCTCTATCAGCCTACTCCAGCAAGTGACTCACACATCTATATTTGCATTTTATTTTTATCATATCCAGATGCAGGAAATGGCTTTTGTAATTTGGACAGCCACGTTAAAGGTATTCACTACTCAACAATTAATGTATTGTTTATCAGAAGAGTTTCCTTTGATTTCTTTCTTCTTTTTTTATTTTTTATTTTTTCTTTTTGCACATATTTGACTAAAATATCTGAGGCAAGATATTTTCATCATTTGCAGCTTTACCAAGAAAGAAAATAGGATCTTTATGCATCTGGCTGGGGAAGTTTTCTTGAAACATACCTGCTTAGAGAGGCATCTTGCTTGGCTCAATTTCTTCTGCTCAATTCTCCAAAGTTCAAACCTCCAGATAAGATTTACTGAAAACACATGAACCAGATCTCTATTGGATGTGGAGTATCTGAAAACACGAGAGTCTATAACATCATATCATGAGGGTCATAACAACAATTGTGTAGAGCAAAGCTAGTCTCCAGCACAGATACCATGAATGATGATGCAATTGGGTCCCTGTGATACAGTATAACTGAACACAAAGTCTAGTCGCATATAATCCTCTTAATTGAGCAGGGGGCTGATATATGTTTACCAACTTTTTTTTAAAAACGTCTGTTTGGCTTCAACAGCGTCATCAGGCTGACTGACTTGCATGCTATGATAGGGATTTTAATATATCTGTGCTGTTAAATCTCTTCAGACTGGAATTTGTGTCCAATTTATATACAAGTAGCAACTTCCAGATAGTAAATGATCTGCATTAATTCTAATAGGACAGCAGTTCATCCTTCTCCATGTGACTGATAAGACTTGATAAGCATTCATATACCATCTCTGCTTGTGGGTGTGATGTGTCTTCCACAAAGAAGGGCTGAATCTTCTTGTTAACTTCAATCCAGCTACATCCTGGTTTTTTTTTCAATCCAAGCTCTTTCATCTTCAATCTCACCTTTCGTGCCTCATCCCATTTCTTAATGGAGGCATACATGCTCGCTAAAGTAATGTACGTTGATGGATCATCAGGATCCTTCTCAATAAGCAATCCTGCAATTTTCTCCCCCAATTCTACTTCTCCATGCAAATGACATGCAGAAAAAAGTGTGCTTAACAACCCAGCATCCTCTCTAATGTTTTGGGTTCTTTGGAGAATCCCATAAGCTTCATGCAATCTCCCAGCACGACCAAGAATATCGATCAAGCACGAGTAGTCTTCAATTGTGGGTTTAATTCCATAATCAGTGATCATGAGATTGAAGTAGTAGCAGCCCTCATCAACTAATCCTGCGTGACTACATGCAGACATTACTGCAAGAAAAGTAACTCTGTCTGGTTTTGCATTGGATTGCTGCATTTCACCAAAAAGTTTCAAAGCCTCAAAAACTTGGCCATGAGACCCATAAGCTGTGATCATTGAAGTCCATGACACGAGGTCTCTCTCTGGTAATTGATTAAAAACACTAAGAGCTTCATTCACAGCACCACATTTTGCATACATGTCAAGGAGAGCCCCCATGACTATTTGATTGGTTTCAAATTTACTCCCAGTGATACACTTGTGAATCTCCTTGCCCTGTTCTAATGCTGCTAGTTGTGAACAAGCAGCTAAAATGCTAGTGAATGTAAAGGCATCTGGTTTTACACCAGCTTCTCTCATGTCATTAAAGATGTCAAGCGCTTTAAAATAACAGCCTACTGACACATACCCAGAAATCATTACATTCCAAGCTACTACATTTAGCTTTGTTGTCTTTTCAAAGACAATTTCAGCTGACACAACACTTCCACATTTGAAGTACATATCAACAAGCGAGCTGTTAATGAAGATATCTGGTTCTATGCCATGTCTTACAATATACCCATGAATGAATTTTCCATGCTGCAGTTTTGCTGATCTAGAACAAACCATTAATAAGCTGCTTAAAGTTGTGGAAGTGGGATTAGTCCCTTCTTTATTCATCCTCTGAAAAAGCCAAATGCATGAATTGATGTCGCCTATTAAACTATATCCTCCAATCATGGAATTCCAAGAAACCAAGCTCTTCCTAGGGATTTGCTCAAAAATCTCCTTGGCCATCTCTAAACAACCACATTTTCCATACATGTCCACAAGAGCAGCGCTAACAAAACCATCCAATATGAACCTTTTCCTTACCAATTCCTTGTGAATCTCCTCCCCTCTTTCCAAATCCAAAAGCCTCGCACACGAAGAGATAACAGTCGTAAGAGTCACTGAATCAGGCTCAAACCCGAAACTTTTCATTTTTTCAAACAATTCCAATGCTTTCGCACATTGCCCACTATGATAATAACATGAAATTAGAGAATTCCAAGAAGCAGCGTCTCTTTCAGGCATTTCATCAAACAACTGCATCGCTAAATCAAACACACCGCACTTTGCATACATACCAACTATAGAGCTTGTAATGACAACATCCGATAAAAACCCACTTTTGATCACATGGGTATGAATTATTTTGCCATAATCAACTCTGCTCAATCCACTACAAGCCTTTAGAACGCTTGGGTACGTATATCTATCAGGTTGGAGATAGGGGAAGTGCAACAACCTCTCAAAGAGCTCAATAGCTTCAATGAACATAAAATTCTTGGTGTAAGCTGCCATAATGCCATTCCACAAAGATATGTCTAATGGGTTCTCAATGGTTTGAAAAACTAGCTTTGCAGATTCAACTAATTGGCAAGAGAAATAGAGATTGATGAGGCTTTTGCACAGCGCAATGTTGTTTTGTAAGCCTACGGTGACTATTTTCTGGTGAATGAGCTTGCCTTGTTTCAATGACTTGGAACTAATGCACGATCTTAGGAGAGGCAACAGCTTTATGGTGTCCATACAAATTGGATGTAAAGGAAATACACACACACACACACACACACACACACACATATATATATATATGGATATAAAATAAATCACTTTCTTTTTTTGGTGCAAAGGAAAGAGAGACAAAAACAGAGCTACAAGGCCCTTTCACAGGCAACTGCCATGCAGTCGGCCATTAACAAACGCAGCTATATGGCCGGCGGAGAGGGCAGAAGCACAAGTCTCTTTTCTTGGTCCAGCCGTTCGTAATCATTGTCACTGTCTCTAGACTCACTACTGGAAGGCCTGATTTTGTACGCGGCCCTCTTAGTTTTCAAAGTTACCCTATCTTTTTCAGTAGGTTTACTAGCATGACCGATTCATTAGTTACCAAAACGCCACTTAGGTTATGTTGGTATATATTTTTCAAATTGCTATTGATAATTTCATAAATAATTATTATATGTTGGTAAATTAGTCTATTATTAATTATAAGTATGAATTTGTTTAAAAAAATTATAGTGAGATTTGATTATGATGTAATTGATTTTTCTTAGAATTGATTATAAAATAATTAATTTTATAAAGTTAGATAAATTAAAATTTTCAAAGATGTTGGATATTGGGTCGGGTTAGACCCGAACCTATATATACTCAAACGTCTACATGATGTGTGAGGAAAGTTAAGATAAGAGTGAGAATCTTATTAAAATAAGTCAGATGTTGAATTTTGAATTTAATTACTAATCATGAAATATCCACACATGGGGTAACGGGAGATTGTAATTGTCACGGCCCTAGCCCAGAACACCTGACATTAGGAACATTTGAATCCTAACTGAAAAGTAATTAGACTAATCAACCTAATTAAGTGTAGTAAAAATAGGCCATTTTTTTGAATTATTTTCTTTTAATTTATTTCATTTCAACCTCATGCTTATACTTGTTCAAGTCCCATAATGGAATTAATTGAAACTGATTATTATCAAGTATGACTATACAAAAACCTGTCCATTTATGATATATAACAAGGTAAATTATTTAGAACTAAATCTAATCAAATGGTACAATCCATAATATAATGATATACAAGTTAGGGTATATGCACCCCTTATACAAGTGAATTAAAATACAAGTGTGAAACTAAGTAATACTATAGTCTCCATCCATCTATTACTGCTCTAGTAGTTGTCCTCTCAAGTCTAATACCTGACATTCTTATCAACAACATGGATAAGTTATAACACATAGTAGGGTTTTTCAAAACACAGAAGCACTCAAGTTGTAAAAACTAATGCAAGCTCGATCGGGCATTCCCTAATGTCTAATATATAATACAAGCATACAATAAGTATCATATACTAGCTCACAAATATAGATACAATAATGGACAGAATAATATATAACTCGACACAATGTAACAACAGTAAAATGAACATTTAACATATATGCAAGTATAAAATAGGTTTATATATACCAACCCCATGACGCACCTTCATTTCTTGTTCAAGACAATAGGAACAACAACATTCAATAACAATATATCTAGTACAATGTCAATAGTATGATAAGCCAACAAAATTGTAATCACTACACCATCAATATAATCAATATTAACATCATCTATACAATATATCATGTGCAACACACACATGCTCAATATACGCACACTTTTATAAATGTCACATGTCATAACCCATGTTTTAGTTGCATAGCCAAATAAGATGGAACTCAAATGAGAAAGAGTCAACCCGGTCAACAACCATTGACTAGACCCAATCCAGTTTGACTAGTTAACTTTGTCGGAGCCAGTCCCCTTCTTCGGTGCCAGTCCCCGAAGTTTCATTTTTTAACAGTTTTTCATGTATTTTTCCACTATTTTCATTCCATTTTCCTTCTAAAGTGTCTAGAACATCACCTTTCATCACTCAGGTTAGTTCTTTTGGTTTAAAAATGAAGAAACCAAATGTCTCTAGAAATGCCAGATTTTTCAACCATGATTTTTTTTCATTGTTCTAGATTTTGTTATGTCCTATTTCTATTCGAAATCCTTTCTAGATCAAACTCCTATCAAATTAATGCCCCTAATATGGTTTAAAATTCAAGAGAGGTTCCAAAACACAACCCTCAAAGATTTCAAACATTGTTGCCCATAGTGCAGGAGATCAGTCGTCTAGTGACAGAGATCTGGTCATTTGCTTAAAAAGGACCAATAGTCTGCCTAAAAGGCGTTGGTCATTCAGAAGAGGGGGGGCGGTCATTCTCCTAGTCAAACCCCTTGGTTTGAAGTTCATATGTTTAAGAATATTCAGTGTACTAGTTCTTGGAGTCAGTCGACTGGTTCTTTGGTACACTGTTTTTGCCTTTGAAAGTCAGTCGACTGATTCATTAGTTTGGACAGTAGGTTCAAGTTGTGTACAAAAATGGTCACCTCGACTCGTTCATGGAACTAGTCAATTGGTTTTGACAGTGTAAAAACAGGACCTAAGAATCGGTTAACTAGTTCTTGAAACTGGTTGACTAGTTTAAACAGTTTAAGCCTTCTTACCTATTTTTACCAGTGTTCATTTTTCAAAAATAGTTTGATCTTTCAAAACTTGTATATCAATGTTGGGGTGGAAGGGAAGCAATTAGAAGAGGCTTGTTAAGGAATGTGTGGAAGATGGCTCCGGTGTGTCTTATGTGGAGCTTATGGTGGGAAAGAAATAGCAAGGTTTTTTAGAGGGAGGAAAAACCTCCATTTGTCTTTAAGGATAGCTTCTTAAAGTTATTATTTTTTTTTGAGGTCACAGAGGCCTTTCCCAATCATGTAAATAATAGAGTTGATTTTTTAAGGGATATTAGGCGTTCATTTATAGTCGATCCCTTTTTTTGTACATGGGTTCACCCTCCTCAGGCGCCTTATAATATATTTTCCTTCTACTGATAAAAAAACCTAGGTTTTTTATTATAAGTATGAAAACCAATCTACATGTTGAAAATAACTCTAAAGGAACATTATTATTATTATATGATAAGTATTATTATTATTGTGTGGTTATCAATGCCTTTCAAAGAGACTACTGTAAGAAAAAAAAAATATATATTATATTTATGGGATACAAATGGAAAAGGAAAGATAAAGATGCTGTGGTACAATTGTTTCGGGGTTAAAAATCTAGTCAATGATGTAGAGTAATTATTGTAAGGAATTATATTCTTTTTTAATTTGTTAAGGATTGCCAATACCTTGAGCTTGAAATTTTTTATATCATAGTTCTAAATATTTTGTATTTAAAGCCTTGCACTTTAACAAGCTCAAAAAGTACATTACTGACAATAAAATTATTTTCGTACATCATAGTGAAAAAGAATTTATATCACCATCCATACTCTATCATTGAGTCACCCTTTAATTAAAAACATTACTGAGAACTCTTTTGGAGATCGGTGCAGCCTTAAGAAGGTTTAAAGCCAGCAAAAGGAAAAAGGAAAAATTAATAAAGGACCAATCATAGATAAAAATACACTGTGAATTATTCTGCTATGTAGTTGTCTTTGTATTTAGATGTCTACATCATAAAGCATGTTTTTAAATATCCTTTCCATGTTAAACAAATGGAGCTAACACAATTTGGTGCATTGCAGAGAAAATTATCTTTTTTCTCATGCAAAGCTGACACCATAAGCCTAGAAAGTTTAAAAGCCATCAAACTCGGCCTTCATTGTTTGTGAAAAATGTCTAGCAATTAGTACTTCAAGATAAAATATTTAAGGTGTGCTTTAGCCTTCACATTGCTCTGGCAATTATGAGGTGAAAAATAAAGAAAAAGAAACATATATCTTATTGTCACTTAGAAACAGCTGTTGGGCCAACTCTTGCCATAAAGAAGAAATGAGATGACCATATATACAAAAACATATGCACTCACATATACACACACCACAAATCACACACATATATTTACAAGCATATATCATTTGAAAGACCTAAGGATTACTAAGAAAAGTCTCTACCTCTTCAATGATGTTTTAAGCTTGTAAAGAAAGAAAGATCTAGAAAGAGCTTTGGGTTTCCATCAATGGTGGCCTTCTATAGTGCTGCTATCATGGTTGTCACAAGCCTCTCAAATGTCTCAAGATCACCCCAATTAGTTCCTCAACAAGTTTCTTGTGCCTCACCATCCTTGGACTATGGTTAAAGACATAATAGTTAGAAAGCGAAAGCTCTCTAACCCCAACAATGGTTGCCGCAATCCAACCCTTCTCCTTCTTCTCCTTCCTTTTTCCTTTTATTTTTTCTTGTGCAAGATTTTTCACTATGTGTGTTTACACATACACATAAGCATGTGTACACACTTACACACACATTATTTGCACACACTCACATAATATATACACACACACACTCTCACATTTTCTCTCTTTCTTGTTCATCTTTTATAATACACACACACACACACACATATCTACTCTACTTATGTTTGGGTGGTGGAGAGGAAGAGAGAGAGGTTGAGAAAGAGGTTTTGAAAATTGGAGAAAGAAAAGAGAATGGAGGGAGTTCAGCTAATTAAAAAAGGAAATAAGAAGAGAAGGAAAAGGCTTTGTCCCATCATATGTCAACCTTATCCCTCCACCATACACCCTCAGACACCCTAGAATATCTCACATTGGATTCCTTCTTACCCACTCAAATTTTTCCAAGTTTCAAAGTCTTATATCTCCTTACCTACCTTGAGAAGATTTGCACACATTCCAATGTGTCATGTGGCCAGTTGGCCAAACGTACGTGTACACGTTGGCACCCTAGCTAATTTTGGTGTATAAATTCCAAATATGCAACCTGTTTATCCAAATTCAATTGTTAGAATTTGTATATTTATTCGCGTCTTGTATCTAATTATGTGGCTCTGTGACCAACATCGGTCCTAAATAAATTGCTAAAATTCTATTTTAGCATCAAAATATTATATCGATAACTCATTAACTAATTCTACAATTTTTCTAATGCATATTTTATTAATTAGTTATCTAACACCAACTTGATTGAAAAATTACCAAATTGTCCTATGACAGTTTTTCGAGTCTTTACATTCTCCATCCCTTATAAGAATTTCATACTCAAAATTTCAGCCAAATAGATCACTTTGGAGGGAATATTACCAAAATACCATTCGATAATTTCCCAAGTCGCTATAGTAATTGAGAAATAATTTTATCTATAAACTCTTCTGGCTGGTCAATTGTTGCCTTGAGAATTACTAAAAGCATTAGTTGATTTAAGCATTTTATAAGAGGTTGAGCATATGGAGAAGAGGGATTTAAAATTTCTTCACATTAAGTGTTAACAAGGGTATTTGTCTAATTAGTTTTGGACAATTATGTGAGAAAAAAAAAGGCTTGAACTTTGATAAATAAGATTAAGATATGACACAAATATGATTTATGCGGCCTATATCCTTAAACAAGTGCCCTAATAGTCAGTTTCTTTAAGCTTGAGTATGGTGAAATCCCTAATTTAGAGGACTTATCGCCTTTAAGGTGTGATTGTTACTTGTTCACATAGTTAACAATTTATTTATTTTTTGTAAAAACTTAGCTCTAAAGTTTTAAAAATATTACTTTTTAGAACATTCTTTTTTCAAAAGAATTTCAAAAGTCACTCAATTTTTAATTGAACACTCCAGTTAAGGAATGACTAGATTGAGTTGTGCAATGTGCAAGTAAGACAAATATATTAGAGATCTTTAACTTTGTTAGTTAATAGAATCAAAGGAATTCACACCATCTCTCGATTAGAGTGGAGAATTGTTATCTCATTCTGTAATTGTTGAGGATACTTTGGATAGTGAGCCCATCTACTACTCGTTATCTATATAAAAAAAAAAAAAATGTTTAAAGCTAGTGTGAGCTAAATTAAGCTCAACGAATAATCGTGGTACTCTATCATGGGTTTTAGACCAATGGAGTTTTGATATTGAATGGAAGGTTTAATCAATTCTCTGTCAATCTAAGTTTTTCAATCAATCAATAGTAGATGTGAAGCATATAATGAAATAAAAACTATCCAATAATAAAATAAAATTTGACGACTACAGTCTAACACCATCTTGTGATCTATCCATAAGACTTCTACCATATGGTCAATTCATATAGCTTAGAGTTGCATGATGATTCACACTACTCTCGTGGTGTGATCGATTCACTTGGCTATCACCAAGTACGAAAATCACATTAGTTGGTCAATCCAGAACCTATGAATGATTTAGTTTTGGTGAATGATAACACATTGATACATTTTTAGTGAGTGATAATACATTGGTCCACTTTTTGAGTCTGTCGTGACTATCAATTCATTTTTGGAGTGAGCAATAACACATATGATTGGCTACTGTGAAATGGCATGGAATAAAATGATTAAGAATATTTGTAATCACGCTTCAATCATATTAAAATAGGTTACAATCAAGTTGAAATAAGAAACAATTATGATGCTTCACAATAAGATAGAATTCAAGAAATATTTTGATCATTTTTGATAAGATTTCATAAAATAAGCGATAATTTAATCAATAAAATGATAGCAACTCGATTAGTAAAACAATAACAATTCAATCATTAAATTTCTAGAAATTTGTTCGATAAAATGATAGTGATAGGAAAACACAATCCCAAAATAAAGAGTGCATGATCCGTACTTCAAAGTACTAGATTACTCACATGTGGTCCTTAACAAGTATGCATATTTCCTTAAAGCCTCAATCCCTTCCTTTCAATGTTCCTATGCCAGGAATTAAATATCATTTAATGCACATTCAATCACAATTTTCCTTAAAACATTTCTTAGGCCATTTGTTTAGTCTAATCGGGCTCAGAAGCCCTAAAAACCTTTTTGATTGCCCTTTTCTATTTCTCTATACTCTTCTGGTAACCTATTTTACCATTGAGGGCATTTGGGGTATTATCAATTTTGCGTATCAATATTTTAGTAAATTATTTGTCGAAATGGACCCCACCGTTGAGCCGAGAATATAAAAAAACCTTAGGATAGGTACCCTCGTGGTTATCAAAGTCCATTTGATAACTTGATTAAGCATTTAGGACATACTTAAAATTATCTAATTTTTTGTTTCACATTTTCAAAGTTTAGTTTGATAAAACAGACATTGATATTGAGTCTGGAACATCAAAAAAATGCTAAAATAGCATTTTATGGAAAGTTAAATTTATAAGAATATCAATTTATAATTCTACCAACAAAAATCGATCAATTTGTAATTTTCAAAATTTCTCTACTGGTACTAGAATTATTAAAATTCCACTAATTCATAATTTTAACAATTAAATTGACTGCTTTATAATTAAACATTATCTTTATTAAAATATTCCAAAACCATCCAGTTCAGGCTCATCTTAAGCTAGTCCCAAACTTCATTGAACCAACTGGTTTAGCCTAGTTTCCCACGTTTGTTAAATTTAACGCCAAAATGGCACCATTCCATTTAACCCTTTTAAGTGCCCAGACGGGCCTCGACCCAAACTCGCTGGCCCACACCTGAATAGGGCAGTCTTCCCGAATCAAATGCTGGTCATCATCACCACTGACCGAAAATTGGGTTATCAAATTTTCCAACTTGTTTTTTACGCAGTTTTCAAGTTGTTTTTTGGTCCTAAACTAATCTATTCAAGGTTTAGGAAGTTTTAGGACCATTTTGGTATATTGATTTGCTGTAAAATGACTGGATTCACTTCATTCGCACTTTTTCGATGACGATTGTGGGTCACTAGTTTCTTGCTCATTTTTCTACCAAAATGGTTCATTTCTGAACCATTGTTTTCCATTTTCAGAAGGCTACAAACCCACAATGCTAAAATAGAGTTTAGAGCTCTTTTTTTTTAAAGTCTGATTATTCTCTCAATTCTGCAATTGGATTGTTCTTCCTCATATCTGAGCCAAAATCGCTCATTCTTGTTGCAAGGTAATCCCTATGAAACTTAAAATTTAGAGTCATTTATAAGTTTGCTGTTCATGCATGCACTTGGCCTGACCTTGGAGGTTGACATGGTGTTTATTGTCATGGAGGGATACCATTAGGATATCACTCGAGGTCCCAAAGCATAAATATCACCCAGAAAGGGGGGTTGAATAGGTAGGTTTAGAATAAAAATTTCTTTTGATGTATATTTCAATTATTGGTTAAAAAAAAAGATGACACATCAACAAAATCACTCAATGTGATTAATCCAACATTTATGCCCATCCACCAATGAATTCACCAAGAATCATCCAAATGTACCAACTTATCAACCTTCACCAAATTGATCAAACTAGCTTAATTTTATATATAATTTTAACAATTCAAGAAAAAATCAACTAAGTGATCAATTTATGATTTCAATCAATGTACTCAATCAAGTTTTCAATTTATTAAATTAATAACAATTATGAATTTCATGAAAACTCAATTTCTATATTTTAGCGAAAACATTTCAATTAAAGCACATAGAAAATTAAAATAGATGTAGAGAATGAGAGATTGCAAACCAATTGATGATGGAGAAACTACCAAGGACAAAAATCCTTGGAGTAAAACTCCGGAGCCAAACCAATGCTCAAGGAAGGATTTTACTATGACAGAAAGTGAAATACAACGTATCTACGAATGAGCTAAATACCTCAAGCTCCGTTCACCCCGATTACTTCTTCAAATTCCCTTTGAATCCTCAATCATCTTATAGTAGAACCTTCAAACCACTAGAATCCTCCACGATCTCGAACTCCTCTGATTAAGCCGCTCAACAATCCCGAATCCTCATGACCTCTGTATCCACCGATCGTTCAACGGCGAATCCTCACGCTTGAACTCCATCTTTCGTCAATGGTGAAATTGACATGAACTAAAGCTTTTAGATCTGATTTGGATCTAGTGGGTGATCTAAATGGATCAATGAACAATAGTAAAGATGTGTATGACTTGTATGAATGATCTCTCATAAGAGCTGAATGATCTATCAACAATTTTTCTCTCACAATATGAGACTCTCTCACTCTGTTTTTGGTTGCTCTAAATCGTATTTTCGTGTATTCTCACAAAGAGCTTGATTGATTCCCAAATGGCTTGAAAATAGAATACAAATTTGTTTTCTGCCCAAGGTTCATTCGAATGAACCATCATTTGTTCGAACAAACAAGGAACGAATATCAAACGAGCACAACTCTGAGGTTGGATCTCTTCGTTTGATACAGAGTCTTCGAACGAATGAAAATGAATGAGAACGAACTTCTCTATTTTTCGTTCGAACGAGCCAAGGCTTCGTTCGAATGAGCAACAGAGAGTTGCTCATTCTTGGTTGTCTTGTGAACTGAATTTTTCCCTTAAGTATTTTCAAGATACATTTTGGGAAAATGGGTTCACAATTACAAGTCAATCACATACATGATGTTATGATAAAAACTATATGCAATGCATACATGATGTGAGTGTGTAATATCCAAATCAAATACAAAAGTTCAATATACCTTTTGAGAACCAAGTCGACCGGTAGTAATGCATGGTAATGTCTTTTAGACGAACTTGGAGAAGAATGGGCATTGAGGTACTCACGTGTAGGACTTATGTATGGATTACACACAAAACGTATTTTGTCAAACCGAATTAGCCAATTACAATACCAGACCCCATGGTCTTAACAAACTCCCCAATTGGCAATCCGTGACAAATTTGCGAGAAAAAAATATAAGAATACAATACCAAAATCTATAACCCCCAAAGAGCCAGATAGAAGAAAATTATTCATTTTGACCTAGTGTCTTTTACTATAGATATATCACTTAGTACTGCTCAACAAGATGCAAACTTGTTTCTTGCACAACAAACTCAACTATACCACATCAGATCACATCAAAAAAGATATATCAAATAAATCCAATGAGATCACACAATAGATGAGTATCAATATAAAATAAGGTAAAGTAAACATGGAAACCATTTGCAATTAAAACAAGACTCGAGTAATACAAAGTGACTTTAAGCTATCTCATACATATGAAAAAAAAAATGTATATTACCCTACCCCCCTACAATATATGCTCAATGCAAATCATCTAATCTCCCCCTTTATACAACTACCCCTGCGTAACACCATCTCCCCCTTTTTGTCACTATGACAAAGGAGGTAACAAGAGAGGAAGTAAAATATAACAAAATAGGCATGCATAGTGAGATAATAGAGTACTGAAAATAATGATTATAGACACAGAAGAGAAATATCAAAGATATCATAGAAGGAATAGGAATCTGTCATCAATCTCAAAAGGATAAACAAGAATCGTAGAGAGAAATTGTCAAAAACATAAGTACATGTAGCTAATGAGTAGAAAATTACAGGTAAAAATCTCATTACAATAGCACTCATCACTCATGTAACCAACTACAAGGTACATCACTGATCATCGGTAGGCATAGGAGGAGAAGGAGGAAAGATACAAGCTAGAGCCTGTGTCAATCCTATAGAGCTCCTCGAAAGTAGGCAGTCTCCTTCATCATCAGGGATGAAATAGTCTGAGCATACCCGAAGATAATGCTACTCCAGCCTGTGATTAATATCGGCAGTAATCTGATCATGATGAAGCTGTAATCGCTTATCTAGCTCATCTCTAGTAATTGGCTGACTGACGAAAGATGAGGAGGCTCCTATTGATGCATGAAAGTCCGTACCCAATGAGGTACGAAACTGTAGTGGAGTGCTGTCAACTAGGAATTCATCAACATGTATCTGCTCTCTGGACTGCTGCTGCGGCTGCGACATTTGTGGTTTTTGTTGCGGTGACGTATGTGGCTGCGGTTGAGGAGCCAGTGTCGGTGGTTGTTACTGTTGCTGTTCTGGCAGTTGTGCCTCCTCATGCTCATCATCAAAATCATCTTCATTGGGAGAAGCGATGTAACACCCCGACCTAATTAATTAAAAATTAGTTCGATGATTATTAATTAGAAACATAATAAAGAATGATTAAGAAAATTTATCCGGACCTTCCGGTAAATTACGATGGACAAATAAAAGGATTAAATACACGAAGAAGTAATGTAGTATGTTAATCTAAATTGTTTGGAACAAAATTCAAAATACCGTAATTATGAAATTAACAAGCCTCGGGAATCGTGAGGAAAATAGATACCGTGCGAAGCTTAGAATATCGAGGCCAACCCGGGTAGGAACTACTAAAAGAAACCGCTTCGCAAAAAGGGAAATAAAAAGGAAGATAAAAAGTAAAAAGCCAAGATATGTAATTCCGATTTCCAGACAAGGCTTTAAGTCAAAAACATAGCAAAAAGGCCAAAAATGCAATGGAAGAGTCTTGAACCCTTGACCAAGAGAGACAAGGTTTTAAAGTCCTAAAAATATTTCCACTTGGCCCAGAAGCACTCTTGTGCTTTGTTATGCATAAGATATATATATATATATATGTATGTATCACATAATGCATAAATTTTGATTATTAAAATGAAGTGGCAGCCCCTCATTAGACCACCACCTCCACCAATTATATTTCATGCAACCAACATAAAATATAAAATAAGTTTATATGTAATATATATGTGTCCATTGCGTGAAGGATTGTTGAATCAGAATCTAGGTGTGTGTGTGTGTGCAGAAATCAGTAGAGCGAGAAGCTAGAGAGAGAGAGAGATCTGTTGAGGGAGTCTCTCATACCTACATGCATCAAGATCCAAAGAGAGGAACAAGATCAGAAAGGAAGGAGTTCGTGAGTAACAATGAGAGACAAGGGACGACTGTGAGAGGTAACCATAAACTGAATTTTCTCTCTCTAAAATTCAAGTTGTGAAAGTACTGTTATAGATTGTATAATGGTATTTACTCACATGCAATGTTGTTTATATGCTTAGTACATGGGGAAAATGAGTTTTCTTGGGCTGAATAGGCATGAAACCCTAAGAACAAACCTTAGACAACCATTGATGGAGCTTAAAAACTCCACCCAGAAATCAAAGTGCAAAATACTCAGAATCATGAGTCAGAACTTAAAATATATACTAAATGGTTCATGAAACAGCAAAAATTAGGTAAAATGGCCCTAAGACCATAGAGAACCGTCGAGTTGCAAGTTGGGGTCCAAAAAAATCATCTGTGCACAAGGCCTTACACTGGATTTTAGGGACGAGGTTTAAAGCTCCATTGTCCAATGAGCACAACCCAACAAACCTCAGTCGAAATGGCCCAAAATTGGACCTAAATGAAGGAGTTGCAAGATCACACAATAATGGGTTGGACCGAACTCCATCTTTAGATTCGAGCCACGAAATGGACGTATAACTGAAGTATAAGATCCTAGAAATCCTTTGGGGTGGAAAGCAGAGGGATCAGATGGCTGAAACACCATGAAATTGAGAAAAAACAATTTAGGTTTAGTCTGGTTCACGTCTCCCTTGACAAGGAAGACGATGAACAGTATCGCGGGTTGGGTATTGGGTCAATAACGGTTCGGGTCCCGACCGTATAATGTGTGGGTTTGAAACGTAATCAACATGACGTCGTTTGGGGCATTTCATTTAATTGACCTGGTAGACTGGCTTGAGCTGATTGGTTCCTAATGATTTTGGGCCTGTTCACTTAAAGATGGGGCAAACCAGTTGATTTTTAGAGTAAATTTTAAAGGAAATTCAAAAGTAACTACTAAACCAGTAGGTTCGATTAGAACTTGGACCGGTTTAGGGTTTCCATCCTTAAACCCTTGGGTTCAAAGAATTAATTAAAAACAAATAAATCAAAAATTTTATAAATTCTGGTTTGACCCCCAAACTCTTAAGAAATTCTGTTATGGCCTAGATTTTAAAAGAATTAATTCAATTAAGCCCCTAAAAAATAATAAAATAATTTATTTTATTAAATGAATAAAATGACCATTTTACCCCTAGACATTAAATAAGTCAAACGAAGTCTAAAAAAAGTAAATGAATAGTATATTTTTACTATTTCGGGCATTCCGAACTCAACGGTAAAGTCCGATTTGGAAAATTAAGTCCCAAAAAATATAGACACGTAAATCGTAAATGACTATACTACCCCTAATAATACCCAAGGCCAATTAAAAATAAAAGATAGCCTAATTTCATTATGTCAAACACTCTGGACTCAATAGTGGAGTCTGTACTAACAAACGAAGTACCTAAAAACGTGACTCGTGAAAGTATAAAATTATCAAAATGCTCCTAATATAGTATGAAGCCCGAATAAAGTCCAAATTGGACGAAATTAATACCGATGAAGGCCCAAATAATTGTAAACTTGTATGAATGACTAAATAATAATTCGTGGTCAGAATATCATTAAATATGAAATGACCAAAACACCCTTAAGCATGGAAAATGCAAAGGCTGAATAAATTAGAAAAGAAGGCCAGACTGATAGAAAGCATAATTATAGGACTAAATAAGACTCCGAAACAGTTAAAGTATAAAATGAGAAATGACCGATGTGTCCCGATGATCAAAAGCAGATACCAAATGAGGTCCATAAGACTTAGAACTTTACATGTAAGCTATTGGGAATATTCCGAGGACCACGATAGGGTCCGGGGGCAAGAATGAAAAAATTATTATTTTACCCTAAGGTCAAATAAGTGCTTAATTGTTAACGACTGGAGCTAAATGACTTAAAATATTATTCTGACAGCTACTAAGCCTATTTAAGGAATTTAATGACATAAGTTGAAATCCAATGAGTGGGTAATAGGCCAATGGACCTAATTAGGAGGTCAGATAGATTCCTAAGATGATGAATAAGACATGATTGGATGAATCCTTATACTTCTGTGATTAATGATGATTATTCAGGATATGCAAGGATATGCCTAACGTATTTGGAGATTATCAAAGAATTTGTAAATGGAGAATGTGATACTAAGAAATTGAGGTAAGTAACTCATATGCTTTAATATGGGTTATTCCTAGCAAGTCACATTTATTTTCATATGCTACCAAACTTGTACTCTATCACTACCTAATGAACTTGATCTCTTTGATTTGATGCCAATCGATTTGTGATTATTTGTCTATGCATGTACTTCGAATTCGACTTACTTACCTATATCATTTTGTGATCATGACTTGTTGATGCTTGAGCATATTTATACCATCATGTATACCGTGTCATGATCTTGTAATATACCTGTTGTTGGAAATCTGTTTGTTCCATACACTTATGCATCGTTAATTGTGATATGGTTGTTCTCGGCAGCCCGGTAACATAGCTGTAAAAAGCTATAGTTATATATTATTGCCTCGAACCAGTTATGTTCTCGGCAGCCCAATAACATAACGGTAGGAAGCTATGGTTATATTATGTTGCCTTGAACTAACTAGTTATGATCCACATCTTTTTTCTGTGGAGAGTAGCATGATCATGATATTTTATATGTGCATGGGGTTGTGCTCAGTCACAATGGCCCATCTATTCACAGAATTGCGTGGGGAAAGACCCTTTGGGGGTCTTATTTGTCCTTCGAGACTTGAGAGATAAAAGCTCTAGCGCAATTCAGTAAGCCCAGAATAAAAAAGTGAATCTGCATGTGCGTTCCAATGGGGTATGCCGGGCCCCAGGTGATTCACGCATTCTAGGTTGTTAGTACTTGATGACGATATATCTTTGGTATTCGTTGAATGATCATATTCTATGCCCTGTGAATGATCATATTCTTGCAATCATGTTATACTTTACTCGATGATGACATATCTTTGGTACTCGTTGGATGATCATATTCTATGTAAGCATATTGTACTTTTGATTGGCTAACATATTTGTTGTGGCAACGGAATATCATGTTAGGCTAGATCCCATTTTGCATGATTCTGTCATTACCTTTTTGTACCTTATTGTGGGATAAGCCTCCTTGGACCCTCGGGTCATTCTTGCTTTATCTTGGTGACTAGCTATATCTTGTCTTTACTTTCTATATTCTTGTAAACTAACCCTGACCCATGGCAAAGCTGGAAATTTACTTATTGAGCTAAGTTAGCTCACTCCTTACTTATGACCATTTTTTAGGTGGCCTATGACGGATGATATGCAATGAGATAACTAGTGGAACTAGTGAAGCACAAATGAATTATACTGACGATATGAACTCTAATCCAAAGTTGACTACATACTCTATAAGGTTAAGTTCACAATTTGTATTATAATGTTACATCATTAGTGATGAAGTTAGCCTAGTATGTTGGATCACCATGATTAAATTGTATTTGGAGATTCTGATTTTTGATCATTAGGGATGAGTTATTGATCAGCTGAAATGTATTAATGTATCTTCCACTTTAAGTAATTCATCGACATAGAATGGTTGCATTAGAGCATGTATATTGATCCTCTAGAGATATTTGGTGACTGATTCTAGACGTGTTCTGATGTGTTTGGATGAGTTGCATTTTCAATTTAAAAAGGTTTTAATTTTCGCCACTTGGACCCTACATTTAGAATGCAATTCATTGTAAAGTTCAGAAGTGGCCTTTGGTTGGTTGCATTGTCAGTGGAAAAAAACTAGCAAGGTGGCCAATTGGCATCATGTCCTCGGGATCCGCGTAGGGTGGATTTCAGGTCGTGACAAGCGATGACATGTCCCCATGACCTGGCTATAGTTCGACATGTAAACGAGCCAGGAAAGAGGACAAGCATATCAGTAGTGTAAAAAAGAACCGTTGTGCAGCATAGATCCTAGTGATCAGGCTACCAAATGGCAAAGATATAGTACGTCTAATACCAGTGATGAAGGAATTAATGACTCGAAGAATATACGATAAAGCATCAATAAAAATGGCAGCACCAAGTGCATGCATAACCCTTATGCAAATATCTCTGCTCTAACGTTGCACCCCTCGAGGCAAAAACTATCGAAATGTCAACACGGAGGTTGGAAGCAACAAGACTCACAGATATAAGAGCAACACCTTAAGGGAATGAGAAGCCAAGCTGCTCGACTCGAGGAAGACCAAAAGTCTTAACAATCATGTCAGCAGCGAGAGAGAAAGGGACATTGTGTACTATCACAAGGTAGGCTCCCTAGGCATCATGACAACCAAGGTTCGAGTAAAACTCTCGAACCAATGTCTCGTTGGCCAGACCCATGACTGATAAGAGAGGTAGCCAACCACGTGAGTCAAATAGCATGAAAGCTAAAGTCTCATGAATGTCATCGATGGTGTATACCCTCTTTGCTAAGACTAGATGGGACATGACCGTTTTGGACCGAACTTGGGTCAAAAAATGGACTAAGACCCAAGGTGCCACTCCCAGGTGGATGACATAAGGAAAATATTGACGCTTTATGGGAACTGTCTTAGTTGCCATGACCACGCAGTATATATCAAAAGAAAGAATGTAGAATACCCTAAGATGGTACTACATCAAGTGTACTAAACTACTGTCCATACTAATCCTAAGTCTAAATGAAAAAATCAAATAAATCAAAGAAAAGTGAAAAATGGACTCGAGGACTTACCGAACCAATAAACAGAAGAATTTAGAAAATAAGAGGTGAAAAGGATACCCTTGATGAGAAGAACACACTAACCGGGACGAAAACTAATAATGACGTAACCCAGGTTCAATATGACACAAGAAAATATGAGGATTTGAGAGGAAATGAGAGAAAGCCAATGAAAAATATGAACAATTAGTGGTTTCTCGCGTGTTTTAAATGGAGTAGTTGTTTGTTCGAATGAATAAGTGACCTTTCGTTCGAACGACCTTCATTCGAACGAGCACCAGAAGCTGTTCTTATCTCAGAAAAAAGAGTATCCTACTCTATTCAAAAATCCTGTACACTTTTAAACTGCAAAACAGGGGAAAACTGGAGTTTAAAAAAAAATACTATTTTTAGCTACAAACTCTAAGATAAATTCAATTGGCTTCAAAGCTAAAATTAATCCCAATGTTTTTGAGTTGAAATCTGAATTTGAAGAACATTTTAAGTGAATTTGAGAGATGTAAATGTGTTCTAAATAACATCAATACTTTCAAATGATCCTAGAACACTAAAATACATACAATCACAGTCTCTACTCACTCAATCATGGTAGCTAGACATATGCATTAATTTCAACCATGAAATGTTCTTTGTCTCACAGTTGATTGTCTATGGTGTTGAATGATTTTTACATCAATCAAAGCAAACAACCATAGCTAACCAACTTAGGAATTTTTTACTATTTTCAATCAAAATTCCCTCTCAACTTAAAGGCAAAATTTGCAAATTGAATTTGCACCTGACTCACCTTTTGTAAGGCGACTTTCACATAGTTGAATAGGCTGTTCTTTTTGAAAGATTTAACAATGCTAGGAAACACACTATCTCAAGGGTAGCCCTTTCCTTCCATTCTTGAATTTTTTCGTGTGTGTGCCATTTTTCTTTTAGACTTTTACTTTTCATCCTTCGATTTTTCCAATCTAAGTCAATCTTTCTAGCCGTGGACTTATTGAGATGAAAACGTAAAACCATTAAGCCCATCCTATCTACAAGACAATCTCATGTAATAAATATGCAAGACTAACACCTATGAGATCATAAATAGACTGAAAGATTGTGTGCACCCAAGTGAAAAAGACTAAGTGAAGATATTGATAGAATAAGGTTCACTAGTCAAGTCTCAATCACTTAAAATACACTTAAGACAATTCTCTTTTTAAAAAAATGGGATTACCATTAGCAATTTAAACAAAAGAAAAATATTTTTGTATTATTGACTTTACAAAGGTATGAAATGCACCTAACTATGAGGGATCAAAAATTCACAAGAAAATATCCATAGACCTAGAATAGATGGTTAACAAAGGAATTACCTAAACTATGGAAAAGAACACAACTTACTCAAGGATGATTTTTAATGAGTGAAATGTAGTAAAATCTAAAGAAGAAATTCATAAGGAGACTCTAAGATGAGAGTGAAGAGTGAAATCTCTAAATTTTTATAGAATCTCTTAGTCATTTAAGAGACGAATTTTCTATTTCAGAGGAAGAAGCAAATTGTTAAGTGTGATTTGCACACTCCTTCTCAAGACCTTTCAATTTATCATTCCTCACCTAAATTTGTCTTACAATTCTTTTGGGAGTAGGAGGAACTTTTTAAGTCTTGACCTGACCTCCAACCTTGACAATTCAATGTTGGAAATATGAATGATCCTTTGAGCTATGCTTCTTGATTTTTGAATATGATTGTTTATTTGTTACTTTAAGGTAGAAATTTCTATTTGTGCTCTAAGGTCATAGTGTGAGATTTTGTTTGCCTTTTCTTAGCAGATCCACACTTCCTTTTAGAATGCCCTTCAACCTTACAATAAGAGTAATAAAATGATCTTAGTTGAGGTTTGACTTGAGGTCTAGATTAAGGTAGAGGGAAAGAATGTGCTTGAGCCTTTGGTTGGGGTTAGGTTTGTGTCACGACCTGACACCCACCCTATGCGGATCTCGTGTCGTGCACCCAATCCGATGCTACTTGTCCAACCAAGGGTCTCAACTTGCTACACAATCAGTGCTACTAACATGCAACTACTAAAATGCGGAATAATAATTAAAAGCTTGTATGTAATACATATAATGTTTACAAAATGCAGAATACAAAATTTCTTAATACATCTGTTCATCCCCAAGACGTGGATAAAATGGGAGAGCTATAAGACTGTCTGTACTAAGTATTACATTGCCACTTCAAAAATGAATGTCCACCTCTAGCTATCAGGCCCTATTGTTTGTCCTCGATATCTGTGCCTACAAAATATTGTGTAGTATCTGATGAGCTATGAAAACTTAGTGAGTAGTCCTTTACTCTGCCATGTGTACAAAGGTATAAAACAATGCTAGCCAGTCAATGAATATATAACTCAAAATCAAATGATAGAAGTCAAATGAAAAGGAAATGAAACTGCTATGCTAATAATATCATACTGCTACAGTCATGAGCTATATCAAGTATGGAATGTAAGCACTATACTGAAAGCTGTAAAATCTCATGATCATTCAATAACAATATAGCATGATCAAGCTATGAATATCAACAATAAAGGATAGTGATATCAACTAAAATTGAGATGCCCTGGTGGGGCCCGGCTACCCCTTGAGCTAGTATTCAGATCCACTCGGGCTGTATGAATACTGCTCTGTGTACACTATAACTGTACGTCCCATGCCACGCATTGCAACGTAGTAAACGTTCCACTTCGAACCTGGACCCGAAGGTCAAAATTAGCATCAGACGGAGATGTGACTGAGCACAAATCTGGCACTAATAATATATCAGAATCATGCTATCTTCCATGAAGAGTATAATAGAATCATAACTGGTTCTAGGCAATCTGACGTAACGATAGTTAGCTAAACTACGTTTACTAGACTACTTCGAATAAAACTGTCTAGCCCATACGGCCCTAGGTACAAGTGTACAAAAAAGGAAACTGTGCACAAATGTACAATCATGATCGAGATATATATAGCAATCAATAACTGTCTCCTACATGATAGGGCAATATCAATGTGGCTAAATAAACACTGGTGTGTATGTACAAAGTATAATAGGCAATATATATACAAAGAAACTATGACATGGCTTGGAATGTAACACATGCAGAGATTGGATTTTACTTACTTCTTTCTGTATCTGTCTAGAAGGTCAAAACTGCCTTCTTCTTGTATCTCGATGTTCCTAGATTCAGGAAACTCAATCTCAGGCTGTGTATATATATTTAACTCACGCTATTCATCAAATTTTATGTCTCTTTACTATTGAAATCTCTTTTACTTTAATAGACTCTACTATTGAATCCGAAATGTTGAACAAAGTCGATTTAGGCTTTCGCGGAATTCAATTTCAACTTCTGTACTAAAAGGGCAAAACGATCATTTTGCACTTTTATGGGTTTTTATTTCTCGGGACCTCTTTTCGAAAATTGGACTCCACGGTTGAGTCCATAATGCTCGAAATAATGAAAATTCACTATTCTTTTAATTTATTCGGAGTCCGTTGGACTACTTTTCGACTTAGGGTCATTTTAGTAATTTCCCTTTTCTAATTAATTAATTTATTCCTCGGGTTAATTCATAATTAACCATAATTTCTGGGCACAATTTCAAATTTCACAAAATTCTATTTTAATTTAAAATAGCCAACAATATAATTAAATCTAACCTTGTCTGGTTGCGGTCCAGATTCCACCGGCATTGAACTTGTCATTTAATAATTGATCCTAGTTCGGCAACCGCCGTACACAACTAACGACCACAAATCTGAACCATGCCCAGCTGCATATCATTAAAATAGCTCCATCAGCCGTCCAACACAATTAGACCCTTGTAGTCATCCGATTTATATACACTCGTCACCTTATACAATGAATTAGCCATTAAATTACAAGACATGAGTTGCTGCACTCCTACAGCACCAAAATCAGTATAAAATCCATCCCGGCTCTCAAAAATTTCTGCACTTCTTCAAGCTACAGCTGTGCGCCTACATGTGCTCTCCGTTGGTCTCTCACTTCACTCAAATATATCACAGCAACCCAACCAGCCCCTAAATCTCCACTGTTGGGACACTGCTGCTGCTGCTCTTCCAACAGCAGCTCATGCTGCAACAATTTCTTTCTCACTGCTTATTTCCCTTTGCAGCCACTGCTTCTAACCAAGCCCTCACTTGACAGCTTCATTTTTTTCTCCCAACAACATAACTCCTAAATCAAACCCATTGTCATCACCTCAATTCTTCCACTTCTTGTAGCAGCCGCTAGTCACACACAAACATAAGTATATATATATATATATATATATATATATATATATACCCTGTTGCAACTGTTGCTTCTCTCTATCATCAAGGTCAGTCCACAGCAAGAAGCTCACCTATTGCTACTACTGCTTCCTACCTTGTTGCTGGAATAACACCCAAACTGAACCCCCACTCTTCACTGTTTCTACTGCGCAACAAGTTATGCGCAGCACTGCTACACACATAATTATATATCTATATATATACACACACTGATATACCCGCACCTCACAACGCACACATATATAAATTTATATGAAATTTCCCTGCTACACTCTCTCTTTTATTTCACACTTTTTCTTATCTTCTCACTTGCTGCTACACAACACACATACGTAATTATATATTTTTCCTCTACACTTCCATTTCTCTCTTGCATCGCCACACACAAACATATATATTTATATATACTATTTTCCTGCTGTACACTACCTGCACCCTACACTTGCTGCACTGCCCCTCTGCACCCTTTTCTCTTTTCTCTCCTTTCTCTCTTTTCTTCCATACTTTTACGCAACCTGTTGTACGTTACACACACACACACACACATGTATTTATGTATAAATTTCTCTGATGCACGCTACCTACACACATATCTCTATATACATAAATACCTCCTGCTGTACGCACTCCTGAACAGCGCCTATCTCTCTATTTCATTTTCTCTCTTTTCCACAGCTACAACTATAGCCCTGAACCCCTTTTTCTGACTTTTCTTTCCTTTTCTTTCTCCTTTCTCGCAACCTGCTTCATTGTCTCACTTGAGACAATATATATTATATATAATTTATATATATATGATACATACTCACAACCCAATATGCCGACACCCCTTTTTCTATTCTTTTTCTGTTTCTTTTCTTTTTATTTTGTTTTCTTCTTTCTTGTTTCTTGTCTCACTTGAGACATCATATAATATATACATATTATATAAATATTTCATACACTACACACAAGCAGTACATGCCACACACACCATACACCTTCTGCTTTTCCTTTTCTTTGTTTCTACTTTTTACTTGTATGCTTATATATATATATATATATATATATATATATTTATACTAATACTTATTTTTATAAATACCTATATACACATAACCGTATATATATATATATATATATATATATATATATTTATACTTGCATATATATTTTATATTTATTTTTATATATGCATATATATATATAATCCCATATATATATATATATATATATATCCTTGTATTTATTAAAAATACATTGTACACGTATAACAAGGCATATACTGGCCAACATACACGATTCTCTGTACCGCTCAGGATTTATCGTGCAGTACTACTAGATACTCGGGATTACTCATAATTCACTTCTCGTATTTTTAAACTGTATATTACTACATTAATGAATCGTATTATCTATCTCGAACGGCGTGCCTATTACGATACATAATTTATTATAATCATTCGAGTTTATTTTGATATTATACTTATCGGCTCGGTCAGTTCGTACTTGGTTTTTTCTTAATCATCGTAATTCTCTGAGATTATAACTTCTACTGATTACCTCGGTAATCGTACCCATCACTGTATATTACTCATTAAAATAGTTCGGTATATTTTGGGGTCTACTATTCTCGGTCTGGACCGGTCTCGGTTTACTCTTGATATTATGATCATTGCTTGGTTAAAGTTCGGTATTATTATTTGACTCTTTTTAGATAAAATGGAATTATTTTATTTATTCGGAACTCATGTTCGGTTACAACTGGTATTACGCTACACAACCCGACCTATCTCAATTTACGTGTACTGATCGGGTCTACCTCGGTATAAGTGCCATACCCCGGGTCTACCTTGGTTTACGTGTCAGAATTTGGATCAGGGTATTACATTCTTACCCCCTTAAAAATAAGTTTGTCCCCAAACGTAATGGTTCTAACTCCGGTGGTTCTCGTGATTTCCTTAACATCATGGTATAACTTGAACGGATGTTTACATTAATTAAATAAAATTTTTGCTGAGAATCAAGTTTTATAGTCACATCAGATCATTTTTCTATTTTTCTAGAATTTTCAAGAGTATTTCAAAACTCTCACGTGAATCTTGACTCCCCTCTATGGTTCTTCCAATTCTTCGTAAATTTAAGGTATCATTTAGTGAACAAAATTATAAAATTTCCTAAATAAGGTTTTAAAACTCTATTATTAAGTCTACTAATATATCTCTGGGTATTTTTCATTCTAATAGTATCACACGGAACTCATAGAGTTCACACTGGTTCCTAATTATTATTCCTTTATAATAGACTTGCCATTCAACTAATCATTCCTTGACCTCAAGTCAACTGTTTAAGAGTATCTGTGTCCCTGGTCTGTATTTCATGTGTTCTGTATCTACTACTTAGACAGGCACTCTGTTCTTTTTATACATTACGTTTTTCTTTATCGTTATTTAACTAACTCCTTTCTTTAGAGAAGTTTCTTGAAATACAACTTGGAGTTCTTATATACTTTGTGTCTTTTTTGGGGTCTTATAATCACATGATTACATCTTATCTGGGACTTTATCAAAAATGATTTAAGCTTTCTAACACCGATACAGTTCATAATTCCTTACTGGTCACAAATCTTTATTTCCTTCTGTACTTGTAAGCATTTCTATAATATTTCTACAATTCCACGTATTGTTTTTATTTTGTGTTCCCTTTAGTACACTTTCAGTCTTTTGCCATCATTTAAATCACATTAATCTCTAAAAGTTACTCAGGATCGTTCTTACTTACTTCTAATTTATTTGACAGAGTGTTTTTATTCATGTCAATCTACTACTCGGATCACTAAGGTTTATCAAACCTTTTTCTAACACTTATTCATTATATATTAGCCTTTTCTCAGAATCATCTGTATTTCAAAATATCAACTTCCAACAGCTTCGGTTATTAAATAAACATCTTTAAACTCTACTCATCTTTTACTTTATTAGGGTCTATCTATAACTTACTCAAGGATTTTTACATTTCGGGTACGCCATCAATCTATTACTCAATCAATAAGGTTTATCAACTCCCCTGTACTTACCCCTTTTAAGTTCCCTTCAGATTATCTCTTATGTCTTGATTCATTTTTACATCTATTTCTTTTTAGAATGTATAAGTATTCTAATCAAGTGTCACCTGTCACAAATACTACCCTTTAAGGTGTTACTGCTCTGTCTAGATGTCACCATTAATTCAACTACCCCTCCAGGGTATCACCACTCCAGTTAGATATTTCTATCAAATCCATTACTTTTCAAACCGACATAATTCCCAATTCTATATTACATTCTATCCTTCAATGTGAACTAACTATTGCCCTTGTTCATTATGGACGTCTGATTCTCACAATATAGGACAATCATTTAATTATAAACATCAAGTCCCTACTCTAGATATGGAATTTCAATTCTCAACAATTCCCTTAATATATAATAACTATCAACTGTAACTCAACTGATATCAAGTACATGCTTCCATAAGGTAGAATAATCATTCAAGATTATTTATTTCACTATTGCTATGATTCCTTCCAATTTCTTAAGTAAAACTACTATCTTAAGGATCACTATTTACTTGCTTATTTTAGTTGTTCAAGAATCATCAACTTTTATCAGAATACGTAGTCTCTTTCTAACAGCTAGTCAACCTCGAGTATCTTAACTTGATTCCATCTTCTAGCAGTCACAAATCATGTAATTGTTTTTAAATCATTAATTTCTTTCTTAGATCAGCTAATAACTATACACATATAATCTGTATCTTATATACTCTATGTATATCATTCCATTACTAATGATTTTCTCGAATATAAAACATCCATTGATAATGACTCCAAGAGTCGCTAGTCATTCTATCTCGTTCATCAAGTAAACATTCATATCTGTAACAGTACGTAGTTCATTCTAAAGATTATAAATCTTTGTATTCAAATCCACTGTTGCTCTTTGAAGTTTATCAACCCTTGAATCATTTAACTCATCGATGTCATTAAAATTCTACGAGATAACAATATGTCGCTCTAATACTCGTATATCTATGTTATGTACTCTACTTGTTCCATGCATAACATCTATCATCAATCATTCTCTTGGTAGAAATTGAACAGTTAACATATAACCTAGGAGTTCTATTTTTATGTTCAACTAGCAGTTCAATTTCTAAATCAATCTAGTAGTGAATGCGGAATGCAAAATCAATACATAAAACTAGCATATAGGTATGCCTTAACTAACTAGAAAAATACCTGCGACTACTGGCACAATAGCCTGATCATCTTCCAAAATTACTCGCTGTAAAAGATCAACGGTCAAAATTTATATAATAGTCTATCTATCATATCAGATCCTATCTACTAACTGACTGTACTTAGACATTTGTAATACTAGTACCTTAGTCTTATCTCCCATGAACCACTGTGTTACTTAGGATGCTCTGAAACCAAGTTGTCACAACCCGAGACCCATCTTATGCGGATCTAGTGTCGCGCACCCGATCCGATGCTGCTTGTCGAACCAAAGGTCTCAACTTGCTACACAATCAATGCTACTAACATGCAACTACTAAAATGCGGAATAATAATTAAAAGCTGTATGTTATACATATAATGTTTACAAAATGCGGAATACAAAATTTCTTAATACATCTGTTCATCCCCAAGACGTGGATAACATGGAAGAGCTATAAGACTGTCTGTACTAAGTATTACTCTGCAACTTCAAAAATGAATGTCCACCTCTAGCTATCAGGCCCTATTGTTTGTCCTCGATATTTGTGCCTGCAAAATGTTGTGTAATATCTGATGAGCTATGAAAACTCAGTAAGTAGTCCTTTACTCTACCATGTGTACAAAGGTATAAAACAATGCTAGCCAGTCAATGAATATATAACTCAAAATCAAATGATAGAAGTCAAATGATAAGGAAATGAAACTGCTATGCCAACAATATCATACTGCTACAATCATGAGCTATATCAAGTATGGAATGCAAGCATTGTACTGAAAGCTGTAAAATCTCATGATCATTCAATAACAATATAACATGATCAAGCTATGAATATCAACAATAAAGGATAGTGATATCAACTAAAACTGAGATGCCCTGGTGGGGCCTGGCTACCCCCTGAGTTAGTATTTAGATCTGCTCGGGCTGTATGAATACTGCTCTGTGTACATTGTAACTGTACGCCCCATGCCACGCATAGCAACGTAGTAAACGTTCCACTTGGAACCTGGACCCGAAGGTCATAATTAGCATCAGACGGAGATGTGACTGAGCACAAATCCGGCACTAATAATATATCGGAATCATGCTAAAAGGGCAAAACGATCATTTTGCACTTTTACTGGTTTTTATTTCTCAGAACCTTTTTTCACAAATCGGACTCCACGGTTGAGTTCAGAATGCTCAAAATAATGAAAATTCACTATTCTTTTAATTTATTCGGAGTCCGTTGGACTACTTTTCGACTTAGGGTCATTTTAGTAATTTCTTTTTTTAATTAATTAAATTAATATTTAATTAATTTATTCCTGGGGTTAATTCATAATTAACCATAATTTCTGGGCACAATTTCAAATTTCACAAAGTTCTATTTTAATTTGAAATAGCCAACAATATAATTAAATCTAACCTTGTCTGGTTGCGGTCCACATTCCACCGGCACTGAACTTGTCATTTAGTAACTGATCCTGGTTCGGCAACCGTCGTACACAACTAACGACCAAAAATCTGAACCATGCCCAGCTGTATATCTCTAAAATAGCTCCATCGGCCATCCAACACATTTGGACCCTTACATCTATTCGATCTATATACACTCGTCACCTTATCAAATGAATTAGCCATTAAATTGCAAGACATGAGTTGCTGCACTCCTACAGCACCAAAATCAGTATAAAATCCATCCCAGCTCTCAAAAATTTCTACACTTCTTGAAGCTACAACTGTGCGCCTACATGTGCTCTCTGCTGGTCTCTCACTTCACTCAAATATATCACAGCAACCCAACCAGCCCTTAAATCTCCACTGTTGGGACACTACTGCTGCTGCTCTTCCAACAGCAGCTCATGCTGCAACAATTTCTTTCTCACTGCTTATTTCCCTTTGCAGCCACTGCTTCTAACCAAGCCCTCACTTGACAGCTTCATTTTTTTCTCCCAACAGCACAACTCCTAAATCAAACCCACTGTCATCACCTCAATTCTTCCACTTCCTGTAGCAGCCGCTACTCATACAAAATCATAAGTATATATATATATTATATATACCCTGTTGCAGTTGTCGCTTCTCTCTATCATCAAGGTCAGTCCACGGCAGGAAGCTCACCTGTTGCTACTACTGCTTCCTACCCTGCTGCTGGAATAACACCCAAACTGAACCCCTACTCTTCACCGTTTTTGCTGCGCAACAAGTTATGCGCAGCACTGCAACACACATAATTATATATCTATATATATACACACACTGATATACCCGCACCTCACAACGCACACATATATAAATTTATATGAAATTTCCCTACTACACTCTCTCTTTTATTTCTAACTTTTCCTTATCTCCTCACTTGCTGCTACACAATACACACATACGTAATTATATATTTTTCCTCTATACTTCCATTTCTCTCTTGCACCGCCACACATAAACATATATATTTATATACACTATTTTCCTGCTGTACACTACCTGAACCCTACACTTGCGGCACCGCCCCTCTGCACCCTTTTCTCTTTTTTCTCCTTTCTCTCTTTTCTTCCATACTTTTACGCAACCTGTTGTACATTACACACACATATGTATTTATGTATAAATTTCTCTGTTGCACGCTACCTACACACATATCTCTATGTACATAAATACCTCCTGCTGTACGTACTCCTGAACAGCGCCTATCTCTCTATTTCATTTTCTCTCTTTTCCATAGCTACAACTATAGCCCCGAACCCCTTTTTCTGATTTTTCTTTCCTTTTCTTTCTCCTTTCACGCAACCTGCTTCATTGTCTCACTTGAGACAATATATATTATATATATATATATATATATATATATATATGATACATACTCACAACCCAATATGCCGACACCCCTTTTTCTAGTCTTTTTCTGTTTCTTTTCTTTTTATTTTGTTTTCTTCTTTCTTCTTTCTTGTCTCACTTGAGACATCATATAATATATACATATTATATAAATATTTCATACATTACACACAAGCAGTACATGCCACACACCATACACCTTCTGCTTTTCCTTTTCTTTGTTTCTACTTTTTTCTTGTATGCTTATATATATATATATATATATTTATACTTGCATATATATATTTTATATTTATTTTTATATATGCATATATATATTATCCCATATATATATATATATATCCTTGTATTTATTAAAAATACATTGCACACGTGTAACGAGGCATATACTGGCCTACGTACATGATTCTCTGTACCGCTCGGGATTTATCGTGCAGTACTACTCATAATATGTATATGGTGTGTGGCATACTTGGGATTACTCATAATTCACTTCTCGTATTTTTAAACTGTATATTACTACATTAATGAATCATATTATCTGTCTCGAACGACGTGCCTATTACGATACATAATTTATTATGATGATTCGGTTTATTTTGATATTATACTTATCGGCTCGGTCGGTTCGTACTTGGTTTTTTCTTAATCTCGTAATTCTCTGAGATTATAACTTCTACTGATTACCTTGATAATCGTACCCGTCACTGTATATTACTCATTAAAATAGTTCGGTATATTTTGGGGTCTACTATTCTCGGTTTGGACCGGTCTCGGTTTACTCTTGATATTATGATCATTGCTTGGTTAAAGCTCGGTATTATTATTTGACTCTTTTTAGATAAAATGGAATTATTTTATTTATTCGGAACTCATGTTCGGTTACAACTGGTATTACGCTACTCGACCCGACCTATCTCAATTTACGTGTACTAACCAGGTCTACCTCGGTATAAGTGCCATACCCAGGTCTACCTTGGCTTACGTGTCAGAATTTGGATCAGGGTATTACAATTTTTCCTCATAGGTTTAGGTGGTTCAGCACTTTTAGATTTTGAGGACACAAACACAACTGGCTTAAGAGTGAGAGATTAACTTGAAGTAGATATGGAAGGCTTGTTCTTTTTCGTGAACATGGCATAGCCCAAACCACTTCTAGACTTTGACATTCCTAACTTGTGTGAGTTGTTAACTAAAAGAGTGAACTTTGAAATTTAATTCCTTCTTTTCAACCTCGCAAGCATCTAGGGAAGCCTTAAGTCCTCATACTTCAACAACCAATGAATTTCTCTCATTTTCTAAGGATTCAACTTCCTTTAAGGGAGACAATTTATCCTCATTTAGTTGATTCAATAAAGATTGATCAACTATTAAAGCACTCTTCTCCTTCTCACAAGACTTGAGCTTAGTGATAAGCTTCGTGTTAGACTTTTTGCGATTTATAGATTCATTTAATAGCTTTTTAAAAGCAATCTCAATGTTGTCTTCATCATCGCCCTCATCATCACTAGACACAAGGTCCTTGATGTCCTCATGATTTTCGTCCTCAATAGAGGAGGATTCTTCATGGACATTGGTGATACTCAGTGAAAGCCAAGAATTGACTTTCATTACCTTATTCTTCTTTATCATCATTCTCATCCCCTTCTTCCTCTTCATCCTCTTCGGAAGGAGATGATTTCATTGTCTTCCTATTTCAAGGATTTTCCTTTCTTTTATTAGGACAATCGGCCACTATATGCCCAAAGTTATGACAATCATAGCATTTAATAGGTTTAGAGGTAGATTGTGATAAAGGTCTTCTTCTATCACTACTAGAAGAAGATTTTTGGACTTGACCTCTTGAAGAGTTAGAATTCCCAAAGGATCTTTTACTTGAGTTTTGAGATCGCTTAGAGTTAGACATTCTACCCTTGAGGTATTTGTTAAACCTCCTAACAAAAAGAGCCAAGTCCTCATCATTCATGGACTCGAGGTCAATTTCAATATCCCCTTCAGTTTCTCCTTGTGTTGATTTAAAAGCAAGACTTTTAATCTTCTTTGTTTGCCTAAGAGTTAGTTCAAAATTTTGAAGTGATCCAACTAACTCATCACCAATGAGAGAGTCCACGTCCTTACTTTCCTCAATAGCGGTTATTTTAGGTTAAAACCTCTCAGGAATAAATCTCAATATTTTCCTTATAATCTTGGTCCTTTCTAGCTTTTCTCCTAGGTTAAATGAAGAGTTGACAATATCATTCAATTTAGCAAAATTTATAATTTTGACCTTTTTACCGCCGACATACCCTCATGGGTAGTCTCGAGGATGTCTAAGCCTTCTTGAATGTCTCACAAGTCATAATGGGGTGAAACTCATCGACAGTTACCGCGTTAAAGATGTCATTAAACCTTTTGGTGTTGTAGCCACTCATCCTTAACTCTAACTCATTCCAAGTGTTTGAAGGCTTGACTACGAAGGGAATTTCATAGTTGCAGTTGTGACCGGAGGGGTCCAACCTTCTTGGACAGCGAACCAAACTCGTTCATCCACAGTTTTAGGAATGCTTTCATGCGAGCTTTCCAATAGGCATAATTTGAGCCGTTAAATAGAGGTGGTTATGAGATCGATCCTCTCTCTCTTAACCCTTCCATGGATTTCACTATTTAGGATATCAATCAATTTTTCTTAGAAAGAAGGCTCTGATACCCCTTTGTCGCAAAGAGATACCACTAGGATATCACTCAAGGTCCTAAAGTATGAATATCACCTAGAAAGGGGGGGTTGAATAGGTAGGTATAAAATAAAAATTTCTTTCGATGTATAATTTCAATTCTTGGTTAAAAATAAAAGATGACACAATCAACAAAATCACTCAATGTGATTACTCTAACATGTTTGCCCATCCACCAATGAATTCACCAAGAATCATCCAAATATACCAACCTATCAACCTTCACCAAATTGATCAAACTAGCTTGATTTTATATGCAATTTTAACAATTCAAGGAAAAAATCAACTAAGTGATCAATTTATGATTTCAATCAAGTTTTCAATTTATCAAATTAATGAACAATTATGAATTTCATGAAAACTCAATTTCTATATTCTAGCGGAAGCATTTCAATTAAAGCACATAGTAAATTGAAAGAGTTGGAGAAAATGAGAGATTGAAAATCGATTAATGACGGAGAAACCGCCAAGGACAACAATCCTTGGAGTAAAACTCCAGAGCCCGGCCAATGCTCAAGGAAGGATTCCACTATGAAGAAAAGTGAAATACAACATATCCACGAACGAGGTAAGTACCTCAAGCTCCAGTTTTCCTTGATTACGTCTTCAATTTCCCATTAAATCCTCAAGCATCTCATAGCCAAACCTTCAAACAATCAGAATCCTCCACGGTCTTGGAATCCTCCAATTAACCCTCTCAACAATCGCGAATCCTCAGGACCTCAGTGTCCACTAATCGTTCAATGTCGAATCCTCAAGCTTGAACTCCATCTTTCGTCAATGGTGAAATTGACATGAACTACAGCTCTTAAATCTGATTTGGATCTAGTGGATGATCTAAATCGATCAATGAACAAGAGTAGAGATGTGTATGATTGGTATGAATGATCTCTCACAAGAGCTTCATGATCTATCAACAATTTTGCTATCACAATATGAGCCTCTCTCACTCTATTTTTGGCTACTCTAAATCGTTATTTTGTGTATTTTCACAAAGGGCTTGATTGATCCCCAAATGGCTTGAAAATTAAATATAAATCTATTTTTCACCTAGGGTTTGTTCGAACGAACCATCATTCGTTCGAACGAGCACTAGTTAGTTCAAATGAACAAGGAAAGAATATCAAACAAGCAAAACTCTGAGGTTGTAGCTCTTCGTTTGATACAAAGTCTTTAAACAAAAGAAAACGAATGAGAATGAACTTCTCTATTGTTCGTTTGAACAAGCCAAGGCTTCGCTCGAATAAGCAATAGAGAGTTGCTCATTCTTAATTGCCTTATGAACTGAATTTTTTCCTTAAGTATTTTAAAGATGCATTTTGGAAAAATTAGTTCACAATCACAAGTTAATCACATACATGACGTTATGATAAAAACTATATGCAATACATGCATGATGTGAGTGTGTGAGATCTAAATCAAATACAAAAGTCCACTATAACCCTTTGAGAACCAAGTCGACCGATAATGATGCAGGGTAATTCGTGGCCATTTCAGTGGAGATTTAATGGATAAAAGTGAAAACCAAGAGTAGAAAAGGAATCTAGGGAAAAATTGGAAGAAAACTGCATTTTTAAAATATGAAAAATCGACCGGAACAGTGTCGCTGGCACTGGAGAAGACGCCGAAACCTCGCCGGAACCCTACCGGAAAGTCGAGGAAAAAGAGGTACTATTCGGGTCTTGGGTCCGGGTTCAGTTCGGGTCAGTTCGGGCCAGGTTAAGACCGACCCACCCTACACGTGTCAGCCGTATGTTTTAAATTTAAAATGGGATTTGGGGTATTTGGCTACAGGGTTAGTAAATTAAAATTGGGATTAAATTAAGGACAAGGATATCTTATCCCTGTTTTGGGGCCTAGCCACTGTTTGGCTATTCGGATTAGAAATAGGGAATTTTGAATCTCTTATTTAACCCCAAAACTTCTTGAAACTCTAATTTGACCCCCAGAACTTTTGATTATTATAGTTAGACCCCTGAATAAAATATTAATAAAATATTAATTTAATTAATTAATTAATTAAATTATTTTAAATATCACAAAATAGTCCAGAGTCCAAATGAGACAAGTCATTAGTGTATTTTGACTGTCTCGACCATTCTGAGACCGATGGTGAGGTCCATTTTATGAGACGGGGTTCCAAAAAAGAAAAGACCCGTAATAACATTAAAAATTAGCAAAATGCCCCTGAGTTAAAATGCAGTCAAACGAACTCCAATTTAAGTAAACAAATAGTGGAGTTTTATTATTTCGAGCATTCTGGACTCAAAAGTGGAGTCCAATTTTCAAAAAAAGGTCTCAGGATGTAAGGACCCGTAAAAGTGCAAAATGACCGTTTTGCCCTTTTTAGCCTAGGTGTCTAAATTGAATTCCGCCAAAGCCTAAACCAACTTTCTTCGACGTTCCGGACTCAATAGTAGAGTTTATTTTGGCAAAATAGAAACTCATAAAAAAAAAAGATATAAAATTTGATGAATAGCATAATTCAAGTAGCAAATGAGCTGAGTTATATTTCATGATTTTAAGAACACTGAAAGGCAAAGAGAAGGTGGCCTGACCTTCTGCGTTCTTACTGTTAGTTCCAATACACTACGAGTATGACTTCTTGGGTTGAGACAAACCCGTCAGGTATGATATATTATGCTAAGTAAGAAATAGGATTAAGTTAGGAATAATTGCCATGTTGACTTGATGATTCACATATTTGTTTGATTGCTTATATGCTTATGTGTTTCTTGTTATCCTTTTTGAAAGTTTAGTTAAGTGATGAATGTGGATCATGACCTATGTGTATATTCCATGTGTTAGCATGTGAATTACATTTTCGAGAATTGTTGAGATTATGGAATGTGTAACGTAAAGCATGTGTTTAAGTGAACTATGTATGGCATGTACCCTTGATGAAGGGATTTTGTGATTGGAATGTTATTGTGTAATCCATTGTCTAAAGCATGCTTCATGTGTGGATAAGATACTTTATTAAGATTACATTATGGCATGGTGGAATCAGAGCATATTGGCATAGTGTGATTCCTTGGAACATGGTGTGAGTTGAGCACGTGGTGCTGTGCATTATGAGGGTGTAGATCCTGTGGTGAAAAAGCCAAAATTGGCCATTGGTACTCGTATGCCAGACGGGCTCCGGACCTGTGAAGCGAGACATACTGTGGTACTTGCAGGCCTGAGGGAAAGGTCCGTAAAGCGAGACATGGGTGTGGCATAGAGTTGCATGGGTGTGTCACGCATACTGTTCATGTACCGCATTAATGATATTGTATGACATGTAGATATAAATGTACACTTTGCACATGCCACGCCTTAATTTTGTTTCTTGTATTAGCATTATATTATACCAGCAGTTGAGCTGACCCATTCGTGGGATAACACATTTCAAATGACGCCCCTACTACATAAGACTCAGTGAGACCTTAATAGAAGAAAGAACTTGGGATATCTTAGCCCTTGGGGCATATTTTTGATGTTGTACAAGGGCATAAGCCCTAGACTATTTCATGTTTATTTGTATGTTATGAGACAACGGACAAGGCCTTATGGATTATATCATAACAGGAATTGGGTTAGTGTTTGGAATGCATGTGATCGTCCTTTATTTCTTTATTATTTTATTATCTTTTAGTTCCGTTACACTCACCCCCGGGTTCACGAAAATTCGAGGCGTGACACTATCTATTTAAAAGAATGCATATACTCTGTGTTCAAAGTATACAAGCAATTGGTAGTAAGTATTTTATAAACTCTCATGTGCTAAACCACTGCCAATTGAAACCCCAAGACAAATACTTGGAATTACTCACAAGCTTAGATTAGTTTACCCAGATTTTTATCCGACCCCCCTTTCAAGTGACAGATGTGATCCCGACCCTGTTTTGTGATGAAGATGTGAAAGCCTTGCCCATTTTGAGGAAGGGCATATGAAGTTCCTTACAAGGTCAGCATGGAGGTAGTAGGAACATATGTTGGTCACCTTTATATTGGCAGTCTATGTGATGTATTGTGGATTGTAGTTATCACTTTTGTTATAGTAAATGTTAGGGTGTTATGTAATTAAGTCCTGAGGGACAAATAGATATGTATTATGTATAAAACTTTAGAATTTTTATTATGCTCTGAATGTATAATCAGGTGTACCACTATAAAGAGCGGTAGTACCTGGCGGATGTACGAAAGATTTAAATGAGAAAATAAAATAAAAAGTTTTTCACGCTTCTACAAACACAGGCCACACCGCTGTCCGATACTGTTGCTTATGTGAGCCTTGCCCTAAGGTTTCCGGGCCGAAGGGTGGCAGTCGTGATACGAGATCCGCACAAGGTGGGTTTCGGGTCGTGACATTTTCTCTCACTCTCTACTTATATTATTAAATATCTATTGTTGAATTTAATTTATTTAATATTTGATACATCATATTTATATAAATCACATTAAAGAGAGACAGTCTCAAAAAGTATACTATATACCCAATTCGCCCCTCTAAGGTATATTTATCTAGGTAACACTTTGGTTAGCACTTGTTTGGATATCCTATTATTTTAGAAGGTTATAGTGATGCTAATTGGATTTCAAATTATAATGAAATTAAATATTTTTAGTGGTTTTGTATTCAAATTATAAGAGAAATAAAAGGGACCCACCTTGAATGTTAGAAGTCCCATAACCTAAAAATATAGTCCATTAGACTATAAGCCAAAGAAATTTATCAATTAAACTAAGTTAAGTCTATTAGATGGTGAAATTAATCTATGTGATATTTCATGATTATAGGAACCGTAAAGGATAAAGGGAAAACCACTGTTGAAAATGGAATTTCTTTTGAAAGTAAGTAAATCCGAACTCTAAAGTGTGGAACGGCCTTAACTGCCATTGTAATCATATTCTCTATAGCTACAACATATTCTTTTAAATATACATTCATCATTCGTTTCAATTCCACAACCTATATCTATTTTGTCCTTATGTAGTTCATATTTTTTATTCTTACAACTCATTATCTTGTTGTAGACATTTGCAATCTATTATGACTCTCTCATTATGGATATTTGCAATCTATTATGACTTCCTTGTTGTGGGTGCTTGTAATCTACTATGACTCTCTCATAATGGTCAATTGTGATCTATTGTGATATCATATCTTGTGGAATCTATGATTTGTTGTGATTCCCATTTGTGTGCATTTAGGATTATGCATATCACAATGCCTTCTATTTCTCTACAAACACCGATGACCTTTTTGGCCTATGTTAGTGTATGATACCCGACATTGTGTTATTGTCCTTTAAGAAGTTCATATGTGTTATTATTATTATAAGAAGTCTTGGTTCTATTAAGGAAAACCTAGTGATGAAAATTGGCATACCTAGATATGAACCGTATAGAGGTAGTTAGGCCCTTTGTCTTGATGGCATCTTGTGTTCCTGTGAGTTCGACTAGACAATTCTGGAAAGCTGACTTGTGTATAAATATTCTTGTGAGTTCAGCTGGACAATTTTAGAAGGCTGACTTGTAATTAATTCCATATCATTATTTGTTAATATATGTCAAGCAAAATGTTTGATCTTCATTTTCCATTGATGGAAAACCTTGTCGTGATTGTGGTGTGCATATTATTGCGTTGATTGAAATCTATGTCTAGTTTCGTAGCTAAAAGTTGAATTTGTTATTCTAATATTTTATTGACTTTATTTGTTGTATATATTTGAGATTTAGGGAACCTTGTGAACTTATTTAACTTTGGTTTGACGAGCTATCCCATTTGAATCTTGAATCCTTAATTATCACTTGGTCATATAACCTTTTCTAACTCATGGCAGAGTGAGGGACTTACTTGTTAAGCTAAGTTAGCTCATCACTATTTTATTACCCTTTTTTAAAGAGAAGACGATCAAGAAGCACAGTAAGGTAGACAACTTCCAAGTTAGCAGTCTATTCGTGGACCCTTTTTGTATTTAAATGGATTAGACTTAGTCTTATTTAGTTGTAATAGATTAAGGATCTTTTGCTAGCTGCTCTCTCATGAGTCCACGCCCTAGATTTATATTTTTGGAATGTAATTATTTAACTACGAGATACTTCAGTTGTGTATTTTGTATAACGCTTCCGTGTACTAAATTAAGTTGTCAGTATTATCAACTAATCGCTCACGTCCCCTAATCTACAGAGGTTGGGTTTTGGGTCATGACATTTGCCTCGGTAAAAGTTATGGCACTCTGGTGCTCAAATGCTAACTTGGTGATTGCCCTATCTTCAGTCATGCAAAATTCTCTGTTTTCCAAGGCAATGTCCACTATTTCTTTAGCTATGTCTCGCCTTTTCCTCTTTGTGAACCCACATTGGTCGAAGAATAGCTTGAATCATTGTGTTTTAGAAAGATCTTCGACTAGGTTTACTTCCTCAACTACAAATTGAGAGGCTTCTCTTACTTTGCCCATCTCTTTGATCTTTACAATAGCAATCGTATTCACTATTGCTGCATGATTTGGGAATGATTTAACATTAACATCATCGTTCTTGATTTCTAGCTCCCTAATCGTTATCTTTTTCTAGAAAAACTCTCCCAATGCCTAACATTCCCTTGTCGGATGCTTGGTGTTTTAGTGATATATGCATTAATTTGGGTTCTCCTTGTCTCTATGAGAGGAAAGAGTCTTTACATAAGGGAGCATGATTGCTTTATCTCGAATCCATGTCCTTAGCACCACTACCACTTTCTCTATGCTACATGGGAACGATAGTGGTTCATCCTTGCTTTTTCATTTTCTTCAGCTTGTAACCCTCACCTTGAAAGGAAACCTGAGAGCAATCCAAGGGAGATACATCAGCACCCCTACATACCCTTGACAAAGGAATGGCCCTCATAAGAAACGTGTTCTCATTAATCTTTCTCAATTTATTGAGTAAGACTAAAAATGTCCTCAGATTGTGGCATACCAGATGGATTCTATACTCTTAATACATCTATTCAACGCAAACTTTTACAATGGTTTCTTCAGTGACATCCTTGTAACATTTTAGAGATTTTTCCTTGAATCTTTTAATGAAAGTGACCACATCCTCCATTGACCGTTACGTCACCTTGGTTAGAACAAAGGAAGTGACACGTTTATATATCTCGAAAAACTTTTCATAAAATTTCTTCACCATATTATCCTAATCAAAAACCAAATTGGCTAAAAGGTTGGCATACCAAGTGAAGGCCTATTCTATAAGGGATTTTAAAAACTCCCTCAAATTCAAAGTGTGGTCTTTATGAAAGCTTTGGAGGGTTTTGATGAAACGAGTCATGTGTTCTTTGGAATTTACTTTATTCCTATCAAACGACTTAAATTTTGGCAGCACATAGCCCTTGGGGTATGGCAATTTGGCTATATTTTATGGATATAGTGGCTGAAGGTCAAACTTGGCTGAGGTCATAGGGTTGTTTCTTTTAGTTTGAAAAAGAGTGCGGACTTGCTCATTGGCTGTAAAGATGGTAGTTTGTGGTATGTTAGAAGGTACAGAGGGATTGTTCGGTATGTGATCAACAAAAAGGTTTGAAGCAATGTTTGGGGTATTAGCTAGAGTGGTCTTTGGAGTAGTGTTCGCAGGTGTGACTACCTAAGCTTGAGGTTGAGTAGCAGGCGCTTGGGATGGGCTGGCTGTGGGTGCTTCTTCTGGTGCAGCCAAAAAAGATAGCTAAGGCTACCATCCTCCGACTAAGGCCAGTAATATTTTCTCCTAAATTTCTTGTATCTTCAAGATGGTCTGATGGAGCATAGGATCAGTAGGTCGAGTTATAGTGGTAGTTGGAACAGGTATGGCCTTTTCAATAAGCCGGATGTCGGTTGAAAACTCTGTCACGATTACATGCTTTCTTTGGTACCATTCTATGAGTGGTGCAATCTCTAGTGGAATCGCAAAATTGTAAGTGAAAAATAGGGTTCCTAGGAGCCTTCCTCCCAAAATGGAGCCAAAGATAATGTAACAGAGTACACAAGATCGATCAAGAAAAGGATGCCTAAGAGGTCAGGATAATAAGTGTTAGGGTGGCGATCGTCAGCGATGACAAAGGAAAAATAGCCAAAGAAGCTTTAGAGGTGGTCTCTCATCCCCTTTCACTTTTGGGCAAGGTTACTATTTATAGGCGCCTCAGATGTATGACATTAAGGTTCCTGCATTTCATGTTTGTCATGACGTCAGTCCTTACCTCATTGGCCTGGGTACCTGATGGGAAGATTCCTGATCAGTCAATACCGAAGCCTTCTTGTCAGCCTCCAATCCATTAAAATCCTTATTCTCGAGGTAGGGCTACAACTGGGTGTATAATAGTTCACACCATACTCTAGCACACGCCTCTCGGCGTGCCTTGCGCTCACAGCATCGACCTACGGGCACCCCAATCGGCCAGTCCTGAAACACGAACCAAGAAATCTGACATGTGTGCGAGTTAATGGGCAAGTAAACCCATAAGGCTCAACGAAGCTGATTGGCGGGATCCACCCATGGGTTGCACCACCGACCGTTATTGATCTTCTAAAAAGGGTTCGAGTGAGAGAGTGCCTGTTGAGACTCGAAAGATGGTGAACTCTACCTGAGTGGGGCGAAGCTAGAGGAAACTCTAATGGAGGCCCGCAATGATACTAACGTGCAAATCGTGCGTCTAACTTGGGTATAGGGGCAAAAGACTAATCAAATCGTCTAGTAGCTAGTTCCCTCCGGATAGCTGGAGCCTAGGTCTTTACAAGCTGGTGTGCCAAGAGTAGTCCTAACACAGATATGAGGACACGTGGACAAAGTGAAGTCACGTGGAGACACTCCCGAGCTGGACACTTTAAAGGCTTAGTTCCATTAAAAAGAGTGGTTGGGGGTCATCACTCAATATCGAACTCGACATGGCTACTACCAAACCGAAGCACTTGGTCCCAAGCTCGCGACAAAATTTGACTAGGTAACCGCCATAAAATGATAAACATGTATGTGCATGCCTATAAAAAGATAGAAACACTACGCCTCAAGGTATGACCTAACCTCTTAATTAAAAGTTACAGTTCACATCATCACTTTAATCTACAACTGACTTGATCGTCAAAGAGTTCTTCATCGGACTCCCTCCGGTGACTTTAATAATTTGTTTTACATGTTCAAGATCAAGAGCTCTCTCTCATTGATTTATGTCCACAACAGACACAATCCATGATTTTGGGTCCAATCTTGTTTCTTTTAAATTTTGGAATTTCTACTTTAGTTGAACACCCTTACACTTTAACATATCCAAGAATAGGTGCATGGTTTTTTCAAAATTCCCTCTCCCCCCCCCCCCCCCCCACCAAAAAAAAAATAAGAAAAAAAAACCCATATTAATAGGTACCTAAACTTATTAGCATAGAGTTGATCATATCTTTAAGAGTTGTATTCTTTCTTTTTGCTGTCCCATTTGATTGTGGTGTATATAACAGGGTTTCATGAATTATTCCATTTTGTTGTTCAAAATGTTTTTAAGGTGAGGTTGAGTCATATTCACGTCCTCTATTTCACCCAATTCTCTTGATTCAGCTTTCTAATTGAGTTTTTGCTTTAACTCTGTAATTGTAAAACATTACTTCAACTTCATCCTTATATCCCAAAAGCTATACTTCAGTATATCTAGCAAAATCATTCACAAAGATTTAAGATCTCCCAGGTCACTGTGAATTAATTCTAGGAGTTGATAATTTATTTCTCTAGTTTCTTTGTATGTTTTTGTTTCTACACATTTTTGCAGACATCATTTATAAATAGCTAGGTTAAGTATAATAAGATTTAATGGTATGATTTTCTTAATAGAAGCTACATTTTATATATCCTAATTTTGCATGCCATACATATACTGCCAATGATCCAGCAATATAAGCAAAAGAAATACTAGCTTTATTAATCTTTTCAGCAGTAGCATGGCATCAAGTACAAATTCCCCCATTTGGAAGGTAACCGGTTATTGGTTGGAAGATATTTAAAGGAGGGCCCTCAAAAAACATAAATTCATTTACGAAAAGTTTTGACTTCCAGTTCCTGCTCTCTCTCAAGTTCCGCCCCCATGTCCCCTGTTTTATAGGAAAAAATTCAATATTTTTTCCTAGTAACAAAATTCTCTCTTTCTTTGTTTTCTCCCTCCATATTTTCTTTTCCTACACAATTTCATATTCTGAACAGTTTTCATTCCAGTGACCACAACAATGCTAATCAAATTTCAGCTTATAAATTTCTCATATTCCACGTGTTTATTTGCAAATATTTGTGTAAAGGGTGGACCTGAAAAATTCAGATGACCTTCACCTTCTGAATTTGGGCACCAAAATGCAATTCATTGCATTACAATTACAAATGCTATGTTGAAAGTCACTGTAAAGATGTCCATTTCCATTCAAATTTCTTTCATATAATTTTTTTTTTTTTTTTTTCGGAGTTTTAGCTGCAGCAGTAGGCGGTACAAGTATGATATATCAGTAAGACTCAAATTGAAAAAGGATCAAGTGGAGAATGAAAAAATACATTCTGTTGATGCATTCGCTTATGAATTTACAATGGCAGCTGCTTTCAACAAGACCCAGTAACGTACTACGAATTTACATTTCTCACCCTCAACCTCCCCCGCGTAAGGCACATCTAGGGAAAAATGAAAATGGCAAAATCAAGCTATCCAAATCACAGAAAAGAGATTAAAACAAAAAAACCAAAAGGCCATAACCAAACGCCTTCTCTTCCCTCTCCTCTTTTAGTAACCCTTGTTTTCACAACATGAAATCCTGCCTAACTGATCAAATATGAGCTTCCCTGTAACCGAATCAGGAATGTAGGCCGGGAAAAAAAATCATTTACATTTGATATTTCCACATGTCAATGTGCAAAGTCCTCACTCCCGATACCCATGCTTGACTTGTCAGCCATGCGCATGTTGTACTGCTCATATACTCTTGCCCGGTTCTCTGCCCACCATTGTTCTGCTTCTCTCTCACTAAATCTCTTCCGACTGCATTCAAACATTTATACATATTTTTAATTTGATTTAGAACAATGATAATCTCAAATTTCTTACCTAAAACTAGGAAGATGAAACTCTCTCTCTCTCTCTCTCATAACAGAAAATTTCAAAAATTTACACTGTAGTCAAGGGAAACAGAAACAACTACACAATTGACCTTCCATGAGTTAGCGACATAGAAAACATCTTCCTTGTCTTTGAGAACCCACCTCCAGAAATTTCCTTTCTTTTCATGACCCTGCTGGTTACTCTTCCAACTTAAATTATTAATCATTGGTTTCAATTAAAATTTAGTCATTACTAATTTATCTAAAAAGTTTTACCTAGGAAGCACGAATACGGACATGTAAACACGCCGTTACTAAAAAAAGTAGGACACGAACACATTAAGGACACGTTAAATATATATAAATTTTTTATATTTTTTATTTGACCATATAATAAAATCCTAACCTTATTTCAATTAAAATTGGTATAAAAACACACAAATCACAAAAATATTATTAAGATATTAAAAAAACAAAATTATTAAATAAAAAATTCAAGAGTTTCTTCATTTAATCATCAACATCCATGATTCAAGTTCCAAAATAAATTTACTAACTATTACATTTATATATGTGTGTGTGTGTGTGTGTGTAACCAAAAAAGGAACTAAGGAGAAGAGGAAAAAAATAAAATGTGTCCCAAACATGTCTGCAATGTGTTCAAAATTCAAAAAAAAATAAAAACATTTGGACACTATTTTTTCGCATGTCCAGTAAGTGTCGGTGTCCAACACGGACACGTGTGCCAAAATAAAGTGTCCGTGCTTCATAGAGTTTTATTCTGCATAATACCACACTTTCGGTGTAGGAAGTTATGCAAATCTTTTTGTATTTGTATTTCGGTACTGGCTGAATATGTATATGCACCTAGATGACTTATTGGGCCAGGCCATGTGTAGTAGACAACTAAACTCAACAAAAGTCTTGTCTAAACTATTTAGGATCGGCTACATGAATCTGTCTCATTATTCTACTGTATTTAAGACCATCCCTCTCAGTTAGACTACACATCATCATATCTTTTTTTACCATATTTATTGAAGTTAATTTTGGTCTCCCTCGCCCCTAACATGACTCTTGGTGTGATGTGAACCATGTCGCTCTTTTATGCTAGTGCAATTACTAGTCTTCGTTATACATGGCCATAACACCTTAATCTGTTTTCTCTCATTTATCTGCTATAGATGCTACTTCTACCATGAATATTTTCATTTTTTATTTTATTTTTTCTTGTTTTACCATATATCTATCTCAATATCCTCATTTCAGCCACACTCATTTTATTAAAATGTTTCTTAATGGCCCAATATTCTATTTACAATATCATTGATCTGATAACTATTGTATGGAATTTACCTTTCAATTTTAAAGTTAACTTTGATCACCTTAGACTATGAATCAGCCTAGAATTTCTAGCTAGCATTTCGTGCACAGCAACCTAGATTTACCTTACAAAATTAGATTTGATTTGAAAATGCTAAGATATTAAAACCAAGAGATTAAAAAGGGCCAACATAAGATATACAACATACCTGAAGCGAACTCGCTTAAGATCTTTGCCACCTCCAGGTAAGGAAGTAAGTGTGATATAAACGCCAGGCTCATCCTGCTCAACCCATTCATTTTCATTACGAGAATCAACTTCTTTTGTTCTGCTCCCATTTCTTGTTGTTGCTTCTGAATGGCCCGGTCTGTTGTGACTTGAACTGCGGTTACTGGCAGTGCTTGACCCATTAGAAAACAACAGGCTATTTGACCCATTTGAATCTGGTTCTTGGCATGTGATTTGACCATTCAATCGGTCAATAGGTGCATTTGAAACATCAACAGAAGAAGGATTGGAGCTAAAGGATGTGAAGGAAGGTGATTTGATGTTTCGGGCCGCTCCCACAGGCAGCCTTTCAGCCATCTCCTTCAGCTATTGTATGTACAAACAACAAAATAGTGCATCAGTAACAACTGTCAACAAAAAGCTAAGTTGCCATGAAACTAATATGAATACACAACCTAACCAATTGCTCATATTGATTCCTCATATCATTCACATGTTTTTCAGCTCAAGATACAAAATGAAATCATGTTTCCACTAATTAAATGTAATAGCACATGAACAATGTATAGTATAGTTCAAATAAGAAGACATTAAATAGCAATAAATATTAATTACATTAAGCATTAAACCAACTTAGAGGAACATAATGGGTCTCTCTCTCTCTCTCTCTCTCTCTCTCTCTCTCTCTCTCTCTCCTTCCCATCTTGTAATATTTTCTGCCTTTTCCCACATTGATTGCATCAATTTCATTTCAAATAGAAGTTTCTCAAGTTTTCATTAGCTCACAGAACATTCACAGACTTGTCTTCGGAAAACCTCTGCAAAACAAATTCTATTCCAGAGCGAATGAGATCAACCATGAGACTAGTGGTTTAATAACCAAACAACTTCACACAATCATCTGACGGGAAATATTACCATCATCAAAATCCTCGTCCCATAATTAGTACTGTCATACTTCAGCGAGCCTAAACCATATTTTTAGGATGCAATCAAATAAAAGCTCACTGTTTACAATTATAGATTCTAAACTTAAAGTGCAAAATATCACTGTTTCAGATGGGTGGGTGCTCAGGAAAATGGGAAAGGTTAGCAAGATGCTCGGAGTTCCCTGCACAAGCTTTGAGGATCGAATTGATGGATTTATTCAGAGACATAGTGATGAACAATGCCCGGCCTTACTCTAGTAATTCTTTGGAGAAAGACAGGGAGGATAAATCAGTTAAAAGGCTGAAAAGAGTTATGAAGGAATTGTCTTGTTCATCACCTATGGGGGCAGTAAATTGACGGAGGTCGTTGTAGAGGACATTGATAGGATATAAATTCACCTCATCCCATGAATCTAAAAATTTTGTCTTGGAATGTGAGGGGGATAAATGACCCAGACAAGCGGGCAGTCATAAAAGGTTTACTGCATGAATGGAGACCGACGGTGATCTGCCTTCAAGAAACTAAAATGGAAAGTATGTCACGGAGAGTTGTTCGGTCCATTTAGGGCTCCAGATGGATTAAGTGGGTTGCTTTGAATGCCCAAGGCTCTGCAGGGGGCATTTTGGTGGCTTGGGTTTCCAGAGTGGTTTCTAATCTTGAGCACAGTGTGGGTGTTTTTTCTATATCCTGCAAGTTTAGTATGCTTCACAATTCTTTGGTGTGGGGTTTTTGCGGAGTTTATGGGCCGGTGGTCGATGCTGTTAGAAGCTTGTTTTGGGATGAGCTGCAGTCCTTGCTCCTCCCTTGGGAAATTCCATGGTGCTTAGGAGGGGATTTTAATGTTGTGCGGAACCCAGGGGAGAGATTGGGGGGTGGAAGACTAACCTCGGCTATGAGGAGCTTCAACGAGTTTATAAACTTTCAAAGCCTTGTGGACTTACAACTGGAGGGTGGGAGATTCACATGGTCCAGAGGAGGTCATCAGTCTGCCATGTCTAGATTGGATAGATTCCTGGTGTCGCATCAATGGGAGGACAACTTTCCCGGTATCTCTCAAAAGTGTCTTCCACGGCCTTGTTCCGATCATCACCCGATTATGCTGTCTTGTGGAAATTTTAGAGCAGGAAAAAGCCCTTTTAGATTTGAAAACATGTGACTAGAAAGTGAAGGTTTTGTGGACTTGGTGCGCAATTGGTGGGAGTCTTATGTTGTAACCGGGTCTCCAAGTCACTGCATAGCCAGAAAGCTGAAACTCCTTAAAGAAGATTTGAAAAAATGGAACCGTGAGGTCTTCGGTATAATTCAGGAAAGGAAGCAGTCTATGCTGAATAACCTGTCGGAGCTGAACAAGGAAGATCAGATGGGATCACTCTCTGAAGAGAAAAGGGTGGAGAGAGAAGGCCTCAAGGGTGAAATTGGGCAGGTCTTAAAGATGGAGGAAATCTCTTGTAGGCAGAAATCTCAGGGCTGTTTGGCTCAAAAAGGGTGATCGCAACACAAAGTTTTTTCATCGTGTGGCTTCATCTCACTACAGGAAGAATAGAATTTCATCTATTGTTATTGATGATCATGTTCTCACTGAGGAGGAGCCCATCAGGAGGGGTATTGTTGATTTCTTCTCTAGGCTGTACACAAAGCCGAGAAGCTGGAAACCTGGAGTGGATGAGATTCTTTTGAACAAATTGAACGGGGATGAAGCCTCCAATCTGGAGGCTCCATTCTTGGAGGATGAAGTGGAGAAAGCCTTAGAGGCGTGTAACTGGGACAAAGCTCCAGGCCCTGACGGGTTCACCATGGCCTTCTTTAAAAAATGTTGGATTGTCTTGAAAGCGGATGTGATAAAAGTGTTTGGGAGCTTTCATCGAGAAGGGGGTTTTGAGTGAAGCATCAATGCTTCTTTCATTGCCATCATTCCTAAAAAGGAGGGAGCGGTTTGCATTAAGGACTTCCGGCCCATAAGCCTTGTTAGCAATGTTTACAAATTGCTAGCGAAGGTTCTTTCCTTAAGATTGAAGAAAGTTATGGGTAGCATCATCTCTCCTAGTCAAAATACCTTTGTGGAAGGTAGACAGATTTTGCATGCGGCTCTCATTGCTAATGAATGCATTGACTCTAGGATGAAGCAGAAAAGGAAAGGGTTGGTTTGTAAGTTGGACATTGAGAAGGCCTTTGATCACGTTAATTGGAGCTTCTTGTTGGGTATGATGGAGAAGATGGGTTTTGGAGCCAAGTGGAGGAAGTGGATCCAGTTGTACATCTCTACAGTTTCTTTCTCGGTCCTCGTCAACGGATCCCCAGCAAGTTTCTTCCGTTCGTCTAGAGGCTTGAGACAAGGGAATCCCCTATCCCCTTTTCTCTTCGTGATCGCTATGGAAGCTTTGAACCGCTTCATGAACCGGCCAGAGGAGGTTGGCCTTATCAAAGGCTTTCAAGTGGGGGGAAGATGTACAGTTGTTTCCCACCTTTTATTTGCTGATGATACCATTATCTTTTGTGATTCCTCTGTGCGTCAGCTTCGCTTTATTCGGTGCATTTTGGTGTGTTTTGAAACCGTGTTAGGCCTGCGGATCAATTTGGCTAAAAGCAGCATCACTCCCGTGGGGGAGGTTCAAGGGACGGACATTCTTGCTAGCACTTTGGGATGTAGAGTGGGTTGCTTTCCCTCGACATACTTAGGTCTTCCGCTGGGAGCTCATGCGAGATCCATTGGGGTGTGGGATCCTTTGGTTGAGAGGTTTCATAGCAAGTTGGCAAGCTAGAAGGGCCAACTCCTTTCAAAGGGAGGCAGGCTCACTCTTGTTAAAAGCACCCTGGCCAACCTCCCCACTTATTTCATGTCCCTTTTTCCGGTCTCAGAGACGGTTAGCAGAAGACTGGAGAAGATTCAAAGGGACTTTCTTTGGGGTCATGAGGGTGAAAGCAGGAAAACCCATCTTGTTGCGTGGGATAAAATTAAAAAGCCTCAGCCTCTAGGGGGTTTAGGTGTGAAGGACTTGAGTCTTTTTAATATAGCTCTTTTAGGGAAGTGGTTATGGAACTTTGGTGAAAGTGATAAGGCTTTATGGAAGGAGATCATTGTGTGGCGCTCGGGCAACGCGGCAGGGTCGATGGGTTGTAGTCTTTGAGGTTACATCAGAAGAGATTGGAGGTCTTTTAATGACAGATGTAGCTTTGTTGTAGGGAAAGGTGATCGGGTGAAGTTTTGGGATGATGTTTGGAGTGGGGCTGAGCCGTTGAAGGTGAAATTCCCTATGTTATATAGGTTGGCTAGCAACAAATCGGCCTGGGTTGGTGACTATGTGGAGTGTTGGGAATACGTTGGTCTGGACCCCCTGTTCTAGAAGAGACTTCTTTGACTGGGAAATCGAGGAAGCAGACTCTTTTTTCCACCACATTAACAATTTCCGGGCAGTAGGAAGGTAAAGAGGATAAGAGGGTCTGGAAGCCGGGAAAGTCATCTTTTTCTGTTAGATCCTTCTACAAAAGCTTGTTCGATAACGAAAGTACTCTCTTTTCCTGCAAGCTCACTTGGCATTCAAAAACTCCTCCCAAAGCCTCTTTCTTCACTTGGGAATCTTCTTGGAAGGCCATTTTAACTGCGGATAATATGAAGAAGAGAGATTTTCTTATGGCTAGTAGATGCTATTTTTGCAAGAATGACGAAGAAAGTGTGGACCGCATTCTTATCCACTGCCATGTTACTCGGGGCTGCTGGAACCTCGTCCTTGCCATGTTTGGCTTCTCATGGGTCATGCCAGGCTCCGTCAAAGACCTCTTGTTGGCGTGAGAAGGGTGTATCCTTCCTAAAGAGATTAAGAGGATTTAGAGATTGGCCCCCATTTGCCTCTTGTGGTGCCTATGGATTGAAAGGAACAGCTGCGTTTTTGAGGATCAGGAGCTTCCTACTCCTTTTCTTAAAGATGTCTTTTTGCGTTTGCTATTTTTTTGGACCAAAGAGACTTTTCCTGTAAATGTCTCTTCCTTTGTTGACTTCCTGGGGTCTGTAAGACCGATGTAAAGCTTCTCGGGGTTTTGCCCTTGCTGCCCTTTTTGGGCTTCTTTTGATATATACTTTTACTTATCCAAAAAAAAAAATTATCATATTAACCAGTATATACAGCAGACCAAATTGACAAATATAATGATCTGAGAAGATGAACACATCCAGCACATTAATCAAAATCATTAACTTTTAACATAACAAGGGGATATTTGGACATGCAAAGGAATGACCTGAAAGTTCATTTTCTCTTCCGTAGTGTATTAGGTACAAATCCATTATTGAGAATGAGACAGTACTAAGCAAATGACAATTTAAAGTTTTAACTGTTTCATTTCTTGGAGTTTTCAATGGTCTGACATGTTTATGAGATGGGCTTACCCAAACGCTATGGGAAACAAATTGGCTCATCCCAAATACAATATACAAAACAATAGGCTGATTTCATTTCCATGGGACAAGCAAACAGCCCTGCAACTTATCATATACAAGGTCAATGTACGTAAATATTCAGTCTTACTTGAGCAGTAAGTGACTTGATCACTTCCTTTGCTGCTTTGCACTTTGTACTTTCATCAGCTGCAATTGCTAATGCATCCTTCAGCTGTTTAGTAGTTCTTTCCAGCTCTACTTCTTGAAGTTGGGCTTTACGAGTAAGATTTTCCACCTGAAGTAAAGATTGATCAAACATAATGCAAAAATACGTAACCCCAACAAAATTGCAAATGCTTCTCAGGTTATGGCAATGAGATGTGTGTTTATATACAGAGTGACTACAGACCAATCATATTTCACGTGTATCAAATAAGAGCTTAACAACAATCTAGGTAAACGGTAGCATTTAGAAAGCTGCTTTTTAAGCATGAAAAGTGAAATCAATCAATTCACCAAGAATCTTGTATAAATCCAAAAAGTAAGGCCATTATGACAACAAAATTGATGTAACTATCAACACCGCATAAACTTGCAGCTTATGAAGATATGGCTGCAAAAAATGACCAATTAAACCCACACCCTGCCCCTTCCACGTGGTAGAAAAAAAAATTGAAAATCTAGATTCTAAAAGTTTGGGTTTGGCTCCAGAGTCCAGACCCATTTGACTTGTTTCTAAAATGCATACTCACCTCTGTTTCTGCAGCATCACTCGCAACTAGTATTCACTAGAATGTATATACACACACACACACACACACAAATATAAATGAGATGGACACTTATTTCCAACCATTCACATCACATAAGTCCAAAGAAAGGCAAGGGGGCTATTTATTGTTAAACAACCAATTGCTCCAAAAGCTTAAGCTATAAAAAGTATGGGCCGACAATGTATATCAAGCTATCAACAGTCCTTCTCACGTGCGTCCCCAGACTTGTAAGTGGAGAGGCAAAGAAATCACAAACAAATGCAAAGCAGAACAGAAATAGAGTGCAAATACAATAAGGGAATAAATGCAAATAGAGAGACTTGAACCCAAGACCTCTCATAACCAAGGCTCTGATACCATGTTAAGCCACTAATTACACTAAAAGATTAAGCTATTCGAGAATGGAAAAACAATGTATATCAAGTTCTTAACATTTAAAACAAAAATTTATAGATGGGGTTTCTCTTCCTTATTATTTGCCACCTATTACTACTCCATTCGTATTGCTTCATCAAACTTTAAAATAAAATATACGAAGAAGAAAATACGGGTAAATGAGAAAAATTACAAGAGTAGATGACTGATAAGCAATAAAATGCTATGTACCTGTGCTTTTAATTTAAGAACTTCTTGGCTAAGGCTGTCATTAATCGTCTTAGCATCATCCACAATGATTTTTGGAGAGGTAAGTCCACCCAGAGTAGGGGTTGGTGTAGTGGAACGAGGTGGGCTGGGCCGTCTTGATATCGGTGATGTTGCTCGAGAAACAATTCTTGATCCAGGTACAGAAGCTGAGAAAAACTTTTTGGATGACCCAAACACTGGATTAAAAGATTTAGAGATATTAAGAGCTCCCCATTGGGAACTTCCATTTGGAACAGGTGATACACGACTGCTATTGAATTCAAGTTTCTTGTTTCTTTTTGAAGAACGACGTTCTGCTTGTTTCAAGGATTCCATTGAAGAAAATCTAGCAAGATGAGGACGAGATCTAGAATCGAACTTATCATCTTTATCAATAAGGTCGTTTAGCCCCTGATTCATGCTTCCTCTTCTACTCACAGAAGACTGAGTTGAAGCATCAGTTTCAATGGCTTTCTTTAGTTTAACAAAACAATTGTCACAAACACGATAAGGTTTGTTGGGATTTGGTGCCATAGAGGCCTTAAGGGATTTCCTGCTGCTGCATGAATGACAAAAAACAAGTCCACAATTATAGCAATTATGACGTTTTCTTTTAAAATTAAATGGCAGACGGCAACCAGAGCACATAGACTGATCAACCCCTGAGACCCACTTATGAAGGCAGATAGCTGCAGTAAAATTAGTACCACAAGCAATACTTTTGACTTGCTTGTCTTTCAAAGCTTCAACTAAAGTCGGTGAATTTCTATCATCTGTATCCCCATGACCCAATCGACCATTGGCCCCCTTACCCCATGTGTAAACTTCAGTTTTTGAAGTTAAAACTGCAACATGATAGGCACCACAAGATATCTCCTCCACAAAACTCTTTGAGAGCTTTCCTTCAACACGAGTAGGGAGTTTTCCATCAACTAGAGGATTTCCTAGCTGGCCATAAACAGGACTGCCCATTGTGTAGACATGACCTGAGGTTGTAAGTGCAACTGTCAAGCTATGTCCGCAGGCAACTCGGCAGAAGTTGGGTTCAACAAGAGCAGCAACACAGGTAGGAACAAGTTTTGCTTCCTTGTCACCATGTCCAAGTCGACCTTTATCCCCATCTCCCCATGTAAACAGTTTCCCCGAAGAGCAATTACTGGAACTTGAAGTACCAACCATGACTTCTACAACTGCAGCAGTATGCCAAACACCACAAGCCGCTCGTACAGTGCGGAGCCCCTTCAGGGATTCCACTTCCCTAGGTTTTGAGACACTTCTTCGATCTCCATGACCTAGAACACCAAATGTTCCATCACCAAAAGTAAACAACTGCCCAGCAGAGGTCACAACAGCAGTATGCCATGGCCCACAGGAGATTGATGAAACGTGTATACCCTCCAACGGCCCATTCACCCTTTTTGGGACCCAGTGACTCACTTCATTTCCATGCCCAAGAAGACCAAAATTGTAATTTCCATCACCCCATGTGTACAGATCACCAGAAAATGTTACCGCACAAGAATGGTGTTCACCACAGGCTACAAGCTCAATGTTTGTATTGCTGAGAACATCAATAAGTTTTGGATGCAAAACATCAGAATCTACACCATGCCCAAGCCTACCTCCTGATTCCTCCCCCCAGGAGAAAATCTCTCCTTGCTTGGTTACGAAGGCAGCATGTCTTCCACCACAAGCTATATTTTGAACATCAAGTACTACTGCAGATTCTAAAGCTTTAGGCAACAAAGAATCCATTTTGACACCAGAACAACTCCCAACTCTGTGAGGTCCACCGCCCAGAACACCATCTCCAGTGCCTTCCCCCCAAATGAAAATATCTCCTAACGCATCACCATCATCATGACCAGAACCCTGGCTGGATGAGCTAACAGCACTTGATAGGCTTACTCTAAAGGCGTCCATCCCCATTGCCTTCATGTGACCATGTACGCCATCCGAGCCAGACGACAAAGAATGGACAGAAGCACTAGCAGAGTCCTGAGGGGAAGAAACCCTTGGGAGGCACAGCATATAATATCACATCTGAAAATGCCTTATCCAGACCATTTTTGGGGGGGCTATCATACGGAGTATGAAGGCGAAGCTGATCTCCACCCTCCTGAAAAATAGTAACAAAGATCCTTTTATTTGACATTCTTTAAGAGCTATGCACATGTACACATACATGGTTTATACATGCGTGAAGAGAACTATATGTGCATGTACAAAGTGAGAATTTATACCTTCTGCAAGCTATCAGCACTACCAAAGGGAGAATTCAAAGGAGAACTTCTTCGTGTGTAAGTTCTGGGACTATTAGCTTCAGATGGAATTCCATCACTCCTAGATTCTGTTCTCCACTTCCGTTGATGGCCACGTGAAATTAATGCCTTTAGACCACTAAACCATAACTCAGATTCATCTTTATCTTTACAAATCTGGATTGGAGAAGATAATTGCTAGATTATTAAAAGCAACACAAAATCTGGAGACTATTGTGTATACGAGGATTACTACAATCAACTGAAACAGAAAATTAAGGGAATGAAATTGTTACAACAGATGAAGCTCTTACCAAATCAAGTGACCTGTCATTGTATATAAGAGAAAAGGACTGGTGCTCCTTCTCAGGCCATGGATACCTTTGAAAGATAGGCTGGAAAAGAAAAGGTAAAAAACAAGGTGAGAACCATATTTAATCAGGCCACATCAGGAAAATTTGATATTTTAATATGAAGTGCTAAATTAGATTAACAAAATTTGATTCACATCAACTTTTACACTAGAAACAATGATATGAATAGTTTCCATGGGTGATTTTATCAAAGTTAAAGGAAAAGAATTGGAAAAAAAGTGAATTAACAGGTTATGGTTTTGGTTTCAAATAGCTAAGCTTATTAAAGTAATTAATAGATCAATTTTCCACTCAAATTCAGCATAGAAACAAAATAGACCAACCATCAGTGGAAAGCAATTAATAGATCAATTTTCCAAAAAATCAGTTTGACCACATGATTCTGGTGATTCATTTTTCATTAAACTCTTTGACAGTAAAGTTTTTTTGAAAAAAAAAAAATGGAAATCTTATATAATCGCTCCCTCCCTCCCTCTTCTGGAAGCCATATGGCATATCATCTCATAAGAATCCTTTACTTTATGCCATGTTGCCATGGAACAAAACCCAAGGACTGTAAGGAAACAAGACGAACATATTGATTCTGTCACTAGGTCCTCAAATCCCAACTACATAAGGACAGTAACACATGTTTTTTCAACGTTCAGCTCTGTCAAGGACTACATGTGCTGTAAAATTAGATAAACATATGTTGCAAAACTTAACCTTATAATCCTACCCCAATCTAAGACAATATAACTTTATATAGTTTTCATATGTTGATATGCTGTTACAAATGGCATTCATATAGGTTGTATCACTGAGGCCAAAATTTTTCCTTAGTTTTCCACTCATGTCAAACACTAGGTCTTATATCTAGTCTAGTCTAAACAACTGAGAAGGCAACACTTCGAAGAAGAAGCAACAAAGAACAATCACATAATGAGCACAATACAAGTCACAAAGAGATGCATTTTCCACCTCTAGAACACAAGGTCATCCAACCAAAGGATTGCACCCTGCAATGCCCTAGGGGCTGGGCCTAATGTAGCTTACAGCCTACAAGTATAGAAAATCATTTCACAATGCCCCCTGTGGGTTAATATACTATACAATAGGAGAGTCTACACTTCCTACAATTAGGTAGCTTTTCTAGGCATTGTATCTAGGACTAGAAGACATTTAATTTAAACAAAGAAAAACTTTGACCATAGAAATTGCAGGATGCAAGTATTGTACAGGATATGAGTCCACCCCTGTCCTTGCAATTGACACCCCAAATGCCGTAAGTTTGCTGGATAACTCCAGCATCAACCATAAATGCAGCCAATGAAGGAAGAACCACCATGCCTTACTGTCAAGCACTCGTATAAGTCAAACAACCCTAGCAATCGTTTAGTAATGACTAAGCTGATCTGAATAAACCATCGTAGTCAGACCATTAACTGTTTCAAGTAACCACCACAATGTTTGCCTTCGCCACAATGGGCATGCGTGGCCAAAAATTGCTGCAATAAACTTTTTTCCTGCAATGTTCACGGTAAAATACTCAGTCCATGCTTACCCCCAAATCCTTGGTGCATGCACATGCCTCAAACCACAGCCAAGGTCATGCATTTGGTGCCCTATCTTGCTGTGTGCACCCGCCTTTGCACCACAAAGCTCATGGTTGATGCACTGTGCACTTTTGCATGATTTGACATGGGTCACTTCTCACACACCCACATGGACACATGATAGTATTTAATGAAAGGCCATTTCAACTGGAAAATAAAAGGACACTCACTTCAACCCGAGTACAATCTTAATGTGTAAAATATTTGAGATCATGTTTTTAAATAACGGTCATTACGTATCGTATCAGTTTTTGAACCTTCCGATACCATTACAGGCTGATATATCGGTGTAACTAAAATTCACAACCATATTGACCAATACATTACGTATTGGCCATTACGGGCCGATATAGGACCATTATGGCCGTGATAGGACTATTACTATTGTTTTGAGTTTTTTTTTTTTCAAAATTCTTATGATTTCTATTTTTATAAAATTTATATATACGAGAGATAATTAACAAAATAATCCAAAAAATTTGGAATGGGTTACCAAAACATTGAGGTCAAGATGACCTCGAAAAGGCCTCTTGGCCTCGAAATTTTTAAATTTTTTTATTCCATAACTAATCAGACTAAATTAATTTTCATACTTGTATTCATTTTTTATTATTATTTATATTATTTGTTGTAAATGTTATTCAAATTAAATGATACTTCTTATTAACTTAACTTTAAAAAATCTATATAAAATAATAGAATATCTTTTTAGGTGTTATTTATCAGAAAAATATTTATTTAGGTGTTAGAAAATTGAAAAATAACAATAAATAATATTAAATATGATAAATTGTAGTCAAGATATGTGAGACAGTGACTTTTAAGAGATTTTCTAGTATTTGAAAAAAATCTACAATTGCGGTTTTTCGATTCTCGTTACGGATGACCCAATACTCTGATACCGTTACACCAAGACCGCGACCGCATCATATCCCATGACCGCAATTTAAATCTACGTTTGAGATCACCATCCTTGTGTAAAAAATAAATTTTTTTGAATCAGTCTTGTGTAAATTATGATTGAAATATTTCAATTGTTAAAAAATTATGAAGTTACTATATTAACTATAAGTGTGAAAATTTGTTTGACATTTCATTGATAAGTAATAGGTATGTATTAAGAACAAAGTGCCAGAACAAGCTGACATCAACCCCCCATTACAAATCAGCTCACCCAAAATATCTACAAAAGAATATAGAGAAATAGGATACTTCCCTGATGAAACCCCAAAATGGGAAGTATCTAAAATGTTCTGTTTTAACTTATGTACGAGCAACTCAACATACTCAAAAGTGTGCCGGTTGCATTCCTACCAACTACACTACATCACGTATAGAGGAGTTGCTCACAAAGCATGTCAAACCCTTTTTGAAGGTTGGTTGTCATCCAACACAAAAAAGGTCCTGCATTGACCTAAGCATGATCCAAAAAACAGCAAAGAGCATAGACCAAGCATCGCCGACAACCATACAATGCAAGAACATATGATCGGTAAACTCTTCCGTTCTCTTACACATGAAATACCAATTAGGAAATACCTTCCCCCTTTTCCCCAAATTATCCAATGTAAGAATCGCTTCTGGTGCTTCGAACCACTCAAAAAAGGATACCTTCGAGGGAACAAAGTTTCTCCAAAAACCTTTCTATAGAAATCCCGTCCCCCAATATTGCCGCCTAACACCCTGTTATAGAATCTGATTCCAAACCTACCACTCAGACTAGGCTTCCAACAAATAGCATCTTCTCTCTCAACCATCACTCAAGACTTATATAACAGCTCCATAAATCCACCACCAAACGCACCTCCTAGTCCTAAAAGGCCCTAACAAAGTAAGGGTCCCAAACTACCCTTGATCTGAAATGCACATATAATCAGCCTCCTTTGCCTTTTAATTGGAAGCAATATGGAATAAATCTAAAGATCTCCTCTTCTGCGAGATGTCACCAAACTACGTCAAATCAAAAACTAACCATACTTCCATTTCTACTACGAACCGAATCTATGTGAAGAAATCGCCCCAACCTTTTACTTATCCCTTTCAATAAGCTTACACCATACGAGCTACTTACCTCAACTAAGGTTGATCCATGAGGGCTCACACCGTATTTTCCATCTACAACCTTGCACCAAAGACCACCAGACTCCACGGAAAACATCCATGACCACACCCTAAGCAATACCTTATTAAACTAAGAGGTCGCATGTCAAGACCCCAATAATTCAAGGGATACATACCTTGTCCCCAGCAACCAGGTGATACTTGAATTCCTTGCCCGCACCACTCCATAATAAATCGTTTTAAAATTTCTCCAGCCTTTTAGCAATTTAAATTGAATTACTAGAATCGAGAAAAACGGACATGTGATAAGTGGACAAACTAGACAGGGTGCTTTTAATAAGAGTCATCTTCCCACCTTTAAACAAATATTGTCTCTTCCATCCTGCTAACCGATTTTCAATTCTTTCCTCCACATTCCCACTGTAACAAATGACTATACTAACATGAATCAGAAACTAACCAATATGTTACATAATTATAGGCCTTCTCCCCGTCCAACTTACAATTGACCCTCGACTCCTTACTTCGCAACCTCAAGTCCACACATTCATTTGTATGAGCACTACATCTAGAATCTGTACCCCCTCAAAAAAAAAATTGAGAATCTGAATTCTGAAGCCACCTTGTCAAGCACCTTCTTTAAGAAAATAGTCATTGTTTTGGCCATGAATAGGATCTTGTAAACACTACCATCCAAGATAATTGGTCTAAAATCTTCAACTCAAACGCTCCACCCCTCAAGAATCAAGGTAATGAAAGAGGCATTTAGGCCCTGCTCAAACATCCCATGCTCTTGGAACTAGTTGATCATATTCATAATGTCACCCGTAACAATCTCCCAACAATGAAAGAAAGTCAACCCCAAGGAGTAGACCAAGTGGGTAGGACTTGGGAGGAGGATTTCCCAGAAATGCTTTCCTCATCCCTGTTCTGATCATTCTCCCATCATGCTTTTCTGTGGAGGTTTTAGTGCTGGTAAGAGTCCTTTCAGGTTCGAAAACATGTGGCTGGAGGCTGAGGGTTTTGACGATCTGGTTAAGGGCTGGTGGCAATCTTATTCAGTACTCGGCTGTCCTAATTTTTGTCTTGCCAAGAAATTGAAAATGCTCAAGCAGGACTTAAGGAAGTTGAATGCTGATGTTTTTGGAAACATTCAAGTTCTGAAGCAAGAGCTTTTACAAAAGATTCTGGACTTGGACAGGGAAGACCAGTTGAATCCTTTATCACATCAGAAAATTCGGGAAAGAGAGGGTCTTAAGGGCAAGTTAGGCTTGATTCTAAAGGCGGAAGAGATCTCTTGGAAGCAGAAATCGAGGGCCATCTGGCTGAGGGAAGGGAACCGCAACCAAGGATCAAAATTTTGTTTCTTTTCCATCGAAACAGCTGAAACATTTCCGTTTCTCAGTGAACTGAAACGAAATACTAATGGAATACTGAAATTCACATGTTTCCATGGAAACATACTGAAACTAGTGGAAACATAGCAAAATAGTGAAAAAATTTCTTTCATATCATTGATAATTCTAGAAGTTGGTAAAAGATAATATCTATTTGTTTTTCAAATGAAGGAAGAGATTGAAGGATTAAGACCTAAAATTACAAGACATTTCTATTTTTCTTTTCCAAAAACAATAGACAGAGAAAAGTAAAAGTAGTGGAAATAAAATATAAATAAAAAATTTATTTTTAATACTTACTAATTATAATATGTTTAAAATCTATTTTTTCACTTATTATTTTATATATAACTTGTGTCAAATTGTCTAATTCGTAAAATTTACACAAAATATATCTATTATATTATGGTATTGTATTTAATTATAACAATTTAACATATTTTATAACAAATATATAATAATTTCATATTACTGAAAAGTTTAGTTCTAATTTTTTTATATTAGTTTTTAATTAATAAAGAGTTATTTGATATTAATGATTAATTTACATTTATGATTGTTTTTCACTTTCCCCTAGTATCTTTTTATGTGGATATATATATGTATTCTAAAACATTTTCAATTAATTAATTATAATATTTATCTTCACACATTCATATATTTTACTCTATGTTTTCGAGTGTTTATACATATTTTAATTTTTTCATCGTTTCCACTATGTTTTTGAAATGTTTCCAAAATGTTTCTATTTTCTAGGTGACCGAAACAACACTACGAAACGAAATTTTGATCTTTGACCGTAACACAAAATATTTTCACAGAGTAGCTTTGACTCATTATAGGAGAAATAGAATCTCCTTTATTGCCATTAAAGGGCAAGTCATGATTGAGGAGCATTCTGTGAGGAATGGCATTGTTGATTTCTATAAAGCTCTGTATTCGGAGCGTTGTGAGTGGAGACCAGGGGTGAAAGATTTGATCACTGAGAGGTTAAATGGAGAGGAAGCTTCTGCTTTGGAGTTCCCTTTCTCAGAGGAGGAAGTTTTGGGAGCTTTACAATCTTGTGATGAGGATAAGGCTCCGAGCCCGGATGGCTTCACTATGGCATTTTTTAAGAAGTGTTGGGGTGTGGTCTAAAGGGATGTGATGGCAGTCATTCAGTGTTTCCTCAGGGATGGAAGTTTTGAACGAAGTCTTAATGCTTCATTCATAGCTTTCATTCCCAAAAGGAAGGGGCAGAGAACATAGGACTATCGTCCCATTAGCCTTGTGGGATGCATCTACAAGGTATTAGCCCAAGTTTTTTCCTTTGAGACTGAAAAAGGTGATGAGCAGGATTATCTCTCCTAGTCAGAATGCCATTGTGGCGGGTAGGCAAATCTTGGATGCAGCTCTTATAGCAAATGAATGTATCGATTCAAGAAAAAAACAGAAGCAGAAGGGGTTGGTTTGTAAGTTGGATATTAAGAAGACTTACTATCATGTTAATTGGAAGTTTTTGCTTATTATGTTGGATAAAATGGGCTTTGGGCAGAAGTGGGTGGAGATGTGCATTTTTTCGGCCTCTCTCTCAATTTTGGTCAATGGGTCTCCAACATGTTTCTTCTACACCTCTAGAGGTCTGAGACAAAGGGACCTGCTCTCTCCCCTTTTGTTTGTTATCGTTATGGAAGCCTTCAGTCGCTTCATGAGTAGAGCGGAGTGTATGGGCTTGCTGAAAGGCTTCTGTGCAGGATGGGAGCAGGTAGGGGGGTTAATATCTCCCACTTCTTGTTTGCTGATGACACCATTATTTTTTGTGAGCCGTCTATTTGGCAGCTTTGCTTTATCAGGTGCATTCTGGTTTGCTTTGAAGTCGTGTCAAGTCCGAGGATTAATTTGGCTAAGAGTAGCATCGTGCCCATTAGGGACGTGGAAGGATTGAAGGTGTTAGCCAGTACCTTGGGATGCAAGTTGGAGTCCTTCCCCTTAACCTATCTGGGACTTCCTTTGGGAACTCCAATGAGATCTTCTGGGGTCTGGGATCCAGTGATTGAAAGGTTTCAACGTTGATTGGCAAGATGAAAGGGCCAGCTCCTGTCAAGAGGAAGGGAGGCTTACCCTTGTGAAGATCACTTTAGGAAACCTTCCCACATATTTCATGCCTTTATTTCCCATCCCAGTTTCAGTTAGTAGGAAGTTGGAAAAAATTTAGAGGGACTTTCAATGGGGGGGACGAGGGAGTGGTGAGGAAAATCCATTTGGTGAGTTGGGACAAAGTCAAAAGGCCTCTGTGTCTTTGGGGGGTTTGGGAATTAAAGATTTGAAGATGTTTAACAAATCTATTTTAGGTACATGGGTGTGGAAGTTTGGGATGGATGAGGGGGAGTTGTGGAGGGAGGTGATTGCTTCTATGTATGGGAGTGAGGAGGGAGGTTGGTGTTCTCACGTGGAGGAGGGGGGATGGGGGTTGTGGGGTGTCATTAGAGGAGGTTGGAGGGATTTTAGGGCTAGGACTAAGTTTGATGTGGGAGATGGTCTTAGAGTCAAGTTTTGGGAGGACGAATGGCGTGGGTAGTTATCCTTGAAGGAAAATTTTCCTTCTTTATATGGCTTGGCATGTGTTAAAGGGGAATTGGCGAGGGAGTGTGTTGAGGGGATGGGGGAGGAGGGTGTTTGGAATCCTAGATTTAGAAGAAACTTTTTTGATTGGGAGTTGGAGGAGGTGGCTGCTTTCCTTAGTCACATTCAGAAGTTTGGAGTTGTGACAGGCAAGGAGGACAAGTTGGTGTGGACGCTACATAAGAAGGCTTTTTTTGTGCAATCTTTTTACAAAAGCTTGTCAATGTTTGAGGCCTTAGATTTCCCATGGAATATCATCTAGCATCCCAACGTGCCTCGCAGAGCTGCCTTTTTTGTTTGGGAGGCATCGTGGAAGGCCATTCTGACTGCAGAAAATATGAAGAAGAGAGGGCTATCAGTTGGCGAGTAGGTGCTACTTTTGCAAGGAAAAGGAATAGAGTGTTGATCATATGCTTGTGCATTGTCATTTGATCCGGGACTACTGGGATTTGATTTTGACTGTGTTGGCGTGTCTTGGGTTATGCCAAGGATTGTGAAGGATCTTCTGTTAGCTTGGTCGGGGTGCAAGATAGGTAGAAAAGCTAAGAACACTTTAAGGATGGCTCCCAGTTGTCTTTTTTGATGCATTTGAAAAGAAATAAATAGGCTATCTTTTTGAGGATGTAGATCAACCCTTTGGGTCCTTCAAAGACCATTTCTTATGTTTATTATTTTTTTGGGGCCAATGGGGCCTTTCCTGTAAATGCTATTTCCATAGTCGATTTTTTGGGGTCTTTGAGACCTATGTAAATTTAGGCTAGGTTTGTACGGGTGTGGCCACCTTGGGTACCTTTTATGATATTACTCTTTACTTCTCAAAAAAAAATATTTTGATTATGCCTAAATAAAGGGCTTTGGTGTAATGACTTTAGCAAACTTAGAATAAATGAAATTTTGAAAATACCCAACTCCCTTCTCTTTCTAATTCAAATTGCCCCTCTTCTCTAAGATTTCTCTCTTCTTCTCTCTCTTCTTCCCTCTCGTTCTCTCTCTTTCCAATCTTCCCTTCTCTCTTCTAGTTTCTCCCTTCTAGTTCAGCATCAAATATACATAGGTGTGCTCAAAATACCCAAGAACTAAAGAAACAAACTAACCCGATCTCAATGGGTTGAGTTCGTTCGGATCCAAAATGAATTCGAGTTGGTTCAGGTTAGAGAACTGAATATATTGGGTTGGTTTAGGTTAAAAGTTCGAGTTACCTGAACCAACCTGAGAACCATTTTTAAACCTAAAAACCCGCAGCAATCGTCAATCAGCAAAAAAAAAATCAACGTAGCATGTGATTCTCTCTATAGCAGATCCTCACAATCACTACATTTCGATCATCCTTTGGTGAAATCGGAGAAGACGGCCAGTGATCGGCGTCTTTTTTGCTTGATACAAGGTCTATCCATTGTTTTTCTGTTTGTGTATCTGTGATTGCGCGATTTTCTCAAAGGCCTATGTATATCACAGGGTGTGAAGGAGAAGCGGCCGTTTTTTGATAATTTTGTGAGGTTGACTGTTGAGATTAAGTGGAAAGGTTCTAAGGCCAATGCTCTAAGTTCTTTGAGACAAAGTGTGAAGGGGAATTTCACAAAGAAGGCCTGAGGGAGGACGGTGTTGTCAAATGGAACGAGGAGTTTCGGAGTGTTTAAAGAGAGTGTTTTTCATCCTTGGGAGGTGTGTTTACTGTGTTCAATGTGAGTTCTAAAGTGCGTTTAATTTTGATTCTTGATTTGTTGAGGTTTTTCATGGCTTAGGGTTAAGAGGTCGTGTTGGTGTTCTTATATGATTTTCCTTTTTTGTTACACTTTCTTAAATATGTTCTGTCTGGATAGTGAGAAATTAAAGGAATTACTTTTTTTCCCCTCAATTTTCTCTACCACCAGAATAATGTGCTTGCCTTTTGATGAGGGAATGAATATTTAGTTTTTTTTGTTTTTGTTTTGTGTAACTAAATTTCATTCATTTTCTGATCTATTTGGATGTTTCATGATCCTATTTGGGGGATTTGATATGATTGGTTTAGGTCTTCATGATATTTTTTCATGGAATTTTCTAGTTTTTGGGTTCGGGGATGGGATGGTATGGCAGGCCCCATTTCATTCTAATTATGAGGTGCTTATCTTTCTAATTACGGAGTTAAAGTACCTGCTAACTATATAGCATTGGAGAGGAATTCACATTAAGAAAATGATCAATAAGGAATATTAGTGTACTGTGTTTTTAAAAAGGAAAAATGGCCTGACCCATCTCGAAAATATTCAGGTTGGGTCTATAAGTAGAGCCCTTCCTTGGGACATACGAATAAGGAAACTTTTATGATGCTGAAGAGTAAAAGTATTCAAAGATGGCAAGGCAAGAAAACAATTTTTTACCAATAACTAGAAGTAGAGCAAAAGGCAACGGGGTAGAGTTTAGATATAATATAGTACTATTACACTATTGTGATTGTATACTGCTATATTATACTCATCCAAGTACACAAACACCCTAACCAATAGCTATGATGCAACAAATGAGCATATTACACAGAATAAAACCAAGAGGGCAAACCAATTTTGAAAGTTGGGCCAAGAATAATGAACAAAGAGGAATGCCAAGAGAAGAAAGGATAAATATAGCAGTGAATCCTCCTGGATGCTAAATTAAGATGAAGAAAAATGTAAAATCTCATCCATTTGAACACTGTACTCAATGCCAAAATAGTTGCAAAAAGACTAGGACATTAATGAGGATTCATTATAACTTTATAGCTTCAAACAATTAAACAAATAAGTCACCTCAATCACTATAACAATTTTCAAAGTACCAAAGAAGACATAAGAACTGTAACATAATCAGATGGAAAGATCTTCTATCTGAAAATTATCAATTGTTCTAGATGACTTATTCCATGCTTCTGCACTTGTAAAATTCATGACAGAGTTGTTGTAGAAGGATAGTAAATTGGCAGAGAGAAACGTACAGTGCGCTGCCCAGGGATAATCTTGTTAACATGACTTAGTTTAAGGTGTTTCTCCTCTTTTCCTGAGAACCATATTAGAACTGACTCATCCTGAAAAAAGTAACACCACAAATTCTTATTTCTTACAGCAGTAAAATCTCCAATAACATTCAGTTGCGCACAAACCACTGGAGCTACTAGATAAAACAATATAACAACTCGCACTTGGTTGAGCACAATAATAAATCTAAATAAATGAAAAAGAAGCAAGCCTTACATATGTTTGTGTTTATTTGATAGATTACATTGACATGCAAATATAAGTGCATATCTATGCATCTTGCATAATAATAATGTGCATCAAAAATTTCATTTTTGTTAAATATTGGTTCTAGTGAATAATAAATATGCTTTCAATGCATATCATTAGGAAAGTGATTCAACAACCTGTTCAAAATTAGCCAAGGAAACAAGGTATCAAACGGTTGGATTAAAGTCAGGAGAGATTCAGACGTGAATCATGTGACTACATAGTTATCATAAACATAACATTTGGTGGACTGAGTATGCTTCTCAACGAGAGAAATGTGATTTAACATACAAAAGGTAGTAATTCACTAAGTAGGTTAAGAGTTAGAATCACTATTTAATATGAGGATATTACTATCTGCAATAGATTAGTAACATCAGCAAAATCAACCATTTGAACAGTTAATATTAACACACTCACAGCTGATTAATGTAAAAGCTGATGAATTTAGAAATTTCACCCATGTTTCTGACTATATTCTGGGTGCATTCATTAGAAAGATTCCAACCAAGTTCCAAATAGAATTATATGAAAAACCCCTGAAGGTAAATTATCTGGAATGGGATAATATGCATAAAGGTCCTTGACTCCTCTAGTCATTTGGACGAGTTAGTAAGACCACAAACATTAATCAATAAAATAGTCACAAATACTGGTAAAGAAACAAGCTCCTGAAAATTTCCATGTACCATTCATGTGTCTGACAACAATATTTGGCAATATTCAAACAAAGTCTTAAAAAGTTAACTAAAAATCCGAATAATAAACATAACTTATCTTTAGTTAGCAATAATTACAATTAAGCACATAAATAATCAAGAATCTGGTTTGCTACTTGAAAAGCATATGAAAGGAATGCATAATAATGATGAAAAAATAAAACACAAATACGAATAAGGGCACACAAAATACGTAGAAACTTTGAACCAAACTTACATTTGCTAATCGGAAGGGACAAAACTTAGGCTTCCCCCTTCTACCATACTTGAGTAAACAAGCCCCTTTCTTGAGAGCAGTAATGGCCTGTGTTAAAGATCATCCAAGAACCTAAATTAAACACATTCAGCGCATCTGCAGTCTGGAAGAAAGTAATCTAGCTTCAAGGTAAAATAGCAATAATAGGGAAAGATAAGGATGAAGAGTCAAACAGCAGTAGAATTGTATATTCACATGACAATTCAGATTATTGGGACAAGTACGCACTCAAAGAAATTGTAGAAATATAAGGAACTTTAAGAAATGTACTTATAGAATCCAAATGGTCAATTCATTTAGGCAACTGATCAAATGTGCTAAGAACTCAGAATCACCTTCAAGTAACATTTTCCTATGAGTTATCTTGCAGAAAGACTCTATCCCGCTCATGGCCACTTTTTGATGAATAAGAAATTCACATCAAATATTAATGTAGATAATTCGGTTGGACTCCTGTTTACCCTTCAATGAGAAGACATAATGTTCCCAAAATATATACACAGGGTAATGCTGTTGATACAGAAAAGATATAATTTCAACAGAAAATACAGTGGGCAACTCCTACTTAGCGGAGTCCTATTTCATGTTTATTTTACACTAAAATATATAGCTACTAGTGTTTAATTGAGTCAAGAAATATTTAAAATATGATATATCATAGGCTAAACTTTATTTCATATTTATTTTATGCTAAAAAATAGTTACTTATGTTTAATATGTTCATGGGTCCAAGTTAAAGCATTGGCCCCATTCCTTTGTCACAAGTTCATATCAGCCTTTATCTGCAACAGTAAGTAAGTGCAAATTGGTTTTATTTGTCAAAGTTTCACACTCTGTGAAGTACTAAATCTAATTAGAATACGGAAGCAACCAACACTATATGTACACACACGCACAAATGTTTTTTTCAACTCAAGAGAAATCAATCTAGAGAATTTTATTGCAGAAAATAGCAATTGAAATTCATGAAAATTTTGTATAATGCAACCTTACTCCTAGTTTGATGTCTAGGGGATCTAGACCTGAACCATAAACATTTCCTTTCTCTTATTTTTCACTTTCACCTCTTCCTTTTCCACCTTCTGTTACTATGTCATCATAACCAACAATTAGTTCCTAACAATATTCAACATTAAACCAAACTTCAATTACCTTTTCAACCTTAAAAACTTTTACCTGATCATCCAAATTCATAATTATCAGTGTCCAAAATTTCTATAAATTTATCACCTTCCAAGTTCAAGCCTATTATAATTCTTTCGACATTTGGACCATCTTTTGAAACCCTAAGCGCGCAAGTTTCAGAAACCTCAACCCACATCTAGGTAGCAGGATACTTCTATGAAGGAACCATATTTGTATTATATGCTTATCAGATGCTGATATTTCTTGAATTTCACATGTTCTATACGGAAAGAAACTCTTAAAACTGAAAGATTTTTTTTTCTAATTTCCTAATTTGATTGCATTCCCACAAGCAGATCCTAACCTGTACTTGTAAGGAATTTTTAACATGAAAAGACATGTTGAAGACAACTAAAAGAGTTTTTTGAATTGAAAAGCACCCTTTTTATTTTAAAAGTTTCTGCTGAATTCATATGTTATTCCGAAAAATAAAAAATCGAGCTCTCTAAAAATATTTTAGTTAGTTTTTAATGTCTAAGCAAGTCAAGGGTGTAGTGCACACGTACAATGTGGTACTCACTAAGTGGCAGCACAAAAGGCTACTTTTGCATATGACCTTATAGAATTCAAACCCATTTTAATATCAGTTAGAATATTGTTAGAAAAAATAATTGAAGTTTTTTTTTTTTAAGTACATGTGAAGGTTTTTATAGTTGGTCCAAGTCTTTAAGAAATGAAACATAACAAAGGTAAATCATGCTTAATCTAGTCCTAATGTTTTGTCAATGTAACAAAACCCTCAATTTTCTTGGATGAAAGTTAACACCACAAACTAGAGATTTAAAATAATAAAAAATAATCACAATAAGCAGTACACATTAGATAAATTAATAAAAAATAATCACAGCAAGGGGCATACATTAGATAACTATGTATATATACACCTATGCATATTTTTGCTTTCCATTATATTTTGAAATTTGTCATGACAATGTATTCTTTGTGTAATTGAGTCATGTACTAGTCCCGTATCTGTGTCCAGGTTTCAGAGACTGAGAATATAATTTAGGTTTACACTAATCATAATATAATAATAATAATTTAGGTTTACACTGCATTTTCTAACTTTTTGTCTGATAAGTGAAGTGTTATTATATAAAAAGAGCACCCCGGGGGAGGTGGGGCGAACCTATACATACAAGGGCAAGGCCACAATAATTAAAACCGAAGAGACCCCAAAAAATCAACTCTAGATCCTACATACAACAAATAAGCCTCTTTGACCCAAAAGTATAACAAATGCAAAAAAATAATCTTTAAAAATAAAAGGAGGTTGATCAACCCCCTCAAAAACAAACCTATTTCTCTCTCTCCAAATGCTCCATATCAAACAAAAATGAGCCATCTTCCAAGCCGCACGAACCTCCTTCCTAACCCTACTACCTCTCCAAAGCAACTCCCTCAAGGTCGTCAGCATCACCTAAAAACCCCGAAAGATAGAAAACAAAAGGTACCAACAATCTCTTACCATCGAACAGTGGATAAGAAGATGATCCACGTTTTCACATTGTCCTTACACAACCAACACCAACTTGTCAATTGGAATCTCCTCCTTTGAAGATTATCCTGTCGTTAAAATGGCACCCCAAGCCACTTCCTAAGCAAAGAAAGCCACCTTAGTTGGAACATAAGAATGCCAAATCAACTTCCATAGAATTAGTTCACCTCGCTCCTCCCCATCAATTCTTTGTAGAAAGATGTCATCGAGAAGGCCTTCAAACTTGCTGCCCACGCAAGGGAATCCCTCCTATTTACAGTCATCGTGACCTTATTCAAGGTCTCTAGTAAGCTCAACACCTCCTCCAATTCCCAATCATGAAAATTTCTCCTAAAACCTGGGTTCCACACCGATTCCCCCCCCCCCCCCCCTCCCCCCTTGCAGCAATCATCTCCAAAATAGGCCATCCACTCTGAGCGCCCGAGCATATTAATTATCTTGAATTGCAAGGGGATTCAAATATTGACTCTGAATATAGGGGAGCAAGGCTAGTTCAAGTACTTCATAATTATTATTTTGAGTTTATTCAGTTTCAAGCCTCGATATTTTGGGATCTGTTAATTTCATTTAGTTCAAGCTTAATCTAAATTTGAGCAATTAAACATCTTAGTATATACTTTTTCTGGTGGTCTTAAGTAGTTTTTAATTTGGGTTTCTTGGTAAGGAAACAATCACAAAGGGAGGTTATAGTTTAACACTTTTAGTAATGGAATTTAAATTTAATTGAAGCCTTTCAAGGATTGTAACCAACAATTAGAGACACTATGCTAAATCCTAGGCAAGTCTTCTATTTCTCCATCTTTCTCTCTTCTCCAATCTCTTTCTTCTCATCTCTTATTCAGTATTCTACATAATACAGTTCAAGGGTATAATTTACTATTTCTAAGTTCTTTTGTTCTTCTCCTTTTCTATTTTATCCCCACACCCACTGGCCCCTTCTTGCTTGCTCATTATGAGGCAGCCCTGGATACGCACTTCTTTTACGGAAAAAATTGCTCTTTTGATCTTAGATTCAACTTCTCTCAATTTTCCTGTATATATCCTTATCTAATGTTCATCTTAATTTTTTTCCTCAATTCACATCAATCGAAAAAAAAAATTCTTCAAATCACTTTCCCCGTTGTTACAAAAACCAAACATTTTCATTCTTTTCTTTCATCACAAACCAAGTAGTTGAAGTCAGCTGAATTAAGTTGAAATGGGTCAAAAAATACTCCAAGCTTGGATGCAACAAAAGAACCAGCAGCAATAAAAGATGGCTCAAAAAATCAATTTATGAATAAAAACAAAAAATTGGTAGATTTGGTAGTCAAATTATGCCTAGCACGGAAACACTCTGCATTACTTGTCTATGAATGTGAATTTTGCAAGTGAATAGAGATTCTATATAGTAGACTTAAGAAATGTTATCATCCAATTTTCTTGAATCTCCCTTATAGTTCACAATCTGCCCATTTATCTCCTCCATCCATCCAAGACCACATAAGAAACATCATGTTAATAAACTAAGTGTGGCTGAAATGAGGATGTCGAGATGAATGTGCAATAAGACAAGAAAAGATAAAGTCAAAAGTTACACATTCGTGAAATGGTAGAAATAGCACCTATATGAGATAAAATGGAATATATTAAATTGATATGGTCATGCGCAACAAAAACCAATAAATGTACTAGTAAGAGTGACATGATTCATATCAAGGGTCATACTAGGGAGTGGAGAAAACCAAGATTGACTTTGGTAGAGATAGTTAAAAAATAATAATAATAATAATAATTTGTATAACTAAAAAAATGGTCTTAAATAAAGCAGAATAGCGAGACAAAATTCATCTAGCTAAATAGTTGGGATACGGCTTTATTAGTTGTGTACACTAGCCAATACACTGGTGATGAAACAAACTAACAAACTGGGCCTTAGAAGAAGAGAAAAAAGGGGGTAGAAATCAACCAGCCTAGAAAGGGTTTCAGAGGCAATTTTGGCAACTTCTTTTCATACAAGGATTCAAGGGACATCAACATCATGTAGTTATCAGTGGCAATACTCAGGCCTGCTATTAAATTATTATTTTTTTATCGGTAAAGGTGAAATATACAAATAGAAAAGGGCCCTGAGAAAGGAGGCCTGCTATTAAATTGATGCATCCTTCTAACATTGTCAAGGGAATGCCCATGCTTACACAGAAAGCAATACAAGCACATAGGGCAATAGCATTAAAACAAGTACAAATAGCATCTCACAGAACAAACAGATAATTCTGCAAATAATGATCTGTCAAACTCTTAAGTTTATAACTTCCCACACCTAAGTTTTGGAACTTGCCATAGCACTATAGCAGTTATAAAAAATTTAAACTTAAAAACAGAAAAAAAAAATACGAAATTCAACGCACAATTACCTGCTCAATATCTCTTTCTACTGGGCCGCCCGTTCTGTTAATATCTGAAGTCATCCTATCAGTCCTCGACACCACCAACTACTTTCCCAAACAAAACTTAAACCTAAATGCCAATCTCTGTAACCCCATTCTCAACATCAAACCCTTCCATTCAAATCAATCCATTCAAAAATCTCATGCTCCAACAAAAACTCACACATACGCCCCAATTCACAAATTCGCTGTCAATAATCGAGTCAACAATCATAATCTTCAATTCTAGAATTAAAATTGAAGCAACTGTAGGATAAGAGCTCTTGAATGTATCAAATTCTTCGTATGCACTTGTCAATCTTCAAGTAAATTAAATTCAATTGACGAAGAGAATGGCGCAATGTTTTGAACTTCAGTGTGAACAATAAGTGACGAAGAACAGTGAGGTAGTAGTATTAGGTTTTAGAGATAGCATCGATCGAAAATGAGACGAAACTTTACTGATTCGGATGCTTGATGGCTCACTGAGCTGGATGATGTGTGCGAGAGAGAAGAGAGAGAATCGGAGATGAGATCAGCAAAAAGTGAAGTAGAATCTAAGGAAATTGTTGATCCGCTAATCAGTTGCAGGAGTGCAGATGAGAGAGAAACAGAGATTTTAGAGAGAGAGAGAGAGAGAGAGAGAGAGAGAGAGAGAGAGAACTCCTTTAACTGGATGATTCCACAGGGAGGGAGGGAGGGAGGGAGTGAGAAACAGGGGTGGACTGATAATAAAAAGTGTAAAAATGGTGTCGCCTATGCCCAATAACTCAATAATGGAAAGAAAAAAGAAAAAAAAAAAAAAAAAGTAAAATGGCGTTGTTTAAACTTTAAAACCCACCATCTTATTTATGTTTTCAAAATTGACACTTGCTTTCTTTGATAAAAACTGTTTGGCTGTCTAGAAAATTAGGTGAGAAACCGAAATTAATATTATTTTTCAACAACCAAGTAAGTTTTCAGTAGCTTTTAAAAACATTTTTTATAATGAGATTTTTGTGTTAGCTCTTTAATTGCAAAATTATTTCATAAAAATTGTATTATGAATATGTTTTTTACTATAAATTTACTACATTGTAAGGATTTCTTTTAAAAAAAAAAAAAAAAAAGAGGAATTAGATCTCATCTTTAATTAATACAAAATTCCTTTAATTCCCTCAATATGTATCTAATATACTTTTTATTTATATTAGTATTAGTATACACCATATATGTGTAGTGTAGAGAGAATTGAGTGAATGGGATCATTACTTATTATAGTGATGAAAGTATTTCTATTTTATTTCCCTCTATATCATAACTATAACTATAACTATATTTGTTATACATTTGATGGATAAATTATATTATGTGAGCAGAAATCAAATCACACACACACACACACACACACACACAATTTAAATGAATGCAAAACCTTTTTTTCTTAAATAATAAAAAAAAACACCCTTATCCCAAAAGAATTAATAATTAAAGGTGATGAAGCCATGTGCCAAATAAGTGGAAAGTAAGTGGTCCAAATTGCCCACCCATGACAACAATACTCACTCGGGAGGCATTGATAATGACCAACACCACACCATACCATGGGTTTGTTGCAACTTTTTGAAAAAGTAACTAGTAGAATTCTGGTCCCTTCCTTCCTCACTGCCTTGACCTTAATATCTTAATATACACAAATCCAAATCCTAAATGAACCATTAATCCACCAAATGCCTATCCCTAACTCAACCCTCCTCGAAAATGACTCTCTTTCAACTCCCCCAACCAGAGTCGCATCAAAATGTAAAAAATAATTGTTGCTCCCTATTAATTTTGCCAGTATAAAATATTAAGAATGTTTTTTCTTTTATTTTAATAACAGATAGAATCTAGTCTATTTTATAATTGTATTTTTAATATAATGTATTAGGATATAATGATTTTAGAGAAATTACATCATGTGGGACTCAAATTTTATTATAATCTAACACATCATATTAAGAATATAATTAGAGATATAAATTAATTTTTTTTTTTTTATAATAATTCAGGCAGGTAAACTCTCGACTCTCATTGGTCTTTACATGTAATTTTGTGACCATGAAATTTGACAAGAAGATCTTATAAGACTTGTCTAAAATTATGTTAAGGTTAGAATATAAGCAGACCTAAAATTTAATCATGATTTTTACACAATAACTATTATTAGACTCGATAAACAATAAATTGGAGACCGCGCGACATAACTTTTAACATCATTTTATAGGAAGTGACTGGTTTAAAACACCAACCAGCATTGTTTTTTTACCTTTTTTTTTTAAAAAAAAAAAAAAAAGATACTATAGAAGGTTCAATGTATTTCCGATATTGGTGTGGGATCCTGCATTTCCTCATTGTCATCAACATTCAATACAGGTCGTGTTCCACATTTTTACTTGTAATTTTCTTGTATAAAAGTGTGGTCCTTAGATGATTTTCCCTTTCTTTTTTCTTTATTGGATATGTAATGCAACGATTCACAACTCTGGTAATGCACATGTCGTGTTGCTCAATAACTTTCCATGCCTACTCTAAACTTTCTTGCATGGGGAATGGAGAATGCTTTTTGATGTTATCACTTTTTGAACTTGATATATCGCAAAAGAACAGATCAGTCCTAGCACGACACGTGTAAATACAGAGTATTTACGTACACAAATCAAGAAAAGCTCTCTTATTCATAACAGACAGGCACACAGGATTCACAAATCCTTTGTTCGGAACGGCACAAGATCTCTAGTCCTCCCTCCAAAGCAAGAAATACTAGGTACACACATGAAGGGGTCCCGATCTGATCACTACCTTTCATGCCCTACCGATCTTAGAGTAAGGAAACATAATTCAACATGGTAACTGCTATTCTCGGATATCACCAAATCCCTATTCTTGTGACTCCAAATCCTAATCAACTTAGGAAATCCACAACCTATAAATAAAGCCCTAAGGTGCACTTTTCAATTATAGTTAATCAATTCTCTTCAATTACAGTCTTTTATCTTACTAACTTTATCATCGGAGCAGTTACCATCGGAACCTACGCGGTGACCCTCTGATCTTTTTGAGTTCTTGACAAAAGACGAAAAGCGAAAGTCCCACTGATCAGAAAGTGCAACATTAGTTTGGCGCCGTCTATGGGAACGAAAATCATTTCTGCTAACTTTTTTCTTTGACAACAACCATTCTTTTGTCTTTTTCCTTTAAAAAGGCAATGGCAGCCAATCTTCATCCAAGAGCAAGTTCTCAAAACCCCTAAAACCAGCCTCCCGCTAGAAGAGGAAGGGGGCAAACACCCGGATCACTTACAACACCAACTTGATCGAATTTAACGACAATCTGATTAGATGCAAGAATAGCTCGTTGCCATATCCCAGGCCCTAGTTTCGTTGGCCCAGAATCAGTAGAGCAATATCCCTCATCCTCCTACCAACGCCGCTAATGAAGGGGCTCAGTCTCCCGCCGCCACCATGGGCGGAGGACCTCCTAACAAGGAGACCCCCAAAGTGCAGTCGGTACGTCCCCATGGTACCACTCACGGATGGGCCGACCCCCAGACATCAACCGTAGTGGGGAGAGGGATGCCCACCTTTTATCCCACTATCCATTATCAAAGCATAACAAGGATTCTAACTCTAGCAGCCTTGGGGGCCAATCCAACGCCACCAGAGTTTTAGCCTCTACGGGCACCGGTTCCTCTAGTCCAAGGAGGGCAATGTCCTCCTGCCACTATTGGACAAATTCATCCCTTGAATATAGGGGTTGAAGCTGCAAGACAGGGCCCACAACGAGGCCCAGATCTGCAACCAATTCTTCCCAGAGTCCCTCAAAGGACGAAGGAGATAGCAGACTCCTATGGAACAAACTACCTTTACCAGAGGAACCCACGCGGCCACACCCCTCTAGAGTAAGATGAACTGGGGAAGATGCTTGGGAGGTTCGCCACGTCATTCACCTCTGCCATATGGCAGAAGAGCGGCCAAAAAAGTTCATTGTCCCGAAGTTTACCCTCTACAACTGGTCTGAGGATCCTAGGGACCATCTCTCTCATTATTAGCATACAATGGCTTTACACGGGACTACTGATGCCTTCATGTGCCACACATTCGTAACAAGCCTCAAAGGTACTGCTCTGAAGTGGTTCACAACCTCCCCTAAGAGTTGATCACCAATTTCTACGAACTCAGTAGGCAATTCCTTAATCGATTCTTAACAAGCAGGAAGTTGAAAAAAGAGCCTAGAATTCCTACTAATTATAAAGCAAGCAAAGGGGGAGTCATTTCAGGAGTACATTGCTCACTTCAATACCGAGCTCACAGAAATAATGGACTATAGCCCGAGCTTCCTAGTGACAGCTCTTACCTTTGGCCTAGAGCCTGGACGCTTCCAAGATTCTTTAACAAAGAATCTTCTTGTCGACATGGCAACACTCATGGAGCGGGCACGAAAGTACATAAACCTAGAGGATACAAAGATGTCCTTCCGAAAAGCGAAGGAGCAGGCTCAGAAAGATGACCACATCCAAAAGAGGGACTCCAGCGCAACTAGAAAAAAGGTCAAGAGTCCTAACAAGAAGACGACACCCAGAACCCAGAACAATCCTAATTCTGGGAGGTACGGTACTTTCACCCCTTTGAATGCCTCCCTCATGGACATACCCCGGTAAGTACAGATCCGTGAGGACTTGAAATGGCCAAAGCCATTAAAGAGCAATCCCGATACCAAGGATCAAAACAAGTATTGTGATTTTCACAAATATCACGGGCACATCATTGACGAATGCAAAGCCCTCAAGCAAGAAATTGAACAACTCATCAAAAAATGGCAGATACTAGAGTTCGTCCAACAAGACGGGAGACAGAACCCCCGTAATGACAAGCCACAACAAAGAATGCAAGAACAAAGGCCCGAACAGAGGGAGGCTCGGAATGAGCAAACACACCAAAATAATCAAGTCATCTTTGTCCTCCATGCTGACAACATAATGACGATAATGTCCAACTGAGCCAAGAAACGGTATGTTCGAGAGGCAAGGATAGAGCCCAACGTCATCCAGATCTTTGCCATTGAAAAAAGGCTGAAGTCGGGACCACAAATCTAGTTCTCAGAGCTGGATCTTACTAGGGTACACTATCCTCATAGTGATGCTCTCGTCATCTCACTCAAAATTTCCAATTTTGAGATCAGGAGGGTTTTGGTAGACACGGGGAGCTCCACCAACATGCTGTTCTATTAGCCTTTCAAGCACATGAAGCTCAACCATAGCAACATCAAGGCCACCATTGCTGTAATGGCAGGATTTGACGGGAACCTCTGCACCCCGCTAGACAAAATAGACCTCACGACCACAACGGGAGAAGGGGACAGTCAAAAGACATTGATCTCTGAATACATGGTCCTAGACTCTAAGTCCCCTAAAGTGCCTTCAAAGGAAATTCTCTACTTTTGCAACTCCTATGGGAGGATATTTATAAGAATCTTCGTGAGAAGAGGCTTCTTTAATCCTCTAAAGCCTAGACCCATCCCCAATCCTTTACCCAAAAGATATTACTCGAGCCAACATTACGCCTATCACCAAGGCGGTAGACACAACATCAATTAGTGCCGAGCCTTAAGGCATGCCATCCAAGATCTCATTGATGGGGGAACCATTGGGGCAACACCACCAAAGGCAAATGTGACTACCAACCCTTTGCCAACTTATAACTCCTGCCTCAATATCAACATGTTGAGCCTCGAAAGTGGTGATCCCACTAAGTTCATCACCCAGTCCAATCATCTTATAGCCAATACCATGATCATTCTGAATTGCAACATGATCATTTTGGATGAGCTTATGAGGAGCAATAACCAAGCCAACTCAACCAATGTAGTGCACATTACCTTAGGAGGGTCGTCCCTTTAAACCCAATCACTTACAAGTAGATATCCTCGTAACTGAATTTCTAAAAACTAAGTAGGCAATCGAGACTCCACCTCAGGCCCTAATCGAGGACGAGCTCCTCAAACAACTTAAGAAAACTCAAGTCAATATTTCTGCTCGGGGTTTGCTTACTTCATCTTTTCCATATCAACAGGCTATCTTGAAACAGTTGAATGGATCTCAGGTTCCCACCACTACTACCCCAAAGTAGCTCACTCAGATCATTGGAGGGATACAGTTCAGCAATGTCATGGCATTCACAGATCATGACTTACCTAAAAGCGGGGCCAACCACACCAAGGTCCTTCACATAATCATAGGTGCTTGAGGGAAAATAGTCCAAATGGTACTCATTGATAATGGGTCAGCTCTCAATGTGTGTCCCTTTAGGATTGTGAAATGCCTCAGGTTAGATATTTCTAATTTAGCACCCTCAACACAAGCAGCACGAACATATGACAACACACATTGAGAAATGCTGGGAGTCATAACACTCACCATGAATTTGGGCCTAGTTGAAATCACAACACAATTCCAAGTGTTGGATGTCCCAGCCTCCTTCAACTTTCTATTAGGTCGACCATTCATGGAGACACTGATCCTACTCATAACACTGCTCCTATCCTAGAGATTTAGTATGGAATTGATGACATGACACTAATAAGGTTCAATCATGTGGGGAGTCTACAAATCGAGCAAACACCCGAGGGTGGTATTGACAAATGTTTAGTCTTGCATATTATGAAGCTCATAGGATATGTGCCTGGGAAAGGCATTGGTCATTATTTACAAGGTCTGCCTATACCACTTAAGCAACCAGAAAGGGAATACACATTCGGCCTTGGGAACGCACCCACTAAAGTAGATTTTCAAAACAAAGCCTTTGCCGCCCAAGCCAAGAGAAAATTGCAAAAAAGTAGGGGCTGTCCTCAAAATTAATTGAGCTCAAGCCATACTTCTCTACCATAAATGAAAACTTTGTCAAGAAAAGGGAAGAGCACCTCTACTATGGCCTTCCAGAGCTCGACTATGACAAAAAGGCAAAAATCAAGGTCCTCGATTGGGAGATCTTTGAGGATTGCACCTACGGCTATGATGAGGTCATGACAGCCGCTTTCCAAGACCCTTCAAAAGAGGATTAGGCACAAGAGCTCCAAAGGTTGTTTGAGCTCTTTGCTCAAATTAAATTGATATATATGATGTGTACAACAGAATGAATCGACTGATTGTTCTTGAATACAAAAATCTCAAACCCTCTAAACAAATCAGTTGAACTGATCAGTCAACTGAATCTTTATTCAGTCATGATTACGCCCAAAGAATAACGCGGTAGTTGTAGTGTAGCTTTGGGGTGTCGATTCCACAGGGAGACTAAATTAAAAGAATAATAAACAGAATTTCTGAACTACAGAAATATTAGACGGTTAACAAAAAAAATAAAAATATAGAAAGTGATTTTGAATGCAACTAAAAATTAAACAAGCTGAATAACAGATGAAAATATTCAAATTTAACGAACAGTAGAGTTTCAGGAATCCCTTGCACATAACTGGTATTTTAATTATTTTTAATTCACTGTTAACTCAATTGAGAATTTAAATTCCAAATATCTCAATCGGAAGATATAAAAATTATGAACCAAAATTAAACTGAAAATAACTCTTTGAAAAATCATTCAACACTTTTAAATCCCCCAAATTAATATTCCCATTGAGAAAATCCAATGACGACAATATACCAAACGAGCAATATTGCAGCAGAGAATTGAATCAATATAAATAAGTAATTATTCCAAAAATAATCAAAACATGAATCCATTCGATAGAAAAAGCATGATTGAATCTATAAACGGACTAAACCCTTTAATTATTCAGAGAATAAAATTCACAAATTAATTATGAATGATCATCAAAGAATTTAACAAGTGAAAACCACGTACAGGAATTAAAAATAAATTAAAACAACCATCTATGGTGCAAATTCATTCCTAACTCTACTTAAAAATTTAGTTATCCATGTACAGGACGGATAACATAAATTTCATGAAGAAACTCTGAGTCATAAAATTTTATGTTCTGTTCTCCTTTGCGCAGCAGCCGCAGCGCTGCTCTCTCTTCTTGTCGCAGCCGTCGACCCCCTGATTATATTTTTTCTCCCCCTTAAATACTCTCACTTCAGCGCCCTAAAAGCCCTCATGCCCCAAGCCGCGCCTCAGGCCCAAGCGCAAGACACAAGCTCAGCCCTTTTTCCTTGCGTTTCACTGCAACAGATGGGCCCCACGCTCAATTGTCCAAGCCAGCCGTTCTAACAAAGGCCAGCACACTTAAGCTTTTCGTTATTTTTTTCTTTTGTTTTGTTGCTTTAGTCAAACTGGGCCCCATGCTTCTTAGTTTTCTTCAATCAGCATCACAAACACCATGGGCTCCACTTCAATTCTTAAGTCAGCCACACATGCAACTAAGGCCCATTAAAGCCCCTTTAATTTTTTTCCTGCAGTCCGCATAAGCTTACAGCAGTAATGTTCAAGCCCATTTTTTAATTGGATAACGACTGAATCTTGACTCAGGTTCTTCACAAAAGTTGTAGCCCCGGATGAGTAGATAATTTTAGGCTCAAGAATCACCTAGTTTGGGCTTCAGAAGCTCAAGTTATGTCCCCTTCGAGTTGGCTGGACGGACAGAATTTGGAACAGCTTCCCAGACCTGATTTCGAAACAATGTTTGGAGGCCCAAACGAACTCCGATTTTTGCAAATCAGACCTTTTTGAAAAGCCCAAGATGTCCTCTAAATATTTCATGAAGACCGGTTTCTCATTCTGAAAATCTAGCACCATCCAAATCTCAATTGAAACTCAATGATCGAATCTGCCAAAAAAACTAAGAATTATTCCAAAAATATTAAGTGTAAAGCGCAATTGCAAACTATCTCTCGCCAACAAATAATGTAATATTTGGGATATAAAATCTTATAAATTAATGCTCAAATACCACTTATTGTAAATAGAAATTAAATTAAATAATATCAATTATATTCTCACATTTCTATCCACTTTCTAGCATTTTAATCAAATAATAGGACATTTAGAGTGCACTTTTGCGCACTCATCAAGTCAACTGATTGGTGAATCTAGTTGACTATTTTTGTCGATCTAGCAATCAAAAATTCAAATTTTGAATAGATGAAAAATGAGGGAATGACTATATTTTCAAGTCTAATGGACATATTCACTTGAGGGATAGAGGTTCTCTAAAACATTTTTTGCTATCTCTTTAGAAGTTTTAATTTCTACATCTTTGTTTTTGACTTTAGATCTCTTTATTAAAAACCTAGATCTAAAAGTTCTACTCATCTTAAATACTCTAAACATACAATAGATCAATCTACAGAGAGTGAGCATTTATTGTGTCAATCTACTCTTAAAGAAAGTGTTTGTTGATAAACAACTTTGTATCTTTTCATTACGATGAGATTTGCGGGTAGGTGCTACCATTGTGAGGCAAAATGCGATATTTTGCTAGGCAAAGAGTTATGAGCTCTTGTTGTAAATGTTTGACCCCCACTTGCGAAGCGAAGGAGATCAAGATAGTAGAAAAACTCAAGTGGGGATGCATGAGTCAATGACGTAGAAAATTTTTTGAACCTCGTAAAAAATGTTGAATTTGCTCTCTCTACTCCTTTACATATGCATATCTTGCATTCATTTTTAAAGTTTGTAAAAGTTGTCAATATTTGCAAAATCTCCTATTCACCCCCTCCCCCCTTTCTAGATTAAATATCTAAGCAGCAATATTAATTGAAAAACCACTTAGAAATTCAACCTCCTTACATCAAAACCCCAACTTTTTCACCAACCAAGCATTGTTGGTGTGAGTATGTGGGAAGGATTTCTACTTGTGCAATCAAAGGAGTCCGAGAAGGCGTAGGGTTGTGGTTATGATTGTATTGAAGCCATTTGAGGATTCAAATGTAGTACAACTGTGAAGAACAATTGAGGATTATTGTTTAAAGGAAGATCAGATCAATGGCAAGGCTTAAGGTATTAAGTCGTGTGAGTCAAATTGAATCCGTACATCTTTCTTAATTTTCTTCATAGTGAAATTAGTGCTAATTGGACAAGGTCCGGTGGTTTTCCCTGGGTTTTCACGTAAAAATATCTTATATGTTCTTTTATTGTGTGGATACTTTTAATCTTTATTGCACACACGTTAAACATAAGAATTTCACTAAATTAAGTGAAAACACATTGGGTAAAGAACAACTCTGGACTGAGAAGCACCAAATCTTCATCTATAACTGCAAGTGTTTGAAGGGATCAGATGGAAAAAATGACAGCAGGAGTAGTCTACATAAAAAAGTAGAGGCGTCCTTTCCTTTTCAGAAAACGTTTCTTTTGCAAAAACAAAACCAGAAAAAAAAAGGCTTAAAAGTGTCTTTTGAAAAGTGCATAAGTTCAACAGTGCCTGAATCAGGAAAATTACTATAAAAAAAAAAAAAAATTTAACATTGGTCGAGTAAAAAAATCACATTAAAAAAGAAAAAGAAAAATGACTCGGTAGGTAATTCTACAAGAACCATGATTATTGAGATAGGCATGTTGCGAGCCCCTGCAACTGCTCGTGACTTCAACACAGCAACGACAGAGAAATGGGAAATATCACTCAAGTTAACATTTGGTGGTGAGTTCCACTACTTTATATCTAGAAAAAGGAATTTATTGTTGGTTTTGTCATTAATTGTCAAATTGGGTAGTTGGGTTGTTCATCATGATACCAAAACACGCTACTGTTGCTATTTTACTAATAATAAAGCATCAGAACTTGCTTCGCTCTTTTTCCTTCTCAGGTGTCTTTTTCCTACTTTCTTTCTGTAGAATGAATGGTAAGTGCCCTGAAGAGGGAGCGGATGTGGGGTGCAGAATGTGAATGTATCTATTCTAAGCAACTCCATGCATATGAAATTTCCAATCAAATTTCAAAAGTATTATCAGTATTTTTTCCCCTCAAATTCTAAATCAAATATGTTATGTACAAAACATATAAACACTAGAACAAAATCGGTTGACTCAACTGAAAGCTCACTGCGACTACTTGCAGTGTTCACACCGATGCTTCCAGCTGGTAGAATGCACAACACATTGTTTAAAACTGTACAACCTCTTGGTGGACATATTGCGTATCCCTTCTCTTCCTTCTGCCAGTTTCTCAATCCACAGAAGAACTTGTTTCTTCAGTTTCATCCTCACTGAAACTAGATGGCATCTCCACGGCAGATCTAGAAAACATACCATGCAATGTCAGCAAGTGAATATCTATCTAGAGTTCAGTTAATATACCATGCAATGTCAGCAAGTGAATGCCTATCTAGAGTTCAGTTAACATATCGGAAAATAAAATCACACCAAAAAAAGGATTATGCAAATACATGTTAATTCTTTTGCAGCTTTAAAAAAACCGAGTATGATGCTCCAAATTCTCTAAAATGACAGGAAAGTCCCCCCCCCCCCCCCCAAAAAAAAAAAAAAATACTGTTTTCCAATAAAAAGAAATATATGATCCCATTCACATTCCATATAGTGCATATACACGAGAACATTCTAAGCCAACATCACAATGTTAATTCCATATTTTTGTCTAATGCCTATGACCTCTGGTTATACAGAAAATAAACAAAGGAACCCCACTTTACCTGTCTGCGCACTGGGATTGGTTGCTGGATGAAACAGACACTATAATCAGATGAATTAAACCCCACATGCCCACAAAAACCATTAAGGGCTTGAGATCTGTTCATCCATATATCTTCGTAATCAGTAATACTACTCTTCCCACCTCTTCCTACTGCCTTGTTAACCATCCTCTCAAATGGGCGAGATCCACCACCCATGGGGCCCAAAATGGTACCCACCCGTGAGGCCTAACAATGTTAGAGGCTGATAAACAAAAGTGGTAGAAAGAGGTGAGAAAAGTAGCATTACTCTTGTCAAATTAATTTGCAATTTAAGTTCCAAGCCAAATACCACTGTCAGATTTGAACAGTTGTACTATACTACTATTATTTATTACAAATATTTATCCTATGTAAATGTTAAATTCATATGAGGCTTTATATAGTTGTACTATACTACTATTATTTATTACAAATATTTATCCTATGTAAATGTTAAATTCATATGAGGCTTTATATATGAATCTATCATCAAAACAATGGCCTGCAAAGAAAAAATAAACAAAAAGAGGACTAAATTTTGTGAATGTCAATAAGGAGCATTCACACATGGATCAAATTTTCTGGAAGTCGAGGAAACAGGCAAGTCAAAAAAACATGTAGATGTATTTCTCCTAACCTCTTTATTTGATTTGTCCATGGTGGAATTTCTATGATTGATGCTTTTGTCACGTACTGCCGCTGTGGAAACTCATCCTTGACTCTTTTAGCAACCTTCAAAAATAGGGAAAAATGAGGGGTCAATATCAAACGGAAAAAAATGATAATATTGGCTTCTTCTCTCTTTTTTCTTTTTTTTTTTTTGGGGGGGGGGGGGGGGGGGGGTGTTGGGTTGGGGAAGCATAATGAACCACAATAGTTGACCACAAACTCACTCTTCTTTCATTTGTTGGATTAATCTTTACTCTAACTGGATCACGGTGCTCATTTAATGCTTTCCTTTCTCCATATAATTTGTACTCCTGTACGTTAGTCTCAAAACAGAATTTCAAGATTGGAGCTCTGGAATTATTCAACAAATTAGCAGAAAGAAGTAAAGCTTAGATTAGACCTTGGCCATCCTTTTAGAAAGCCCCCTGTCCTCCACACCAAGAGCTTCACCACACTTCAGTGTTAAATTTGAAGTTTTAGGTTCAAAGCATTCCCTCTGGGGAAGCTTGTGGCTCCCATCATCATAATTATGCAACCAAGACTCAGTTTGTTCACTAGTGACTTTTCCACCAAAGGGCAGATGATGGCTAGAAACAGAATCCATTCTCATCCCTTGAAAACCATGCTTAGTCCTCATCCCACAGTTCATCGTGCTGTCATAACCTGACGTTTCTCCAGCCAAATCATCATTCATTTCTATTGCTGAGTTCTGGCCTGGAAAAGGATTGCTATGATTGGGCAAAGGAGACTTTGGCTTAGATTGATGGTGGGAGTTCTTTTCCTTGCAATCAGACCCGTGCATAATTTTAAAACTAGTCCCATCCAAATCTGCGTTGTAAGTTCTCACCTCGGATTTATATACTTCGTATCTCTATGAGGGCATGAAAAAAACAAGAACATGTAAGTGATCAAATGCAGCCCCCCCCCCCCAAAAAAAAAAAAAAAAGAGAATTATATTATTATTATTTGATAAAATCAAAACAAAAAATGAAAGGAAACAATCATCTGGTTCCATAAAAGCAATTAGCTAGCAGCAATCACCTGCTTATATGTAACAGAAACAAAGGTGCAAGCTAGTGCAGCAACTCCAGCGAGTTAGGTTGCATTACAAGGCTAGCCCAACCCTAGCCAAAAGAGTTTGAACAAGGAGCTCATAGACCCTTAAATTTTTAAAAACATCTCTTAATCTGCAAGGGGTTATTTCTTTCCCTTCAGAAATCCTACTTTTTTTTTTGTGCCAAAGACACTAAAAAGAGATAAAAGAGGTGCTATATCCTATATCCCAAACTTTCTTAACATTACTTTTTACACAAACCCCTCGCCACCCTTTGAAGAAATCCATCACTGACCATCATCCAAGAATAACCAAAAAACAAGTAAAGAAGACACTATAAATCCCTCGTGACTGTCCAATGAAGAAACAAGTGATAACTGGTTTCTTCCTCCTTTTGACACATGTAGCACCAATTTGTCAATCTAAAACCACTCTTTTGAGGGTTATTCATCGTCAAAATGGCCAACCAAGTGAATGCCCAAGGGGAAAAAGCAACCTTCGTTGGACCTTTGGTACGCCAAATTGCCTCTCATGGGTAATCTCTAGCCTCTTGTCTAGCAAGCTCCATGTATAAAAGGACCTCCCCGCTACCTTCTCTCCAACTCAATCTTACAGCTTCCTCTGTCTCCCAGTCCTGGAAGTCCCTCCCAAAATAGAAGTCCATTCTCAATATAGGACACAAAATCCACTACTAAGGCACCTCAATATCACCCACCATGTCTCTTCAAAACTTTACTCTCCCCCCATTAGCCACTAGGCCCACTACATAGCTAATGTAACGAGAGAAATCCTCAACCCCCACCCCACAAGGACCATCTACCTCCTTGGTGACTCACCCCCTAACTTGCAACAAAATTTGGCTTAAAGAACCGACCTCCATCTATAGACGGGCTCCTGCACAAAACGTCACAACCATTTCCCAAGATGGGCCTTGTGAAGACCCTCAAATCATTGATCCCCAACCTCCCCTCCTACCAAAAAAAAAACTACTCTATCCCAAAGAACCTACTGGATCTTCCTTTCTTCTTCGTTCTCCTCTCATAAATCTCCATCAGTGCTGGATTGGGAATAAAGACATAAAATACATTTGGAGACTTCCAAGCGTGCTTTTTATCAACATGAGCTTGCCACTTGTGATACACATCGTCTTTTCCACCCAACTAATCTTTTCTGAAATCTATACACCACATAACCCCACACCGCTTTTGCCTTGGAAGATGCTTCCAAAGGCAATCCCGAAGGAAAAGAGCCAACCTTGCAACCCAAATTTAACGCTAACTCCTCCAACTCCCTACCAGAATAAGCTCACTCTTGTGAAGATTCACTCTTCCGCCATATTCTTGTCCCCTCCTCTTTCAAAGGGAATTAACCAAATTATAGTATGCTTTTCTAACAACTAATAGCTATATGCAATTACAATAACAATTATATCTGGAAATTCACAAAATGAATTCATGAAGTAATGTAGCTTTCAAGTTTTAACAATGCTTACTTTGATTTAAAATTTTTTTTGGCAAGTATAAATTCATTATAAAGCAGCACCATCATGGCCCATGGGGGTGTGCCCATGTACATCTAAAGTATACAAAAAGCTATTCAAACTAAAGTCTCATTTTATCCAAGAACTCTATGAATAGATCTATGGACAAAAAAAAGCCTCCTGAGATACCCAAAAGGAGGAGTTAAGAATCTTAAGCTTAAAGGCCCCATATAGGGGTTTCCAACCTTCTTCCCACTCCAAATGCACCACTAAAAACAAAGAGGGGCTACCCACCAAACATCTCTTTACTCTTCCACACCCTATTTCCTCTCCAACTAGTCAAAACCCCCTCCACGAAATGAGGCATAACCCAATGAAATCCTAATAGAGTAAACAGGAGAATTCAGAAATCTCTCACCACAACACAATGCACCAAAAAGGACAAACCAATTCCCCATCCCTCTTGAACATGCAACCCCAATTCACTATATTCTGTCTTCTCTTCAGGCGGTTATCTATAGCAAGAATCTTTCAAACCACTGATGTCCATCCAAAGAAAGCCACTTTGAGAGAGACTTTTGTGCACCAAATGACCTTCCAAGAAAAATTCGAAGTATCTTTGCTTCAAAGAATCTTATAATAAGACCTCACCTCCAAAATACCTCTCCTTGACCCCATCAAAATCAACCCATCCTCTTTACCATAGATAACTCCATCCCATATAGAATACTGCAAGTGTAATTTCCTCGGCTTAATAAAGAGAACATTCCTCAACAACCCATTATCTAAAACCCTGAAATAGTCCACAATATAGTTACCAAAGAAATGCCTATTACCCTAGTTGTACGCACATTCTAAGATAGGAAACACTCTAGTTCCAAAACATAAATTTAGATATTCAATAAATTTCTTTTTAATTGTTTCATTAGTTTCCTTCTTAAAAAAGATTAATAAGAAAAGATGAAAACAAGTCAAGAGATCGTCATAAATAGGTTTGCTTAGTTCCATGATTTTGCATGTTTCAATTCAATATAATAAAATTTTCACAACCATATGAGCAACGTGTACACTTTAGTGATATTAATTTTTATTACTCATTTATGGGTGAAATGAAAACACTTTTACAACTAAACCTACCCTATCATAATCTACATAAGCATACCCCCATCGTACCACATTTGAAGTACGTAGAGTACTGCAGTCCCGTTCCACATTCCATAACAACCTGTGTTGCAGGTAACATTGGTCTGCAACCATAACTTGCCCATAAACTTAACATGCTATATAGTTCTCAAGTGACAATTTCTCTTTGCAGAACAAGAGTTCTGTTAATGTATCAAAGTCACTTCTGACATTGCATAAAGTTTCTTTCAGAGTTTTTGTAATTCCCAAAATTGTGTATATTTGTATATTTCAAAAAAAATAACAGACATCAATATATAGATCAATATGTGGTTTTTGATCCTTGGCATATCCATGAACATTTTGAAAGTTATTTAAGGGAGTGGCAATGAAAATGGATGTGAGGATGGTGAAGTTGAAATGATGGTAGCTCTAATATCAGCAGTTTCTGAATTCTCGTGGTCATCAACAAAATGTCGACGACCCCTTCAATTAAAAATTGGCACCCTCCAACAAGTTGATTTATTCATATAGCAGTCTCTCGAATCTCCAACTTCCTATAAACTATTGATGTGGGAGTCAGGACCCACTCCTACAGTATTATTTGCCATTACAGCACCTAGAATGGTCCATTCAATGGAAACAAGGTGACACTATCATAGTTAACCCACCATACATCCAGCATTTTCATAGTCATGACTTCAAAACTCAACAAAATTTAGGTGAAAATTTTAAGTAAAGGTTTAGCATGATCATTTATATTAAATTTGAAGAAACTCTTAAGAAACCTTTCCTGCAAATTTGGCCATTTTTCTAATAATTTAACAAAATGTTCAAAAAAATTAAGCCTTTCTTCTGTTAAAGATAATTATGTCATTAATATTGTCCCAAAAAAGAAAAAGAAAACAATTATGAAGTCTACTTACAGTGCCAGGATTAGGTTGCTTGTGAATTCTAGGAACATCCGGTGAGTTGGGTAGAATGGGTTCACCAATGTAACAAGGCTCTGCCAACAAGTTCACAAGAAAAACATATGAGGCATCACTAAATCTAAGTATAGAATTGGATCACATAATTAGGACTAGAACCCACACATATTTAAATAGAGAGTTAGAATGAGCAAGGAAAAAAAAAAAAGCAACTTTCACTATTTCAACCAAAGGGAGTATATAATCTCATATATAATTGCAGTTCTTCAATCTAGCACTGCAAGTCAGTAATTCCTAAGCTTGTGATGTATTATAAATCAGAGGTAGATGCCAAGTAATGATTGCAAGCACTTCCGGGCAAATGAGCTGTATAAATTGGACAAAAGTAAACCAAAGATAAAACAAGATAATTAACATAAATACAAATTTTTAATTCATCCCCACAAGAAACAAGAACTCAAAGTAGTGAGAGATGTTCAAAGGAACGAAAATGCATTGTGGAAAGTGGAAACCAAATTACATGTCCAAAGATGAAAACAAGTACTTAAAATAACTTTAAATTGTTAATTCATCCCCACACGAAACAAGAACCCAAAATAGCAAGAGAAGTTTGAAAACCAAAATGAATTAGAAAAACAAATCATGTGTCCATCCTCCGGAATCAAACAACATGGAACATTGAAATAATAAATGATTTGAAATTTGTGAATGATTCAAAATTTGCGAGTTTCATTGATGTCTTTGGTGCACAGGTGTGTACCATTACATTCAGAAGAAAGTTCTAACTATAGAGAGAACTGTGTGGCAATAATTTTTTTTTTTTTAATAACTGCATGGCTACAAATAGCCACTTGAGGGAAACAACTGTCTTCTTAAAATTTCATTACAAAGATAAAATTATGTAAAATATCATAATTTAAATTATGTATCAAGTGCTTGTTTCTGACTGATTTTACAGATTCAGAATGAGAAATTGTCAGTGTCAAGTCCATGAAACCTCAGATAATTGATATTGTAACAAACAAAAATATGGTTGACTTTATTAATCGTTTTTTAAGAAAAAAGATGCAGTATACGTGTTCTGACTTACCATTAACAGAATCCCTAATTGAAGACTCAAATGCACCAGGAGGAAGCGGCTGAAATTCAACACCCAGTGGTGGACCATCCTCTTGATAATTTCTTCCCAGTTGTCTCTTAACAGCAGTAATAGCAGAATTTTCAACCTGACCCTTCACTTTTAGAAATCCTGATGGGCCATTCCTCATTTTTACAACCTTCACATCTATCGGTGCAATGTTTCCATGCTGTGTTTGGTATCTTGAAGTTGTCGTGCCAAAAGGGTCCTCATTTTGAGTAAAATACCTATTCTGCAATGGAGAACTACTTTCAGAAGATGTATCATCCATGCCACTAAAATTTCCTGTATAGTGACTCCCATGCTCATATGTGAGATCTGCAGCTGAAAATTCCTGGCCACTAAACCTTCTACTTTCTACCTCCCTTGGATCGAAATGCCTATAATCCCCTTGTTTGGTGCTGCCACATGAATCCTGCCCATGCCCACTGCCACGATCCTGTATAACACCACTTGAACGATCTTGTCTTCCATTTGCATGTGCTTCACCACACAATAATTTCCTGTCCTTCAACCTTCTATGGCAAAACCACCCAGAAATTTGCTTTTCTGTCAATCCTAATGACTCTGCAAGCTGTACTTTCATTGACTCTGGGGGGTAGTTGTTTTCTGGGTAAGAGTAAGCATTGTTTCTTATAATCGTTTCTATTAAGAACACAATTGATTCGGCAGTATACTGCAAGATGAGATATGACAAAAAGATTATCCATACCATTATATAATTTCTCTAAAGCCTCAACCTGGGATGCTGTCTTGAGCCTTCTTTTCTTGTTCTTTTCTGGAAGGGCTTTATTTTCTTCAGAATGCACTTCACGTGATTCTAAGGCATTAAGGAAAGGAAAAACAAATAACAATAAGTGTTGAAAATGGTAGCCATGATAGGCATGAATAAAAAAGAATTGAGAAGTTTTTGTTACCTAGTCACCTGTTGGGCTTAACTAATAGCATCCCAAAAATATTACAAAATATACACACACAATCTATGTTATATGGACTACGGTATGGAAGTGTGTTTAAGTATCTATTCTATCTCAAGATAAAGTTTGTACAATCTTCCATTTATTTGAATCCAAGGAATTACCTTAATGAAAGGTACGTAATATTAGCCTTGAAATTATGTATAAACTAAAAAAAGTGTGAAATGCATCTAATGAATTTGATTCAGCATCACAGTATCTCAATACGTGGTTCAGCTACATGAATCCTATCATCAAATTTTTCTGTCAATATCTTCTATTAAATCAAGGGCGTCATGTTTTCTTCAAAGCCTTCAATCAATTTTTTTTTCTTTTAAACCTTACTCCTGTTTTCATGGTGCCATCAACTTGAACCAAAAAGCACTTTCAAAGATCCTTCCATCACTTTCTTCCAGGTAAATCCAGAGAGTTGCAGAATATATATTTTCTAGTTTACCTTGGGATGACGAGCCTAAGAAATCGATTACAAAAGCAAAACCTATAAATTGACTAGGAGAACCCCAGACACCCTAAAAGAAACTAGCACAGTAGCAGTAAATGAACGCATTGTGGTATCATTGGCACGAATCAAGCTCAGCAATTCAGTTGTTAAACTGTAACCATTTATATATAGAGCTATCCACTCAAAGATTAGAACCTTGATGGAGATTAACAGCTCCACCAAAGTCTTTCTTTGAAGGAATTTTCCACTTATCACAGGACTAAGCACCAAAAGAGAAAAGCAACTAATGAAGACAACTCACTCAGATATGGTCCAGTATCCCCTACCTACCTCCCTTTCACCAACTCATACCTCATGAAAATTTACCAAACAGTCCACCAAGACCTGGACTCTCTGGTGCTTTATACTTCTTAATTGATCACTACATTTTTTAAATAGAAATGGAAGAAATGTCATCTGTACTATATAGAAATCCATAAGTCTTGACCCAAGGCTATTTTATATCTTCTTGCCCAAAACTTCTCATTGGCATTAATTTCCCAGTAACAGTCCCAAATTTGAATGACAACCAATAACAGTCCTTAAGCCTAGAAAATTGTTATGAAAAAAATGCTACTGAATTAGCCATTAGGAGTCGCTGCATATTTATGTAAAAGTGACCAATGTTTCTTAAATAAGAAACATATTAAAATAGAAAAAAGAAAAAGAAAGAGATAAGAAGAGAAGTGCACCTACTTCCCTCACATACCACAACAAGAGGAATATATATACATATTACACACACACACACACACACACACATATATATATGATAAGTACATCAAGAAAAATATTAAAGGTTAACTATGACATGAACAATCATTTCAGGAGCAAAGTAATAGAAGAACAAGTTTTTTTAAATAAATAAATAAAGGCAAACAAGTTGCTGACATTTTACAATATTAAAGATCAGGATTATCATTTCTTGTTGACTTTGTCCTAAAGGGGTTTAAAAGAAATTCTAAAGCGCAAGAAATATTTATTTTTCTCAGCAGAGTGTAATACCCATGGACTTCTTTCTATTGAATGACAGTTGACATAAATCAACCTCAAACTTTCATTGTTTATCAACATGGTATCCTCCCTCCTCTCAGTTCTCCCCCCCATCTCCCCTAAGTCCTTTATATTCTAGCTGTTTCTTAATGGGATCTAGTGTCGAAGCAATAAAATACTTACAATGCTTGCTCAATCCTCCAGAGAATAATGGTATGGAGTCCCGTCCTCCCACACCAAACTCTAGAGATCTACTGCAACACCTTGGAAGGTTCTTTCACAAATCTTAGAAAAAAGTAGACAATATTCTTATATAGAATATACTTACAACGCTTGCTCAATCCTACAGAGAATAATGGTATGGAGTCCCGTCCTCCCACACCAAACTCTAGAGATCTACTACAACACCTTCGAAGGTTCTTTCACAAATCTTAGAAAAAAGAAGACAATATTCTTACGATAGAACATATAAAGATTAAAAATGGTTTATAGGCATAATGTGATTTTATATAGAAAATAGGCTGAATTCATTAGAAGTAAAAATACTAGGCCATCACATTATTTCATGACAAAATACCTAGTCAAACTTTCACACTCATTTCATTAGTTCACCTAGGAAAAAACAATCAATTTTTTTCTCCTTCCCGTATATACCACGAATAATTTAAGCTTTCAAAATAATTTTCACCTATTTAACCAGTAACCACCATACATAGCAGATCTGTCATATATAAACCACGTTCAGCTTATTTTCCCATTTTTAATTTAGCCAAACACAAGCCTTCTGATCTTATCCCTCTTCTAACCAACATAAATATTTATACAAGTACTTGAAGAAATCCACAAGCCCTGTATGAATCAATATCAATACCCAAACATTGCAAACTCTTAGAGTAGCACCAAAGATCCCATTTGCAGATAAGCTTCAACCCTCCAAGGAAAATACAAAATTTTCATTAATCAGTTCAGTACACATCAATCGTTCAAACAGCCAGCAACAATTATCTTACTTTAAGGCAAAACGCAATCCCAAAATAAATCCGTAAATTCCAACAAAGACATTATTCTCACTACAACAACCAAACAAGGCATAAACCCAAGAAATCTACAACCAGAAAGAAAATAAAACCCTAAACTCATAATATAAAAAAATCATCCAATTTCTAGGAATTTCAGGGCATGCAAACACAACCATTTTCTGACAATTAAACAATGATTTGAGATTATTTACATGGAATGACAGGTTCGTACAATAAACGATGCCAAATTGAATTTTGCGACACTGATCTGAGATTATAAGAGAGAAACATCAACAATACCTTCCATGATTCCAAACTTTTTTAGGGTTTTACTCTTCTTCGTTACTCTATTGACTCAGCATGTCAACCCACTAGGAGGACAACGCAAAGCCCCAACGCCCGAAGAGAGAGCGGAGAGAGAACTTTTGTAGATGCATGACTTTGTATATATCTGAATCTGAATTGCCAAACCATTAAGGGGAGAGAGGAGGAATATTTTAGCAGAAAGTGGAAAGGCAAGAATCTTGTTTTTTTTTGTCAGAAGAACCTTGTTTTTGTTTCAGCCAATTCAATTAACTTTACTGATGGTAGTTTTAATGTTAACGGGCATATAATATATAATATGAGATCTGATTTAAATACTTAATCTCTTTATATGGATTTACGATTTGATTTCGGTGTTTTCCTTCTAGTTTCATTTGTTTTTAAAATAAAATAAATTATATGTCATAAAGTAAAGTGATAAACCAATCTTCACATGACACGTGTACTTACATAACAGTCAAAACTTATTCATATAAAGCATGTTTAAACATATAACTTTCTTATAGATCGAAAACTCATGCAATCCTCAGACTTACCTCAAGCTCGGAAAACACTACAAACAATCACAAGAAGGTTCTGAGCTTATTGCCGCCTTAAACCCCCCATCGAGCTAAGGATAAGGAAACAGTATTCAACAAGGAAAGTGTCATTCAAACGTACTATTCAACATGGTAATTGTCACTCTCTGATGATCAAATCCCTACTTTCACGGCTTCAAATCCTAATCAACTTAGGAGATCCACAGCCTATAAATAAAGCCTTAAGGTGCGCTTCTATTTTTATGCTCATTCAATTATTTTCAATTACAGTCTTTCAATTCAGTTTTTATTAACTTTATCATCGGAGCGGCTACCGCCGGAGCCAACTTGGTGGCCCTCTGATATCTTTCTTTGAGTGTTCGACAAGCGGCAGAGAGCGGAGCCTCTACTGACTAGGAAGTGCATCATCAGTTTGGCGCCGTCTGTGGGAAACGATAATTGTTCTTACTAAAAGTTCTTTTCTTTACAAACGAATTCGTTGTCCTTCTCATCGGAGGATCATGGCTCCCAATCTCTGTCCAAAGAAGAACGCTCAAAACCCTTAAAACCGGCCACCCGCTGGAAGAGGAAGGGGACGATCATCTGATCCCATGCAGCAGCAACTCGACGTAGTTCAACAACAGAATGATCTAATGCAGGAACAGCTTCTTGCCATCTCTAAAACTCTGGCGCTGCATACCCAGGACCATGAAAGCAACCCCTTACATCCTCCCGTTAGTGCGGTTGATGCAGGGGCACAGCCTCCTGCCACCACCATGGGCGGAGGATCGCATGAAGAGACTCCCAATGAACAACCTGTGTACCCCCAAGGCACCACCCACATGGGAGGAGACCCCCAACCGCTAGCCACCGCAAGCAAAGGGATACCGCCCTTCAATCCGGCCGTCCATTACCGGAGTACGACAAAGGTTCTAACTCCAGTGGCTTCAAGGGCAAATCTGGCGCTGCAAGAGTTCCAGCCTCAAACGGCACCAGTTCCCCCAACTCATAAAGACTGAAATCCTCTTCCAACCATGGGTCATGGCCGTCCCATCTATATGGACATTGAAACTGCAAGGCAAGACTCGCAAAAACCAATACTGCCTAGGGACCCACGGAGGGTCGAAGAAGTCGCGGACTTTATGGACCAGGTTGTTGTTCCGAGATGCGCTTACATCCCTCCAGAGCAGGACGAGCTAGCCAGGCTGCTCGAAAGGTTCGCCACACCGTTCACCCCCACCATAATGGCCGAGGAGCGGCCAAAGAAATTTATTGTCCCAAAATTCATTCTTTACGATGGGACGGCGGGCCCAAGGGATCATCTTTCTCATTATCAGCACATCATGGCACTACATGGAGCCACTGACGCTTTCATGTGCCATACATTCGTAACCAGCGTCAAGGGAACTGCTCTGAAGTGGTTCCACCACTTCCCTCAAAATTCAGTCGTCAGTTTCTACAAACTCAGTAGGTGTTTCCTTGAGAGATTCATGACTAGTAGAAGGTTAAGGAAAGGACTAGAGTTCCTACTGAACATAAAGCAGTCCAAAGGAGAGCCTCTCCGAGAGTATATTACGCCCTTCAATGCCGAGCTCACAGAGATCACAGATTGCAGTCCGAGCTTTCTGGTAGCCGCTCTGACCTCTGGTCTTGCCTAGGGGGGGTTTTTGGGATTCCTTAACAAAGAGCCCTCCCGCTAACATGGCAGCGCTCATAGAGCAAACCAAGAAGTACATAAATATGGAGGAAGCAAAGAATACCTTCCAAAAGATTAAGGAACAAGCCTAGAAGGATGATCAGAAGAAAGGCTCCAGTGCCTCCAAAAAGAGGGTCAGGAGCCCTGACAAAAGAATGGCATCCAAAGCTCCAAGCAACACTGGTCCAGAAGGATTTGTCACTTACACTCTTCTGAATGCCTCTTTAGCTCACGTACTTCGGCAAGTCCAAGCACGTGAAAACCTAAAGTGGCCAGAGCCACTAAAGGGCAACCCCAACAATAGGGACCAGAATAAGTATTGCGATTTTCATAAAGACCACGGGCATACGACTGACGAATGTAGGGCCCTCAAATAAGAGATCGAGCAGCTCATTAGGAGAGGACGGCTGTGGGAGTTTATTAGGCAGGACGGGAGACAGAATCCCTGAAATGACAGGCCGCAGCAGAGGAGGCAGGAACAGAGGCCATAACAGAGGGATGAACGGAATAAACCTCAGCAACAGAACAATTAGGTCATCTTTGTCCTCCATGCGGACACCCCGGCCACAGGGACGTCCAACCAGACAAGAAAACGTTATGCCCGGGAGGCCAGAACTACTCCTAACATCCTCCAGATTGCCACTATCGAGAAGAGACTGAAGCCAGTACCTGAGATCCAGTTCTCATATCAAGATCTTGCAGGGGTGCACTGCCTTAACAGTGACGCCCTTGTTATTTCTTTCAAAATTGCTAATTTTGAGATCCGAAAAGTCTTGGTGGATACAGGGAGCTCTACTAACATGTTATTCTACGAGCCTCTCAAACAGATGAAGCTCAACTCCAATGATGTCAAGCCCACTACCGCAATAACGACAGGATTTGAAGGAAATCTTAGCACCCTGCTAGGGAGGATTGACCTTCCCACAACGGTAGGAGAGGGAGATTGACAGAAGACCACAATCTCAGAATATATAGTCCTGAATTCCAAGTCCCCTTATAATGTTATAATCGGAAGGCCTTGGCTCCACCAATTGGGACCGGTCACTTCAACCCTCTACCAATGTCTAAAGTACATGCACAACAATGCGGTCCATTCTATTAGAGAATGCCAACCAACCACCCAAGAATGCCATGCTCTCGCACTCAACGAGAAGGCCCCTAAATAGTAATTATTACATTCCCATGAAGGTAGGGGCCCAGACCTTTCCCATCATCATAAGGCAAAAGACTGCCACTCCAGAATTGATAAACCTCTAAGCCCTAGAGGAAGGGACAACAGGGCCAAGCCTATGGGGGACCCTATCAAGGTGTTGGTAAGTTCTGAGGAACAAGGGCGGTACTTGTAAATCAGCCTGGACCTGACATCATCCAAGCAAGAAGAGATGGTGGAAATCCTAAAAAGCAACCTCTTAGTGTTTGCTTGAGAAACTAAAGATATGGAAGGGATAGATCCAGACTTCATCACCCACAAGTTGATGACAGATTTTAACCACCCTCCGGTAAGACAGAAGAGGAGGATGCTTGCTCCAAAGCGGCACCAGATCATCAATGAAGAAGTGCAGAGGTTGATGGATGCTAAGATGATAAGGGAGGTATTCTATCCAGAGTGGCTTGCTAATACTGTTCTTGTCAAAAAGAAGAATGACAAATGAAGGGTTTGTGTCGATTATACAGATCTCAACAAAGCCTGTCCCAAAGACAGCTTTCCACTCCCAAGAATAGATCAGCTAGTCGATGCGACGGCAGGACAAGAACTTATGAGTTTCATGGAAGCCTACTCTAGATACAACTAGATTCAGATGTACCCTCTAGACCAGGAAAAAACGGCTTTCATAACAGAGCGAGGTCTCTATTGCTATAGAGTGATGCCGTTCGGTCTGAAAAATGCTGGGGCAACATATCAACGACTAGTGAACAAGATGTTTGACCCTTTGATCGGTAGTACAATGGAGGTTTATATAGATGACATGCTGGTCAAAGCCTACAGAATAGCAACCACATCCAGCACTTAAACCAAACGTTCGATATCCTGAAATAACACAAGATGAAATTAAACCCCTTGAAGTGCACCTTCGGTGTAACCAATGGAAAGTTCTTGGGTTACCTTATTTCCTAGAAGGGTATTGAAGCGGACCCTACTCAGATTAAAGCCTTGATTGAGCTATGATCACCGAGGATTAAGAAAGACATTCAGGCTCTGAACAAGAGAGTTGTGGCTCTGAATCGGTTCATATTCAAGTCTACCGATCGCTGCCTACCATTTTTCAAAGCCTTGAAAGGAAACAAGGCCTTGCAATGGTCCGTAGAGTGTGAAAAGGCATTTCAAGAACTAAAGAAATATCTGGCTTCTCTTGAACTCCTATCAAAACCAATCCAAAGGGAGAAACTGCTCCTCTATCTTGCAGTCTCTGAAAATGTAATCAGTTCTGTACTGGTCAGGCAAGACAAAGGGGTCCAGAAGCCCATATTCTATGTAAGCAGGGCACTGCTTGACATAGAGAAAAGGTATCCCGCGATCGAAAAGCTAGCCTTCGCTCTAATAATCTCTGCTCGGAAGCTCTGACCTTACTTCCAAGCACATTCTATTGAGATCCCAACCGCCTATCCATTGAAATCGGTACTTTGAAAACCCTAAGTCTCAGGGCGATTGGTCAAGTGGTCTGTGGAATTGGGAGAATTTGACATATCCTATGTTTTATGGACCTTTATCAGAGGGCAAGCATCGACAGATTTTGTTGTTGAGTTTACTCCAGCACTCCACGATAAGGCACTGCTTAGTAAGAGCTCTCCTACATGGCAGCTCTATACTGACGGGTCGTCCATAGACCGAGGTTCTGGCATCGACTTGGTGTTACGATCCCCTAAGAGGTTTGTAGCTGAAAAGGCAGTAAGCTTGGGATTCAGAGCTTCCAATAATGAAGCCGAGTATAAAGCCCTCATCCTTAGAATGAAATTAGCTTTGGAATGCGAGGCCTAAAGTCTCGAAGTTTTCTTTGACTCCCAACTGGTGGTAAGCCAAGTCCTAGGGAAATTTTCCATCAAAGATGATAGAATGCTCCGGTATTCAGAGCTGGTGGATTTATTGAAGCGCTCATTCTATGAATTCACTATCCAAAAAATCGAGAGAAGTCAGAACTCCAAGGCCGACGCCTTGGCGAACATGGCCTCTCATTTCAAGCCAAAAGGAGATTCCACTCAGAAGATCTCCCACCAGCCAAGGCTAAGCATTGAAGAGGTTCAGACTGCCCAGGTTTCCGAACATACCCAAAATTGGATGACTCTCATCCTCTAATACATAAAAGGAGGATTGCTCCCAAAAGACAAAAACATAGCCTGAAGAATTCGAATTAGGGTAGCTCGGTACTTGGTCTTGAATAGGAAGCTCTATCGCAGATCCTACTCTCAACCCTTATTGCGATGCCTGACCCTAGAAGAATCTCAGTATGTTCTAGCCGAAATACACGAGGGAATCTGTGGCAACCATAATGGGGGCAGAACCATAGCCCACCGAGCTTTAACATAGGGCTACTATTGGCCCAGCATGTTGATGCAGGCCAAGGAGTACATCCAGAAATGTGATAAATGCCAACGATTTGTTTTATACCAGCACGAGCCCCACCATGAGCTCATTCCTATCGCCAGCCTATGGCCCTTTGCTCAGAGAGGGATAGACATTATAGGGACACTACCGAAGGCCACTCCGAACAGAAGATACCTCTTGGTTGCCATTGATTATTTCTCCAAATGGGTAGAGGCCGAGCCCCTACCACACATTATAGAGGCAAAAGTCAAGAGCTTCACTTGGAGGAACATAGTCTGCATGTTCGGCGTACCATGCGTCATCATTTTGGACAATGGTACGCAGTTTGTCGGGAAAGTTTTTAAAAAATTCTGCGAAGACTTGCACATCAGTCACCATTTTGCCTTACTAGGGCACCCCCAAGCCAACGGACAAGCAGAAGTCCCCAACCGAACAATTCTTAATGCTCTCAAGAAACGATTGGAAGAGGCCAAGGGAAGATGGGTTGAAGAGCTTCCTAGTGTGTTATGGGCTTACAGAACCACTAGAAGAATACCAACCTCTAAGACTCCATTCTCACTTGCCTATGGCTCAGAAGCAGTAATTCCTGTTGAAATCGGTATGCCTACCTTGAGGATGGAAGCTTTCGACCAGAGGGCCAATGATCAGTAGCTCGTAGAGAACTTGGACGTATTAGAAAAAAAGCATGCTCAAGCTAGAATCAGGATGGAGACATACCAACACAAGATGGCCAATAGTTCCAAACAAGGGATAAATCCCCTCAATTTCTAGGTTGGAGATTTTGTCCTAAGAAGAGTGTTCCCAAACACTAAAGATCCCACCATGGGGAAGTTGTCGCCTAATTGGGGAGGCCCATACAGAGTAACAAAAATTGTCAGACCAACCACATACTGGTTAGAGGACATAATTGGGAAACCTATACCCAGGCCATGGAATGTAGAACACTTGCGAAAATATTATCAATAAAGATTTTCTTTCTTCATCTCCACCAAGTGTTCTCATCTCAATGTATAGACCACTAAAAACCTTGCAGCCTGTGCAAGAGTTATAGGTCTGGTCCATCTCAATGAACAGACCCCTAAAAACCTTGCAGCCTGTGCAAGAGTTATAGGTCTGGTCCATCTCAATGTTCAGACCCCTAAAAACCTTGCAACCTATGCAAGAGTTATAGGTTTGGTCCATCTCAATGAACAGACCCCTAAAAACCTTGCAACCCGTGCAAGAGTTATAGGTCTGGTCCATCGCAATGTTCAGACCCCTAAAAACCTTTCAGCCTTTGCAAGAGTTATAGGTTTGTTCCATCTCAATGAACAGACCCCTAAAAACCTTGCAGCTTGTGCAGGAGTTATAGGTTTGGTCCATCTTAATGAACAGACCCCTAAAAACCTTGCAGCCTATGCAAGAGTTATAGGTCTGGTCCATTTCAATGTTTAGACCCCTAAAAATCTTACAGCCTGTGCAAGAGTTATAGGTATGGTCCATCTTAATGAACAGACTCCTAAAAACCTTGCAGCCTGTGCAATGGTTATAGGTCTGGTCCATTTCAATGAACAGACTCCTAAAAACCTTGCAGCCTGTGCAAAAGTAATAGGTCTGGTCCATCTTAATGTTCAGACCCTTAAAACCTTGCAGCTTGTGTAAAAGTTATAGGTCTGGTCTATCTTAATGTTCAGACCCCTAAAAACCTTGCAGTTTGTGCAAGAGTTATAGGTCTGATCCATCTCAACCTATAGACCACTACAATCCTTGGAAACTGACGCAAGAATTACAGATCAGCGACTTTTGGAGGGGGACCTTGCGCCCAATACAAGCAATAAAAGGCCTGGAGTGTCCTTTAAGGAGGATTATCAGTGTTTGTTACTAGGTTTAGCCTTGCTCATTTATTACTAGTTCTGGCGACAGAAGATTTGTTCAATTACCATTACAAGTCTTCCGGTTCATTTGTTATCAACTCTGATGACAGAAGTTCCGGTTATGTCAGATTATTGCCAATTTTGGTTACAAAAGATTTTTTACAAGTTTCTTTGCTCAGGAAGATCTGAAGTATATTCATTTCCTGAACATCTTTGCTTAATGTAATTAAGTTTGAAGGGTTGGAGTCCAAGCTTATACTATAGAACGGTGATGGGTTGGAACAGTACTGAAGTCTACTTGGCACATTATTAACATCCACAACAGTTTACAAAATCTACAAGTATAGCTACGCTGAAGAGACAATTCACAAAAGTGCTCTGAAGCATAAGAAGACACACGAGTTTGGAAAAAGTCAACTTTCATTGATATATAACAGAAGAGTACATCAGTTCAAAAGAAAAAAGTGGTACAAACAAAAAACCTAAACTACTACTGCATGGTTGGCTAGGGTAGGCACTTCTGTTGGGGGAAGCTCGAAAGGGGCTCCTTCATCACCCTTGTTCTGATCCCTGGCCTCAACTGGAGGGACCTCAACATCATTGATCCTAGTCAGATTGAGGTCGGGGTACTTCACCAAAAGCTTGGCTCTGAAGGTGTTATAGCCATGCTCCATAAGCTCCTTATCCATTTCCTCGACCTCAGCCTCCATCTCTGCTTCGGTCTGAGCCTTGGCAGATTCGATTGCGTCCTTGATCTTCTAAGCGGAGGCAGCTTGGAAGTCATCAAACTTCTTATGAAGCTCCTCTAACTTTCGAGTGAGGGAATCCCTCTCAGACTCCATAATTGAAAGGGAGTTCGTTGCCTCCTTCAGCCTCTCCTTTACAATAGAAGCATTAGACTGGGCTGTCCCCAACTGAAGTTTGGCCTCATCCAGCTCGTCCTAAAGGTTGTCGACACCTCCGGGTCTACTGCATAATCTATGAGGGCAGCAAGGCCATGCATGGTCTGCAAAACACGAAACAAGCAAGTCAGAACAGGTAAGGTAACAGGATGCAAAAAGAAGAGAAGGAAGAAAGTACGGGAGTTACCTTTAGCTGGAAAGACATCAGCTTTGTGATGGTTTTCTCCGCCTTCTGCCTCTTGTATCTTTGGGGGCCAGCAACCCAGAACTCATCAAAGGCCTGCTTCACGGCCTCGTAGCCATCAGACGCCGAGGAAGCACTAGTAACCGCCTTCTCCTTCCCCTTTCGCTTGCTCGGTACTTCAGGGGCCTTGGGGGGGCAGGCTCAGCAATAATAACTCCCTTTACAATCGAAGCCCGGTCTGGGAAGCTGGTGAGAAGCCTCCTCCTTTTCACTTGAAGAGGAGGATCAATAGGGGAGGAGGTTTCCCCCACATTCTTCTTCTCTAGAGCCCATTTGGTTAACAGAGAATTTTTCAGGTTTCCTGTTCGACTTTTTTTGGCGGCCATTAGATTTTCGGGTGTAAAGATAGCGGTGTGCGCTCTGTTGCTAGTTTGAAGGAGCCGACGGTACTTGTCCTGTCACGACCCGAAATCCATCCCATGAGGATCCCGAATCGCGACCGTCGCCCTTCGGCCCGAAGGCCTTAGGGCAAGGCTTCACGTGAGCAACGGCGCCGAACGGCTATGTGATAAGGCCAGAACTGGCAAATTGTAGAAGCGTGAAAAACTTTTTCTTTTTGCACACCCGGTCGGTACCGTCGCTTCTTCTTCTCCTTCGGAGCGGTAAACAAATAATATACATTCAGAGCACACTAAAAATTTAAAGTTATGTATATTACATATCTGTAGCCTCTAGGGCTTAAGTACATGTTTGTCCAAAATTTACAGCATCAAAATTTTACCAACTACGGGTCCTAGAACTTCCAAAATTCCTAAGCACAGTTCAAACATCTTCCTCGTCAAAGATTAGGACTTGCTTTTAGTTACCTGAAAGGGGGACGGATAAAAATGCGGGTAAGCTAATCTAAGCTTGTGAGTAATTCCGATACTTTATCATGGGTTTCAACTGGTAGTGGGTTAGTTCAAGAGAGACTTCATATAAACATACACTACCAATTGTACATATATTTCAGATACAGAAAATAGAATTCTTCAAAAAAATAGCGTGAAGCATACAAGGTATTCAAGCTAGGCACGTACTTCAATAATCGCAGAATACAAGAATCTTCAAATCACGTAGCATGATGCATTTTTAAAGCATTCAATAAAGCATTTAATATGCAACAGACTTTATAAACATGTGCAGAATGGCCATTTGAAGACCACAAAAATAATTTGAAATCCTTTCCATGAAAACAAGAGGATGCAATTTCTTCTTCTTCAAAACTTCAAAGGGTTATATAAAAACCCGTTTCAGGTAAATGGGGGTTTAAAACCTACTACCATTTCTGAAAACCTTTTCATCTTTTCACTTTTTAACTCAAGGATCCGTTTCGAATCCAAACCCTAATTTTACTTCTGAGAGATCTTATGCCTGGGGGATCAGATCCTATTACCAGGCATTCTTTTGAATTGAGAACCCGAAGGGAGCTCAATAATTTGCGATGCTTATGCATCATTATCTTGCAAAAACGTGACTTCTTCATAAAATGCTTTTTATGAGCATTTAAAAACATGACTTCTTCATTGGATGCATTTCAAAGAGCATTGAATTATGGCTTCTTCAAATAAATGCTTTTCATGAGCATCGAAAACATGATTTCTTCAAATAAGCTTTTCATGAGTGTTTGAAATATGATTTTCAAATAGATGCTTCTCATGAGTATCAAAATATGGCTTCGATAAAAGGGTGAGTTTTCATAAGTATTTAAAGCATGGACAATTTAACAGAGTTTCTTAAATACTTAGAGGACCATACTTGAAACAGTTAACACATGAGCTTCAGGAATTTAAATCACAATGGATAGGGATTTATTAAAGCATAGATGGAATAAAAGCATTTATTTTTGGAGGCATCTAATAAAATTTGACATTTACATGGACATGCAGAAAATAAACGTATCATTTGTTAGAATATCATAAATAAATTTGCATGCCATGGTAGATTGATAAATAAATACAACAGTACATCTGAAATATAAAGCATATAAATATGGGAATTTAAATTTAGAAATACTGCAGATGTGAAAACACTTCAGAACATTTAAACTTCGATTTACTTCAGAATCCATGGAGATTAAAACCTCCACTTCAAAGTACAGGGTTACTCACCTTGATTCCTTGAGTTTGCACTATTGGTGGACTTTTCCCTTTCCTTTTGAAATTCTTAAAAATCAAATTCATCAAGACTTCAATTAATTCCTCATTTACTTCAGATCATCTCTAAATTGATGCTCTTCATTTAATCTTGGACCTGACGTATCCTAATTTCCTAGGATTGGTCTTACCGGTCTATTGGTGGTGACTTAATAAATTTTTACTTTTCACATGACTTATTTTTCAGTACTTATTTTGGTATTTTGGGCCTCACCGTTGGATTCAGAATGTCAAGGAAAGTCAATTTAGACCTTCTCGAATTTTTATTTAGCTTTAGGGGCATTTGGGGTAACTTGGTCATTTTATATTTTTACGTGTCTTTATTTTCAAGGTCCCGTCTCACAACACGGACCTCACCGTTGGTCTCAGAAGGTCCAAGATAATAAGAATACACTAATAACTTGTCTTATTTGGACATCGGGCATATTGGGGGCAATTTGGTAATTTATGCTTTAACGCGTCACGTTTTTCGATACTCCGTTTGCTAGTATGGACTCCACCGTTGAGTCCAGAGTGTCCAACATAATTAAAATGGACTATCTTTTATTTTTATTTGGCCCTAGATATCATGAGGGGCAACACAATCATTTACCATTTGCGTGTCTTTATTTTTCGGGAGTTAATTTCCTAAATCAGGACTCCATTGTTGAGTCCGGAATACCCAAAATAGTAAAAATACACTATTTATTCATTTAATTTGGATTTCGTTTGACCTATTTAATGTCCAAGGGTATAATGGTCATTTTGCCTATTTAATAAATAATTAAATAAATTATTTTATTAATTATTTAATTTTTCAAGGGCCCATATGCATTAATTTTTCAAAAGTTGGGCTAGAATATAATTATTTAGAACTATCGGGGTCAAACTAAAATTCTTAGAATTTCTTAGGGTTAAAATGTAATTTTCAGGAATATTTAAAATAAACCGGACGATTTATTTTACTTTTAAGTGAATCGGACAAGGGCTTCACTGGACCAACCGGTTCGGCCGGTCCAAGGCGTAATGATGATGTCAGCCCTAATCATTTAAATCAAAACGTCGTAGTTTCAGTTTAGTGGTTTTAACCGTTTCTCGGTTGGGTCGGGGCCCGACCCGAAACCCGGTCCATGACCCGACCCCTCACTGTTCATCTTCCCCAACGCTAGGGTTACTTTAGCCCTAGTTGCAAAAATTTTCTTTTTCAATTTCGTAGGTTTTTGGCCACGGATTTCCACTGCTATTCACTCTAATGTATTTCTGGAAGACTAATAAACATTTTAACATTCGTTTGAGGCATTAGATCGAGCTCAAAGGGTTCCGTGCAAGAGGAATAACCGAACCTGCAACTGGTCCCTAAATGCTCATTTTTGGCCTAAAATTGATAGGGGTTTCGTCTGTGGTGACCTACTGATCATGAGGTTCAAGCCCCCATTCTCAAATTTCAGTTTTGGTGTCGATTTGTGAGGTTGATCATCAAGACCCGAACCTGTATCCTCAACTTTCAGTGACTTCCCCTTATGATTTTGGGTCGCGTCTTAAGGTTTTTGGAGTGCTAGAAGGGTCTAGTTTAGGTTTGAGTTGTCAAAATTTGGTTTAGTGCCAATGTTTTCAGACCTATCCAACCAAGGTGTATCAATGGCGGCTGGGTGTACGACTTAGTGTTCTAGGTCGTTTTGAGGTCTCATTTTAATGCCTTAATAAAGATTTCTTATCCTAAACATCATGCATGCATTTAAAAAGCCTAAACAACTTGTAAAAATGAGAGGAGAGAAAATGGGTGGTTTTGTGTTTTATACCTCCAAATAGTGCTTTCTCTCTCTCTTCTTGGTTGAGGCTTTGTGGTCTCCTTTAGGTCAGGCCGCCATGCAAGCCACCTCCTCATTCTTCTTCTTCTTCCTCTCTCACTTTCTTTCTCTAGGTTTCTCTCTCCACTTTCTCTCTCTACTTGACCTTACCTTCACTTCAAGTCTGATTTCTGATTCTTTTCACTTTACACACACGACACTTCATATATAATCATATATTCTATATTTACTTTAATTTAAAAATGATATTTTTGTTGCATGAAAGGTGATTGGGCAATGTGGGGGGTGGGGCCTTGTTACTTTATACATATAATTTGCAAAATAAGACACAAAAAGTGGGCAGCCTAAGTGGTATTCCTTTTGGGCTTTAAAACTTACCTACTTTGGGTGAAGGGTTTAAAACCCCTTGGCCTCACATTTTAGTCCCCTTTTTGCTATTTTCTCCTTTGTGCCTTGCTTGGCTATTAATTTATTATTTTAACTTTTTGCATTATTTTCACTTTGTGATTTTAAATTTAATATTTACTCTTTCATGTTTTGATTTTGTAAATCGTAGCCATAGATTATTTCTCTTTGGAATTAACCTCGTTACTTAAGGTCTCGGAACTACTTTTTGGAATTATCATTTGTTTCCCGGTCAAATTTCTTAATTATTCCTTTTAAGGTCACTAATTAAAAATTAGTGACTTAATTATTATTTAATCGGGTCGGGGTGTTACATGTCCTGAAGATCAACCATGAAGATTGACCTCTTCCAAGCACTTTTATCTGCACAGAGGTCATAAACACAAGGATTAATCAAGAAATAAAGTAAAGGTATGCAACAAAATAGACATTTATTCAAGAGGGGGGTCTCACCCTTAATCCCGACACTCTGGGGAAATTTTGAGATCTGATCTTGGAAGTCCTCCATCTCCTATCCTCGTCATACGAAGAAGTACCACTTCTTCCAAGTTTTGTTGGAAATGGGCACTGAGAAAAAGGGTTTGAACCCCTTGTCGAAAGACATATAAAAGAGGCCTTCCGACCTCATGTATTTCAGATCCATATTGCTACAGATCAAGTCAAGGTTCACCTCGACACCATTCAGATGACCTAACACTATAAACCCTAGTAGATGCCTCCAACTATTGAGATTCAGGTTGGCAGGGCAAATGTTGAACTAGGTGAAGAACTATCTAACTAGAAGAAGAAGGGGGAGTCTCAGCCCCATCTCGAACCATGCGAGATAGATGCAGATCTCACCCGCACGGACATCAAAAGGTCGATCTATGGAACTAGGGGCCCTCCAGGTGACATTCTTTGGGAAGTCGAAAGATGCCCTAGACCATCTAACGTGGTCGAAGTAATGGCACTCTGTCATTCCTCTCTTTGGGAAGGCTTTGCCCGAGGCCTCCCCCACTCTATTCCTAGGTTTAATAAAGGCCTCTACAATCCCAACCTCCGAACTGGAGGAAGACTCAATTATAGGGGATTCAACTGGCCTATTCCCAGAATGGTTACTACCTATTATATAAAGTTGGGATGGCACAGTCGTCTCCGAAGAGCTTCCCGTGCCACCACAAATGCCCGACATTGCATCTGTGGCCGGTAAATGAGGGAAAAGCAAAGGAAGCCAAAGGAAAAAAAAACAACAGAAGAAGAAGAGGAAACAAATGAAAAGAAAAACTAAACCGAATCTATGGGATGACCGGAGAAGGAGGCTTTGGTCCACAGCGACTGGTCTCTTCAAGCTCTCTGGTCACTTTCGACGGTGGGGTGTCTTTCTTAAAGAAGTAATAGAAATGATAAGGGGAAAAGGTGTACGCAAGCCTCTCCCCCTCGTTATATAGGTTTTCAGAGTTAAGAGCCCATCAAGCTGAACCATCGTGGCGGTTGAGGGCAATGATGGCCTCGAAAGCCCAAACGACGGCCTGAGTAATAAATGCTACATCAACGGTTGTCTGGGGAAACGGAAAGACAAGACGCGTGACATTATGGAAGCCCTCAGCCCTAGTTACGCATATTGCTAAACTAAGGTTCGGGGGGGAGTAGGTGATATGTTATAAAGTGACTAGACCAATCTCCACATGACACGTGTGCCTATAGAACAGCCAAAGCTCATCCATCCAGAGCAGGTTCTAAACATATGGCCTTCAGAGCTTATAGATCGGAAGCCCATGCAACCCTCAGACTCACCTCAAGCTCAGAAGACACTACGAACAATCACAAGAAGGTTCTGATCTTATTGCCGCCTTAAGCATCCCGCCGAGCTAAGGATAAGGAAACAATATTCAACAAGGAAACTGCTGTTTAAGAGTAGTGTTTAACATGGTAACTGCCACTCTCTGATGATCAAATCCCTACTTTCACGACTCCAAATCTGAATCAATTTAGGAGATCCGCGGCCTATAAATAAATCTTTAAGGTGCGCTTTTATTTTTATGCCCATTCAACTATTTTTAATTATAGTATTTCAATTCAGTTTTTATTAACTTTATCATCGGAGCGGCTACCACCGGAGCCAACCCGGTGGCCCTCTGATCTCTTTCTTTGAGTGTTCAACAGGCAACAGAGAGGGGAGCCCCTACTGACCAGAAAGTGCAGCATCATAAATTATTTTATATTTATTTTGTTTTATTTTACATTTAATTGTCTAGATTTTTTCTTTTTAAAGTTATTTTTCTAAACCTCATGTAGAAAAGAAATTAATACCGTTTGGAATATCAAGTCTTTCTGCAACCACTCAAAAAATGTTGATTCCCAAATCCATAACAAAATAGTTGAGCTTCATATGTCAATTTTATGTAAAATTAAAATTATCAATCTATTAATATTAACATATTTCGTGTGACAAAATATTGTGTTTTACAGATTGACTTGTGTCGATTATGTTTAAGTCTTGAGTGTTGAAAAGTGTGTTAAAGACTTTGATTACACATTTAGTATAGTAAGTGAACTTAGAAACCTAACAATAGTATTGAATGCATACACATGTTTACACTTGTTTTCGTGTTTTAACAAAGTCTACTTGATTGCTCATATGTGTTTTCAAAATATTTTGAAGATTATTGGACAACTTTATTAAGTATGGTTCAAACCATGAAGGGGGTATTGAACTTTGCTATGTGTTCTTGACAATTTTTAAAGTAGGAGTCTCCATTTGTCGAGGTTTGAGTCTTTAAGTTTGAACCAAGTTTATAGAGGGTTCAAATCTTATAATTTTTTTTTTTTGTGTGCAAAATTACAATTCCAAAAGCTTTACTTCTGTATAAGTTTGATTATGCTTCGAACCTAACTTTGAGAGTGTTCGAAGCTTGGCCACAGAAAAGTCATATTTTGATTAGGTTTCTCATATGTTATAAATAAGCTTTGTTACCCAAATTTCATAAGACTTGAACAAGACTTCTATAACAGTTTCTCGACAAGTTTTCATTACATTGCTTTTGTTGTGGTAAAAATTTAGTTAAACTTAATTAACTGTTGAAACTGCACTAAGGTCCTTGTAAGACCACAAAATATGAGCTATATCACTAGAAAGACCTCAATGATGGTTGTTTTGACAATCAAGTCAGAATAATATCTTGTAGAGAGCTCAATTAAAGAGAAGGACTTATGGTTTTGAGGTGTGTGCCTTATGATTTTATAATTGATGTCGAGGGATACCACTAGGATATCACTCAAGATCTCAAAGTGTACAGAATACCTAGAAGGGAGGGAGGGGTTGAATAGGTAGGTCTTGAATTAAAAATTTCTTTCAAGTTAATTTTTATTATTGGTTAAAGACAAATGATGACACAATCAACAAAATTACTCAATGTGATTAATCCAACATTTATGCCCATCCATCAATGAATTCACAAAGAATTATCCAGATATACTAACCTATCAAAGTTCACCCAATTGATCAAACTAGTTTGATTTTATATGCAATTTTAACAATTTAAGACAAAATCAACTAAGTGATCAATTTAAAATTTCAATCAATTTACTCAATCAAGTTTTCAATATATCAAAGTAATAAATAATTATGAATTTCATGAAAACTCAATTTCTAAACTTAAGCGGGAGCATTTCAATTAAAGCACATAGTAAATTAAAAGAGATGGAGAGAGAGAGAGATTGCAAACCGATTGATGACAGAGAAAACTACCAAGGATAACAATCCTTAGAGTAAAACTCCGGAGTTGGGCCAATGCTCAAGGAATGAATGCACTATGTTGGAAAGTGAAATACAAGGAATCTACGAACGAGCTAAGTAGCTTAAGCTCCGTTCTCCCTGATTACGTCTTCAAATTCCCTTTGAATCCTCAAGCTTCTCATAACTGAACCTTCAAATAACCAAAATCCTCCACGGTCCTAGACTCCTCTGATCAAGCCACTTAACAATTACGAATCCTCATGAATTCAGTGTCCACCGATCGCCCAACGCCGAATCCTTAAGCTTGAATTCCATCTATCGTTAATGTGAATTTGACATGAACTAAGGCTCTTTAAATCTGATTTGGATCGTGTGGATGATCTAAATCGATCCAATGAAAAATAGTAGATATGATTGTGAATGACATGTATAAATGATCTCTCACAAGAGCTTCAAGATTTATCAACAAATTAGCTATAACAATTTGAGACTCTCTCGCTCTACTTTTGACTGACTCTAAATCGTAGTTTCGTCTATTTTTGCAAAAAGTTTGATTGACCCCCAAATGGCTAGAAATCAAAATATAAATATATTTCTCACCTCGGGTTCGTTCGAATAAACCATCATTTGTGTGAATGAGCATTTAGTTCGTTCGAACGAACAAGGCACGAATATCAAACGAGCTCAACTCTGAGGTTGCAGTTATTCGTTTTGATACAGAGCCTTTGAACAAATGAAAATGAATAAGAACGAACTTCTCTACTGTTCGTTCGATTGAATGAAGGCTTCATTCGAACGAGTAATAGAGAGTTGCTTATTCTTGTTTGTCTTGTGAATTGAATTTTTTTCTTAAGTATTTTAAAGATGCATTTCGGGAAAATTGGTTCACAATTACAAGTTAATCACATACATGATGTTATAATAAAAACTATATGCAATGCATGCATGATGTGAGTGGTTGAGATCCAAATCAAATAGCAAAGTCCAATATAGCCTTCGAGAACTGAGTCGACCGGTAGTGATACACGGTATGTCTCTTGAAAGAACTTAGAGAAGAACATGTATTGAAGTACTCACTCGTAAGACTTATGTAAGGATTACACACACAACATGTTTTGTTAAATTGGATTACCTAATTACAATATCGGACCCCCATGGTCCTAACAAACTCCCCTTTAGCAATTCATGACAAAATCGCAAAAAAAGGTATAAGAATACAATACCAAAATCTATAATCCCCAAAGAGCCAGATAGAAAGAAATTATTTGACTCAGTATCCTATACTATTGAAATCATTTAATACTGCTCAACAAGAGGTACACTTGTTTCCTGCATAGCAAACTCAACTATACCATGTGAGATCACATCAAAAGAGATATATCAAATAAATCCAATGTGATTACGTAATAGATAAATATCAATATAAAGCAAGGTACAATAAACATGGAAACTATATGCAATTAAAATAAGACTTGAGCAATACAAAGTGACTTTAAGCTATCTCATACATATGCAATATATATATATATATATATATATATTACTCCTCCTCAGTATATGCTCAATACAATATCTAATCTCCCCCTTTGTACTACTCCCCCTATGTAACACCATCTCCCTCTTTTTGTCACGATGACAAAGGAGGTAACAATAAAAGAAAGACCATAATGAAGTAAAATATAACATGATAGGCATGCATAAAGAGATAACAGAGTATTGATAGTAATGATCATAAAAACATAAGAGAAATATCAAAGATATCATATAAAATGAATTCTATCATTAATCTAAAAAAGATATATATACAAGAAATCAAAGAGAGAAACTGTAAAAAACATAAGTACATGTAGTTGATGAATAGAGAAATATAAGTAAAAATCTCATTACAATAACACTCATCACTTATGTAACCAACTACAAACTACATCACTAATCATTTGCAAGTAGAGGAGGGGAAGGAAAGACACGAGCTAGAGCCTTTGTCAATCTCTAAAGTGCTCCTCGAAAGTAGGCAGTCTCCTCCATCATTGGGATGAAATAATCTGAGCAGACCCGAAGATAATGCTGCTCCAGCCTGTGATCAATATCTGCAGTGATCTGATCCTGATGAAGCTGTAATCGCTCCTCTAGCTCATCCCTGGTAATCGACTAACCAACGGAAGATAAGGAGGCTCTTGCTGACACATGAAAGTTTGCACCCAAGGGGGTACGAAACTGTGGTGGAGTCATATCAACTAGAAATTCCTCTATATGTATCTACTCTCCGAACTGCTACTACTGCGACGACATGTGGTTGTTACTGTGAAGCTGGTGCTGGTGGCTGTTGCTGCTCTAGCAGCTTGTGCCTCTTCATGCTCATCAACAACATCGTCCTTATCGAGAGGAGCGATGACATGTCCTCGTCACCTGGATAGAGTTTGACATGTAAACGGACCAGGAGGGGGGACGAGCATATCAGCAGTGTAAAATGGAACCTACTGTGCAGCACAAATCCTATTAATTAAGCTACCAAATGGTAAAGACGCAATGCGTCTAATACTAGTGGTGGAGGAATCTATGACTCAAAGAATATAAATGGAGCATCGATAGGAATAGCAACACCGAGTACGTATAAAAGTGTGGCATTACACACGATGAGGTTGAGGATTTGATAACCCTCGTGCAGATATCCTTACTTTAATGTCACACCCTTTGAGGTAAAGATAGTCGAACTATCAACACGAAAGGTGGAAGCAAGAAGATTGGCAGACGGAAGTGCAACACCCCAAAGGTATGGGAAGCCAGGCTGCTTGACTCGAGGAAGATCAACAATCTCAACTATCATATCAGCGGTGAGACAGAAAGGGACACCGTAGACTATCACTAAGTGGGCTCCCTAGGCATCACAAAAATCGAGGTTCAAGTAAAACTCTCAATCCAAGGTCTCATTGGCCGAATCCGTGATTGATATGAGAGGTAGCCAACCATGTGAGTCAAATAGCCTGAAGGCTAAAGTCTCACGGATATCATCAATAGTGCATACTCTCTCTTCTAGGACTTAACGATCCTTGCCCGAACTTGAGTGACCTGGGTCGAAAAACATACTAGGTGTTACTCCTAAATGGATGACATAAGGAAAATGTCGACGCTCTATGGGAATGGTTTTGGTTTCCATGACAACGTAGAATATATCAAAAGAAAAAATGTAGGATAACCTTTAAGATGGCATTACATCAAGTGTACTGAATTACGGTCCACATTAATCCTAAGTCTAAATGAAAGATCAAATAAACCAAAGGAAAGTGAAAAATGGACTAAAGGACTTACTGCAACAATGAACATATGGAATCTCAAAACGATCGGTGAAAGTGAAGCCCTCAATGTGTATAACACACTAATCGAAACATAATCTAAGATTGACGAACTCCGAAATCAATACGACACAAGAAAATATGAGGATTTGAGAGAGAATGGAGAAAACCAATGGAAATTATGAACAATTGGCAATTTCTCGCGTGTTTTGAACTAAGCAGTTGTTTGTTCGAATGAAAAAGTGACCCTTCATTTGAATGAGCACCCAAAGCTGCTATTTTCTCACAAAAAGAGAGTGTCCTGCTCTGCTCGAAAATCTTGAATATTTTTCAACTACAAAATAGGGAAAACTAGATTTTTTCATGAAAAACATTATTTTTAGCTACAAACTCTAAGATGAAATCAATTGTCTTCAAAGCTAAAAATAATCCCAAGTTTTTGAGTTGAAATTTGAATTTGAAGAACATTTTAAGTGAGTTTGAGAGATGTAAATGTGTTCTAAATAACATCAATAGATTCAAATGATCCTAGAACACTAAAATACATACAAGCTCACTCTCTTCTCACTCAATCATGGTAGCTAGACATATGCATTAATTTCAACCATGAAATGTTCTTTGTCTCAAGGTTGACTATCTATAGTGTTGAATGATTTTCACATCAATAAGAGCAAACAACTATAGTCAACCAACCTAGGGATTTTTGACCATTTCCAATCAAAACTCCCTCTAAACTTAACAACAAAAATTTACAAATTGAATTCTCGCTTGACTCACCTTTTGCAAGGCAGCTGTCACATAATTGAGTAGGCTGCTCTTTTCAAAGGATTTACCAATGCTAGCAAACATACCATCTTAATGCTAGCCATTTCCTTTCACTCTTGATTTTTTGTATGTGTGTGTGCCAATTTTTTTTTAGACTTTTACTTTTGGTCCTTTAATGTTTTCAACCTATGTCAATCTTTCTAACCATGGACTTATTGAGATGAAAACATAAAACCATCAAGCCCATCCTATCTATAAGACAATCTCATGCAAGAAATATGCAAGACTAACACTTATGAGATCACAAGTAGATTGAAAGATTATGCATACCCAAGTGTAAAAGACTAAGTGAAGATATTGATAGTCTAAAGTTCACAAGTCACGATACAATTACTTAAAATGCACTTAATAGAATTCTCTTTAAAAAAAAATGGGATTACCAATACCAATTTAAAATAAAAGAAAAATATTTTTGAATTCTTGAAATAGGAAAGGAAAAAATATCCATAAACCTAAAATAGATAGAAAACTAAAGAATCACCTATGTAATACCCCTGACCCGGGTTAGCACGTATACCGAGGTAGATCGGGTCGAGGAGTGTACTATTAGTTGTAAACTGAGCTGTTTAAGCTCTATATTTTGATATCACATGTACTGAATGATTTTAGAATATAAACGGTATCGGTTTTACAGCTAATGACGGGCAATGCCCTAGCAGTCAGAACTATGCCTCGAAATGCGTGCACGCATGCATTCCCATGCATACATATGTATACTAACTCATAAATTAGTGTGTGGTACAATGTGTAAGTATGTGTATAATTATGTGTATTATGCATGTACATAGGAAGGTGTATATATATACATATGCATGTCATATATATATGTATGTATGTATGTATGAATATACACAAAAGGAGCAACAAGTGGCTAATTGAAAGATGGATAGAGTGATGGGAAATTGGACAGATTTTGGGTGGATTCGGCTGGCATTGTGTGGGCACATTTGTGTGTAAAATATGACATATATATGACACCATTACAACAAATAAATGGAAGCAAAAGAAAGGAAAGAAATCAGAAGAGAAGTTAGGAAATAGGGGGAGAACCGAGAGAGAGAAAAGAGGAAAGAGGCTGGGCGGTGGAGTGTGTTTATGGGTAAGACACACATAGATATATATATATATATATATATACATGGGTATTGCGTAAGAGAAGGGAATAGAGAGAGAGTAGACTATTTTGAGAGGCTGGGTTTGAAGTAGAGAAACAGTGAGAGATATAGAAGGAACCTAGGAGTCGGAGCAAAAGGGAGCAAGAGAAGGAGAGGGGACCTGCAACCAAGAAAACTCAGAAAATATAGGTAAGTGGGTCGTTCTGTTTTTATTTTTTTAAAGTATGAAATCTTGAGTTTAAGGGTAGGATCTTAATCAGCATGTAACTAGGATCATTTAGCAAGAAAAATCACTTAAAATGGTTTAGAAACCAGTGAGAAACTGTCAGTTACAGGTTTTAGAATATCTCGAACATCATTGATATTTTATGTATAAAACGTTGATTTAATTGCCTAGAAATTTTCCTATAAAGTGCAGAAAGAAAATGGAAAAAGAATTAGAGAAAAACAGTGACAAACCTGAGCATGAAATCAAGAAAAATAAGGTCACCGGAGTTACGGGTTTGGCCACATTCGTAGGGAAATAATGATCCAAATGAAAAACTGATGTTAGATTCGAAATCCTCATGAAAAAATAAAGAAAACTGCAAAGAATTAGGTTGAAAAATGATCAGAATCCGGTCGTCGTCGCCGGAAATGGCGACGGAAACCTACCGAGCTTCGCCTGAAAAACCGGGAAGACAGTGAACAGTGTGAAGGCTGCGACGTCGTTTGGGTGCTGAATGGGCCAAAGCTACGTCGTTTTAAGTGTAAATAGTTTTAAGTTTAAGTTAAAATGAGACCATTTGGCTACGGGTTTCAAAAGTTTAAAATAGGGGTTAAATCGGAATGGGGATACACTGTCCCGATTTTGGGCCTTTGTCTAGTGTTTGGTTTCAAATCAATTAGAAAAAAATACGCAAGGGCGTAGCCCCTGCGGATCGAACTCAAGACCGGTCGAACTTAGGCCCAAGCCCAGACCACTGAGACAAGGCAAAGCCTGTGCTCATATTCGGCCCAGTATATATATATATATATATGTATTAAAAATGAGAAATAGGAAAAAGGGAAAAAAGGGGCGCAACCCTTAAGGTTCGAACACAGGACCAGGTTTAAGAAGTTGTAAGACTGAACCAGTTGGACAGGTATCACCCGTGATACTTGTTCCACCAAATTATATATATATATATATTATGTAATTATAATATTAAATTAATTTAATTAATTAAATTAATTTAAAAATAGCAAAATAGCCCAGAGTCCAAATTAAACAAGTCATTAGTGTATTTTGACTATCTTGGACCCTTTGAGACCAATGGTGAGGTCCTGTGTCGCGAGACGAGGTCCCAAAAAATAAAAGATCCATAAAAGTGCAAAATGACCATTTTGCCCTTGTTAGCACAAATACCCAAATTGAATTCCGTGAAAGCCTAAACTAACTTTCTTCGATATTCCGAATTCAATAGTAGAGTTTATTTTCATAAAAGAGGAACTTAAGATACAAAGGCATGAAGTTGATGAATAGCATAATCCAAGTAACAATAGACTGAGACGTGTTTCATGAATTTTAGGAACACGGAAGGGCAAAGAACAAGCAGTCTAAATCCTTCTATTTCATAGACAATAAGAGGTAAGTAAAATCCGATCTCTGCATGTGTTACATTTCACAGCCATGTCATAGTTCTTGTACTATATTGCATATTGTACTCCGTACATACACACCAGTGTTTATTTAGCCACATTGATATTGCCCTATCATGTGGGAGACAGTTATTGATTTCTATATATATCTCGATCATGATTAGTACACTTGTGCACAAATTTCTTATGTACACTTGTACCTAGGGCCGCAAGGGCCAGACAGTTTTATTCGAAGTAGTCTAGTAACCATAGCCTCGAAAACTATTGTTACGTCAAATTGCCTAGAACCAGTTATGATTCCACTACACTCTTCGTGGAACATAGCATGATCCCAATATATTATTAGTGCCGGATTTGTGCTCAGCCACATCTCCACCTGATGCTATTTATGACCTCGGGTCCAGGTTCCAAGTGGAACGTTTACTATGTCGCTATGCGAGGCATGGGATGTATAGTTACAGTGTACATAGAGCAGTATTCATACAGGCCAAGCAGATCTGAATACTAGCTCAAGGGGTAGCCGGACCCCACCAGTGCATCTCAGTTTTAGTTGATATCACTATCCCTTATTGTTGATACTCATAGCTTGATCATGTTATATTGTTGTTGAATGATCATGAGATTGTTACAGCTTTCAGTACAGTGCTTACATCTCATACTTGATATAGCTCATGACTGTAGCAGTATGACATTGATGGCATAGCAGTTCCATTTCCTTATCATTTGACTTCTATCACTTGATATTGAGTTATATATTCTTGACTGGCTAGCATTATTTTATACCCTTGTACACATGGCAGAGTAAAGGACTACATACTGAGTTTTCATAGCTCATCAGATACTACACAACTTTTTGCAGGCACAGATTTCGAGAACAGACCCTAGAGTCTGATAGCTAGGAGGTGGACATTTACTTTTGAAGTTGCTGTGTAATACTTAGTACAGACAGTCTTATAGCTCTCCCATGTTATTCACGTCTTGGGGATGAACAGTTGTATTAAGTAATTTTGTATTCCGCATTTTGTAAACACTTTATGTATCACATGTAGCTTTTAATTATTTATTCCGCATTTTAGTAGTTGCACGTTAGTAGCACTGATTGTGTAGCAAGTTGAGACAGTCCCAGTTTGGCACCCAGAGTCGGGTCGGGGCATTCGCGATGCGAGATGGGTCTCGGGTCGTGACAACCTAGACTATGGACAATAACACAACCTACTCGATGATTTTCAATGAGTGAAATGGAGTAAGATGTAGTGAAGCAATTCATAGGGAGACTCTAAGATAAGAGTGAAGAAAGAAATCCCTAAATTGCTATAAAATCTCTTAGTCATCTAAGAGACAAATTTGCTCTTCTTGAGGAAAAAACAAATTGTGACGTGTGATTTACACATTCCTTCTCAAGACCTTTTAGTTTATCCTACCTTACATAAAATTATCTTACAGTTCTTTTGAGCATAGGAGGAACTATTTGGGTTTTGACCTTACCTCTAACCTTGGAATATGAAATTACTTTAGGCTTTTCAAGGTTGGAAATATGAATGATCTTTTGAGCCATGCTCCTTGATTTTTGAATATGATTATTTATTTCTTGCTTCAAGCTAGCAATTTCCAATTTGTGCTCTAAGGTTATAGAGTGAGATTTTGTTTGTCTTTTCTTGGCAAATCTATACTTCCTCCTAGAATGCCCATCAGCCATGCAATGAGAGCAATAAAATGATATTGGTTGTGGTTTGGCTTGAGGTCTAGATTAAGGTAGTAGACAAGAATGTGCTGGAGGCTTTGGTTGAGGTTGGGTTTGCCTCATAGGTTTAGGTGGTTCAACACTTTTAGATTTTGAGGATACAAACACAACTGGCTTGAGAATGGGAGATTGACTTGAAATGGATGGGGAGGGCTTGTTCTTTTCCGTGAACATGTTATAGCCCAAGCCACTTCTATCATTTTTCATTTGGACGGTATTAAGCATTTTAGAAAGCTTAATCGACCTATCCTCAAGATTGACTTTGACATTCCTAGTTTGTGTGAGTTGTTCACTAAAAGAGTGAATTTTGGAATTCCATTCCTTTTTTTTTTTCAATTTCACAAGCAACTAAGGATGCGTTAAGTCCTCTTAGCTCAACAACCAATGAATTTCTCTCATTTTCTAAGGATTCAACTTCCTTTAGGATAGTCAATTTATCTTTATTTATTTGATTTAATAAAGATTGATCAACCATTAAAGCACTCTTCTCCTTCTCATAAGACTTAAGCTTAGTGATAAGCTTGATGTTAGATTTCTTGAGATTTATAGATTCATTGAATAGTTTTTTAAAAGAAATCTCAATGTTATCTTCATCACCGCTCTTATCATCACTAGACACAAAGTCTTTGATGTCTTCATGATCTTCATTTTCAATAGAAGATGATCCTTCATGCACATTGGTGACACTTGTGAAGGCCAAGGATATACTTTCATCACCTTCTTCTTCATCATCATTGTTCTCATCCCCTTCTTCCTCTTCATCCTATTCGGTAAGAGATGATTTCATTGCCTTCCTATTTCAAGAATTTCCTTTTCTCTTATTAAGACAATTGACCACTATATGCCCAAAGTTATGACAATCATAACATTCAATAGGCTTAGAGGTGGATTGTGATGAAGGTTTTCTTCTATCACTACTAGAAGAAGATTTTTAGACTTGGCTTCTTGAAGAGTTAAAATTTCCAAATGATCTTTTACTTGAACTTTGAGATCCCTTGGAGTTAGGCATTCTACCTTTGAGGTATTTGTTAAACCCCATCACAAAAAGAGCTAAATCCTTATCATTCATGGACTTGGGGTCAATTTCAATATCCCTTTCACTTTTTTCTTGTGTTGATTTCAAAGAAAGACTTTTAGTCTTCTTTGTTTGCCTAAAAGTTAGTTCAAAAGTTTGAAGTGATCCAATTAACTCATCAACAACGAGAGAGTCCACGTCCTTACTCTCCTTAATAGCGGTTATCTTAAGTTGAAATCTCTCGGGAAGATATCTCAATATTTTCCTTACAATCTTGGTTCTTTCTAGTTTCTCACCTAGGTTAAATGATGAGTTAACAATGTCACTCAATTTTGTATAGAACTCGAAAAAGGTTTTCGATTCTTTTATTCTTAAGGCTTCAAACCTATAAGTCAACATTTATAATTTTGACCTTTTTACCACCGACGTACCATCATAGGTAGTCTCGAGGATGTCCCAAGCCTCCTTAGACGTCTCACAAGTCATGATGCGGCGAAACTCATCAGGAGTTACCGTATTAAAGATAGCATTCAACCCTATAGTGTTGTAGCCATTCATCCTTAACTCTAACTCGTTCTAAGTGTTAGAAGGCTTGACTATGGAAAGAATTTTCATAGTTGCGATTGTGACCGGAGGGGTCCAGCCTTCTTGAACGGTGAGTCAAACTCACTCATTCACGGCTCTTAAGAATGCTCTCATACGAGCTTTCTAGTAGGCATAATTTGATCCATTAAATAGAGGTGTTCATGAGATTGATTCTCCCTCTCTTAACCCTTCAATGGATTTCACTACTTAGGATATCAATCAATTTCCTTATAGAAAAGGCTCTAATACATGCGGAGGGATACCACTAGGATATCACTCAAGGTCTTAAAATGTGAATAATACGTAGAAGGGGGGTTGAATAGGTAGGTCTTGAATTAATTTTTTTTTTTAATTTAATTTCTATTATTGGTTAAAAACAAATGATGACACAATCAAAAAAATCACTGAACTTGATTAATCCAACATTTATGCTCATCCATTAATGAATTCACCAAGAATCATCCAAATATACCAACCTATCAAAGTTCACCCAATCGATCAAACTAACTTGATTTTATATGCAATTTTAACAATTCAAGGCAAAATCAACTAAATGATCAATTTAAGATTTCAATCAATTTACTCCATCAAGTTTTCAATATATCAAATTAATGAACAATTATGAATTTCATGAAAACTGAATTTCTAAACTTCAGCGGAAGCATTTCAATTAAAGCACATAATAAATTGAAAGAGATGGAGAAAAAGAGATTGCAAACCGATTGATGACGGAGAAAACTACCAAAGATAACAATCCTTGGAGTAAAACTCCGGAGCCAAGCCAATGCTCATGTAAGGAATGCACTATGATGAAAAGTGAAATACAATGAATCTACGAACAAGCTAAGTAGCTTAAGCTCCGTTCTCCCCAATTACGTCTTCAAATTCCCCTTGAATCCTCAAGCTTCTCATAGGCGAACCTTCAAACATCCAGAATCCTCCATGGTCTCGAACTCCTCCAATCAAGCCGCTCAACAATCGCGAATCCTCACGACCTTAGTGTCTACTGATTGCTCAACACTGAATCCTCAAGCTTGAACTCCGTCTATCGTCAATAATGAATGTGACATTAACCAAAACTCTTTAGATCTGATTTGGGTCATGTGGATGATATAAATTGATCAATGAAAAAGAGTAGAGGTGATTATGAATGACATGTATGAATGATTTCTCACAAGATCTTCAAAACATATCAACAAATTAGCTCTCACAATTTGAGACTCTCTCACTCTATTTTTTACTACTATAAATCGTATTTTTGTCTATTTTTGCAAAGAGCTTGATTGATCGCCAAATGATTAGAAATCAGAATATAAATCTGTTTTCCTGCCCTGGGTTCATTCGAATGAACGAATGAGATGAACCATCATTCGCTTGAATGAGCACTTAGTTCGTTTGAATAAACAAGGAACGAATGTCAAACGAGCACAACTCTTAGGTTACAGCTGTTCATTTGATACAGAGCCTTCGAACGAATGAGAATGAACTTCTCTGTTGTTCGTTTGAACAAGCCAAGACTTCATTCAAATGAGTAACAAAGAGTTGCTTATTCTTGCATACCTTGTGAACTGAATTTTTCCCTTAAGTATTTGAAAGATACATTTTGGCAAAATTGGTTCATAATCACAAGTCAATCACATATATAATGTTATGATAAAAATTATATGTAATGCATGTATGATGTGAGTGTGTGAGATCAAAATCAAATACAAAAGTTGAAGTCGACCGGTAGTGATACATGGTACTGTCTCTTGGACTAACTTGGAGAAAAACGAACATTGAGGTACTCACTTATAGGACTTATGTAAGGATTACACACAAAGCACACTTTGTCAACCCGAATTATCCAATTACAATATCGGACCCCTTGGTCCCAAAACTAATTGATTGATTACTTATTTGTAATAGAGTCTTTTTAAGAATGAATCACAGAATTTCTATATTGATATGATAAGCTCAAAAATGGTTGTTTCCATATTGGAGTTTATGACCATGATGTAGTAATAAAAAAAACTTCAGCCTTAAAACAATTACTAATATTGACAAGATAGCTCAACAAGGCAGAGCTTCACTTTTTCCTAAATTTAGTTATCTTACACCACGAGTGTTTAGATCTGAAGAAGAGAGGTTCTCCTTTATAATTTTTAAGTCGCGTTATGGATTTGCCCATCAATCTTGTACATATAAGCTTTAAATATGTGACAAGGGTGACATGTAGTACAATATCCATGTGTCTTAATCCTAACAACGACAATTTTTTTGGGCGTATCAAATAGTCCCCCCAAGCTTTAGACCTAAAGGTTCATAGAAGAGTTGAAGCATTTCAATGATGTGTCAAATTCAAACAGTTATTATTGTGTCAGTTAGAGTTTCTATGGATTTCAAAGAGATGCCACTAAGTACAGCGTTGCATCATTTCATTCTTGTTATTTTGTCTTTAATAGTTGCACAATAACCACTATAATTATTTCAATCATAAATCACACCAATACATACCAATCAACATATTCAATTTCTTTTGTTCCACTTCGTCATTGATGTAACCTAATTCTATAAATTTATGAGGCATTTTCATATTTAAATTCTTATTTTTACCTTTTTTATACTTTCTGGTTAATAACTTCCAACGACTGTTTACTTTCTACAACTTTTGGCTATCATCTCTCCCTTTTTTCTCTTATTTAATTGGTATTTATACATTTTCTTTTAATATTGTTCACTTTACCTTCTTTCCCTTTCCCTTTTTCTTTTCAACTTTATCATAATGGCATTTTCTTCCTAAAATGTTAGGTTTAACCCTTCGGACCAAGCCGAGACTAGTATTGTAGATACCTTTGAGAATGATTAGCTCACTTATCTAAAGCAAGATGACCTAGAACTCCTTAAATCCATCTATGAGTTCCCTAGCACTATGGTTTGTAGAGTTTCTAATAGGAGGTGGTTCGAACTTGGGTTCCATTTTCCATTTCATCCTTTTTTTAGGAAATTTTTTTGCCACTTCAACCTTTGCCCTACCCAACTCCAAATCAACAACAAGAGGTCTCTAATGGGTTTCCTTATCCTAGCTCATTAGGGGAATGTTAATACAAGCCCGAATCTCTTTAGGGGGATAATGACCCTAAAGAAATGAGAGATGGGTCGACTCCTACCTCCACATTGTCCATAAGTTGTCGAGCTCTAATAAGACTTTGAAGAAGTAATACTTCTTTGTCAAGGGAGGTTGGGAAAAAGTCCCCCATACCAAGTTTGATTTCAGGGTAATTCTATGGAATTCGGGAGGCCTTGGTGAGTTAAGACATTCACACCTTTTGAAGTATTATCGCTCCTTAACATCTCTAATTTTTATACTTATCATTTTCTTTATTTACTTATCTTTGTAGGTAAAATAGCTTTAAAGCGTACATAACTGTCGAAGGCGCAACTCTAGATCTTGAGAAGTTACTACAACCTGCATACCAACCTCATCAAGAAAGCATCAACACTTCAAATATCTTCACAAGCGGGCTAATTAGATCTAACCTAATAGATTTGAAGTAAAAGATCTTAGGTTCTTCTAATGAGATCTAACCCAATGGATTTGAAGCGGAAGATCTTAGGTTCTTTTAAGCCCAAGTCTATGAAGAAGAGGCTTTTCCAAAGGTGGGGGCTGCGAAGAAGCTGCAGCTTTTGGGTGAGTCCTTATTTGAGAGGACCATCTTTGAGGCTGTAAAAGGTGTTACTCGTCTAGTTCTAGAGGAGGAGATGGTGGTTGAGAAAGAACATCCCTCTACTGATAAGGTTCCTAAAAAGGGGGTCTTCAGAACGAAGAGGGATAGGCCAACTTCAACCTTAAAGATCAATAATTCAGCTCTTTTCATCATAGACGATGTAATGAAGTTGGCCTAAAATGAAGGCTGAAAGACCATCCTAGACCAAATTTGAGGGAATAGATGCTTCTCAAGTGCTCCACATTAAGATAATTGCCTAGGTCAAAGTAAGTATTCATTATCTTTTTGAAGATCTTGTATTAATCTTGTTCCCAAATTGTATTACTTAACATATATTTTTTAATTCTTGTAGGTTATGCATATTATGGCAGCATGGGGACGTGTTAAGTACAAGCTCTATGACCTAGAGGCCCAACTAAAGTTGCAGCTGATGGACACTTTCAAGGCTATAATGAAAATAAATAAATAAATTTAGGAAGATCTAGAGATTACAGAGATGAGCCTTACCACCACTTGATCCTCTTGAGATAATTTTAAATAGAAGTGGGGGGTTGTTGAGAGCAAGGTTGTAGTGCAAGAATCTGAACTCACCTCGATAAAAATTGTGCCCGATGAAGAAAAGAAAATCCTAGAAGTGGTAATATCTGAGTTAGAGGCTGCTCGAAAGGTTGATTATGAGTCTAAAGAGTGACATAAGGTTGAGGTGGAAACAACGAAAAATGAAACCTAGAACGAGAAGGAGGCTGAAGTTATTAGCATGACGTGAGACTTGGTAGTTAAACGCTACAACATCTGCCTCAAGAGGGTGTTGAAGGCCTGCCCTACCTTTGATGCTTTTCTTTTGGATGAAATTAAGGTGAAAGATGCAGTTGAGGACAAAGCTGAAGAAGTTGAAGCAAACCCTCTAGTGGCCCAGAGCTAAACATTTTTTATATCATTGTAATAAAATAACATTATTAATGAAAATCTAATTTGCTCTAATAGTATTTCATTTTTTGTTTAATTTTCCTAACTTTTGAGCTCTAATAACTAGCTAAAGCTCAAAACAGTTGTTATCTATGAAAAATAATTCCAAGTACAACAACTTTGACTTGTCCATTCTAAGCCGACCCATTATATCATGACCCAAATCCAAAGCCATGACCTAAGGGTCATTTGACTCTAACTATAGGTGATGCATTAGATCAACCTAGTCAAGTGTATTGAAAATACAAGCCTTTTTCTTTTGAATTAATTTGTTACTATGATTATACTTGTTTAAGTCCTGTAATGGGATTGATTAAAATTAAATTTTGTAAAGTTCAACTATACAATAAATATCGATTAGTGATATACAAAATAAATAATATGGTCACACTATGTAGAGTTAACTCTACTATCTACTGGTATAAGGATATGGGTACATTGAGATCAATATAATGGTACATGCACTTTTGTACAAAATGAATAATAACACAATTTATGTTTGTCTTCTGTTTGAAATCAATCCCGTAGCTGCCATCCATAAGTCCAATACCTACCATTCCTATGAATAGTTGGGTAGGTTTCCCAAAACCCACAAGCATATAATGTGCAAAAACTAATACATGTCGTATGAGGGACAACCCTTTTGTCTATCATGTAACACAGGCATATGACAAACATCATATAATAATCCATAGGTACAAATATATTATCAATATGCTAATATACAATTCAATGGTGTATAACAATAGTAAAATAATTAGTATTATATATATATATATCCAAACATGAAATGGAACTATGTATATCTGCCCCATGATGTACTTTCATATCCTGTTCAAGGCAATATCAATATCAATATATATCTAACATATGCAACCCACAACACAACTATAAAATTAAAGTGTACATTATCCAACATGTGCAATCCATAACACAAACCACATAGTATATATATATATATATCATCCATTAATGCAATCATGCAACACACCCATGTGTGCACACTCTTATGAATACATTATGTTATGATTTCATATTCATTCATTAACACATATAATATCACATCCCAAAACCCACCTTATGCGGATTAGAGATAATGATCAGCCAATTAGACACCTCACCAATATACTATCCATTTTGTAGCATATTGATGTGTCTAACCAAAGGCCTCATAACTAGTTCAAGTAATCCATATATTCATAATTATATAGCGGCGAAATAAACCATGGGTTCTATCATACTTGGCAAAGCATATACTAAGTTCTGATCATTATATTACATCAAAGTTTAAATATTACAGCCCATAAAAATTTCCCTTAGCATTCTAACATGAAATGAAGCTGTGATAGTCAAAAGGTAGATTCTTCTACAAAAATGGTTGTAATCTATATAATGTAATATCCCGACCCGGGATACGTCACGTATACCGAGGTAGGTCGGTTAAAACATGTAATTTAAACGATAAGATATGAATGTCATAGTATTCTCATGGAAATGAAAGACTGGAGACTGTAATCACGGAAATGAATGACCAAGGCTGGGTAACACCCGAGCATCACAGGGCATTGCATCGAAATGCGTGCATGCACGCATTCCCATGCATGCATACGTGAATGTAGATACGTAGCTTGATTGAAATCAGTGTATGCAAATATGATTTAAAATAGAATTAGACCCCCACATATACATGTATATACATGTATAAAAGAAGTGTATTTCATGTGTATATATGTATAAGATATAATGTATTATACATGTATGATGTATTTATGTATATATGTATAAATTACATAAGAAACAAAAAGAAAGGAAAAAGGAAAAAAGGGGAACTGCCTTGGGCAGTATGCAGGCACCAAAGAAAGTGTGTGTGTCGGCTATGTGAGAAATGTGTGTGTTATATATATATATATAATATGATATATATATATACATAAGTGCCCAACAAGTCTCCAAGCCATTTAATGCAAAGGTTGCATTTGGCAGAGAGAGCACAAGTTCTAGGTCAAAGAAAGAGGCCATAGAAGGGGGAGGAACCGAGAGAGAGAGAGAGAAAAGAGAGAGAGGCGGTGGAAACTCTCTCTACAAATATAAGCCTACGGGTGTGGGGTTAAAGGCACAAACGAGACCAAAGTTGAGAGAACATCTTGGCAAAGAATTCAGGAGCTTAAATAGGAAAGTTGGAAGGTCACAGTGGGCTAAATCCGAACACCCAGGTAAGTGGTTTTAATTCTGTTTTTACAAGTTAAAGCATGAAGCTTGTATGTAATTATATAGTCTAAACAAGCATGAAATATAGATTTTAATGCAAAAAGAATCATGAAAAACGGTTGAGAAACCATGGAGAAATATGGAGTTGCAGGTTTCATGGATAATTTCGGGTTCCATGAATTCATGCTTAAAACCTTGATGTTTGTTTATGAAAATAGTCCTTAGAGGTGCAGGAAACCATTTCTAATGGATTAGGGTCAAAACAGTGTACAAATAGTCACGAAATAGGAAGGATATGGGTCACCGGAAAGTCGGCCGGAGATCCTTAGGCTCTATTTCGTGAAGTTATGAAGGGATTTAAAGGAAATGGAAAATGGATTTGAAATCCTTAGGAGAAGGGGAAGGAAATGACATTTAAAAAGGGCCGAAATCTCACCGGAAAATGGGTCACCGTCGCCGGAGAAGGTGACTGTGCACGCCGGAACCCTACCGGAGACGTGGGGAAGACGATCGGAAAAGCGTGGGGCTATCGGGTCAAAACTGGGATGGATCCGGGTTCGGATCGGGTCGGTACCCGACCGGATATGAAACGGACCGAAGCTGTGTCGTTTTGGGTTTCTAATTAAATGGATTTGGGCATGTTTGGTTGCAGGAATAATAAATAGAAATTGGGTTTTGGGGTTAACCGAAACAGGGATAAGGATAGGGAATTGGGTTATTGAAATCCGGTTCTTGAATGGAAGTGAACCGTGTGGTTCAGGGCAAGAGTGGACCGGTCTAGGGTTCTTAGGTCTGAACCAACTGGTTCAGACCGCAGCTTATGGGAATTATAAACCGGCCCCAAATAGTTTGGAAAATTACACTGTTGCCCAAGTATAAAAAATTAATTAAATATTAATTTTTCAATAATGCCCCTATTCCAAAAAGAGGTCAAACGAAGTCCAAACGACACAAATGAATAGTCAAAACCTATTATCTCGGACGTTCTGAGTCCAATGGTGGGGTCCGTTTTACGAGACGGAACCCCGAAGGATAAAATACCGTAAAAGTGCAAAATGACTATTTTGCCCTTTTTAGTACAAAAGTCCAAATGGAATTCCGCGAAAGCCTAAACCGACTTTCTTCGGCATTCCGGACTCAATGGTAAAGTCTAAAATAGTATTTGAAATACTTATGATAGAAAAGCATAAAATTTGATGAATAGCATTTATTCTGAAACGTATTCACTGATATATAGGGAACTCAAAAGGCAAGGGTATACTCACGGATTTCTAAGATAGAAGCACGATAGAGGTAAGTGGATCACTTTCTCTTACATGTGGTGTTCCCACAAGCCAAGTTTATTCTTTTACTGCCAAACTCGTACTCTTGAAAGTATTGATATCCTTATGTTCCACTTTTCGATATTTTCTATCTTGTGGACATATCATTGACTGATGTATCACTGTTATCATGTTTCACTGTGCTTTGAAAGCACCTATGTTATTGCTATCCACTTTGTGATATTGTTCTATCTAGTGGACCTTGATTGATTGCTATATCATTGTTATCATGTCGAACCATGCCTTGAAAGGCCTACTACTGTATCCTCATTGAATGAATGATATTCCATTTTTATATTCTATGGAATTACTATGATCATGACATGTTTATGGACACGGGAGTTGTGCTCAGTCACAACAACCATCTGATGCTATCTGATTAAATGGGACCTACGGGTCGAGTCCGTGAACGGACAAATGGCAAATTATTGGAATTGACTGGGGGGGTATGCCGGGCCCCAAAAGATCGAGGGTCTGCCGAGCCCTGAAACAGAATAACAGCATCTCTTATGATTAACAGAACTTGATTGTTGAATGGCACTGTTCCTTATAATTCTTCAAGTCTTGAAAGACTTGCATTGATTGATTTGATTGTGATCGGTTCATTGTGGCAGTACTTCATTGTTGTTATACTTTCATTTTACACTATTACTTCTGATGGTGTATTGTGATTACCTTTCATTGGCCCTCGTGGCAATTATGTTCATTGGCTATCACAGCATCTCCTTCCTTATGATTGGCTATCTTTATCTATTCATGGATACACATTGATCATCGATACCAGTGTTGGAGATCTGTTTTACTTACTGAGCTTTGTAGCTCATTCCACCCCATTTACCCCCATTTCAGGTGATGACGCTGCGAGACCCCAGTAGGAGTCTGAGAGCGTAGGGGGATATTTTGAAGCATTGTATCAGTCTATGTTAGTTCTCCCATGTATTCACCACCCCCGGGTGCTGGTTACGGTTTAGTTCTCATTTTGAATTTTGTAGAACTATGTCATGTATTAATGAGGCTTCCGCTGTTTAATGTATTTAAAAAGACTTCCGCTGGATTACTGTAACAGATAAATGACTTCCGCTGTTTATTGTTTTAAATTTTTAGTACATTGCATGTTAGTACTATGATACAGGAACGAAAAAAGTAGGGACGGCCTTCGGGTCGGCCCCGCGACACGAGATCCGCATAGGGTGGGTTTCGGGTCGTGACAGCTTGGTATCAGAGCTATAGGTTCGATTGTGAGTCATGGGAGATAGGACTAGAGTTAAGACTGCTAGATATGACTGACATTTATTTTTGTCTTACACATTGACTGGTTACTTCATTGATTCTTTCACTGGTTATTTCATTGGTTATCTCACTGGTTATCTCATTGGTTAGCTTCATTGATTCTATTCACAGTCATGGTAAACACGAGGCAAGGTCCGTTGCCTATGGATCGTTTAGAACAGCTAGAAAGAATGATGCGGACTATCATTGAAAGTCTGCCACAGATTCAGGCTGGTGCTAACCAACCAGCACAGCCAGTACAGCAGGAGCAGCCTGTCAATGCAGGCGACAATGCAGGAAATCGCCAAGGAAACGAGCGAGACACTGCATACTTATATGAGCGGTTCCAGAAAATGAAACCCCCGACTTTCGACGGTACAGGCGGAGCCACTATAGCTGAGGAGTGGTTACTAGAAATGAACAGGATCTTTAAAATCCTGATATGCACTGAAGTCCAAAAAGTGGCCTATGCCACTTATATGCTCAAAGGAATAGCACACAAATGGTGGATGATAGAGGAAGATAAAGAGCCAGACATGAACTGGCAACGATTCACTGATATCTTCAACAAGAAGTACTTCTCCCAAGAAGTAAGAAACCGAAGGGTTGCAGAGTTCATGGTACTGCAACAGGGGGGAATGACAGTAGAACAATACGAGTCCAAATTTACTGAGCTGGCCAGATTTGCCCCTGGTGCTATCAGTACCGAGGACTTGAAGGCTCGCAAATTTGAGGAAGGACTGAGGTGGCCTATTAAAGATAGACTGGTGTCCCATCGGCTGACTACTTATGATGATGTAGTGGAGACAGCTCGAGTCATAGAAAGGAGTGGCGAGGAATTCGCCAAGAGGAAAGGAAACTTGAAGCAGGGCGGCAATCAGAAAAAGAGGCAAGGGCCTTCTACTTCAGAATATGGATCTACATTTACCAGACCTGGAGCCACATCACAGGCGACAGGATCGGGTCAGAAGAAACAAGGCAACAAAAAGGGGGCAGCCAAGTGCTCTCGTTGCAATAAGATCCATAAGGGCCAGTGTCTCAAGGACAGCAACGCTTGTTACTACTGTGGTCAGGAGGGACATTTTGCAAGAGAATGTCCTCAGAAGGATCAGGCCATGCCCAGTACTGCTTCGGTTAAGGCACCAACCACTGGAACAGCACCACCTAGACCTCCAGCCCAAAGGAGTGGACAGGGGAACGTCCAGCAGCAGGCAGGACGGGTTTTCTCCCTTTTACCAGGAGACGTGCAGGCTACAACCTCTGTAGTCGCAGGTACTCTTTTAGTATGCTCACAGCCTGCTCATGTTTTATTTGACACTGGATCTACACATTCATTTATATCCCCTACATATGCTGCTAGACTGAACCTAGTAACAGAACCCTTAGGGTATTTACTGAATGTTTCTATACCATCGGGGAAATCATTGTTGGGGGATACCATGTATAGGAATTGTGGGATACAGATTGGGGATACACACTTATTGGCTGACCTTATACCTTTGGAAATTTGTGGATTCGATGTTATCCTTGGAATGGATTGGCTGGCTGCCAATTATGCTACGATAGACTGTATGGCCAAACGAGTTCTCATACGGAATCCACAGTTTCCGACAGTTGACTTTGAGGGGACAGGAGTGGCTTCCCCACCCTACTTTGTTTCCTCTATCCAAGCGAGGCGTCTGCTTCGAAAGGGATGCCACGGATTCTTATGTAGTGTTCAAGACACTAACTCTCAGCAGCCTGAGTTAGAAAATATTCCCATTGCTAGGGAATTTCCCGGAGTGTTCTTGGATGATCTTCCAGGAATGCCCATAGACAGAGAGATCGAGTTTTGTATCGACGTATTGCCGGGCACTACTCCGATATCCAAGACTCCATATAGGATGGCACCGACAGAGCTGAAGGAGCTGAAGCTCCAGTTGCAGGAATTATTGGACAAGGGTTTCATACGACCCAGCTCGTCACCATGGGGTGCACCTGTATTGTTCGTAAAGAAAAAGGATGGAACTATGAGACTGTGTATCGACTATCGTGAGTTGAACAAAGTTACCATCCGGAACAGATATCCACTGCCCAGAGTGGATGATTTGTTCGACCAGTTGAAAGGGGCCCAGGTATTCTCGAAGATCGATCTGAGGTCCGGTTATCATCAGCTGAAGGTCAGGCCCACTGACATTCAGAAGACAGCATTTAGGACACGATATGGACACTACGAGTTCCTTGTTATGCCATTTGGGGTGACCAATGCCCCAGCTGCATTCGTGGATATGATGAACCGTGTGTTCAAGCCGTACTTGGATGACTTCGTGATTGTGTTTATAGACGACATCTTGGTTTACTCTAAGAACCAGGAAGAACAAGAGGTACATCTGAGGAGAGTGCTACAGAAGTTAGGGGAGCAGAAGTTGTATGCTAAGCTGAAGAAATGCGAATTCTGGCTTCCTAGTATAGCATTTCTGGGACACGTGATCAGTAAAGAGGGAATCTCTGTTGATTCCCAGAAGATCGAGGCAATCATGAATTGGCCTCAACCTACGAGTGTCACGGAGGTGCGAAGTTTCATGGGGTTAGCAGGCTACTATAGGAGATTTGTCCAGGACTTCTCCAAGATAGCTACGCCTATTACCAAACTAACCCGGAAAGGTGTTCCTTTTGCATGGACAGAGGAGCAAGAAAAGAGTTTCCAAGAGCTGAAGAAGCGTCTGGTTACGGCTCCTATATTAACAGTGCCAGAAGGAACTGATGGTTTTGTGATTTATAGTGATGCTTCATACAAGGGCTTAGGGTGTGTGTTAATGCAGAACGGAAAAGTGGTAGCTTATGCTTCCCGACAGTTGAGACCCCACGAGGGGAATTATCCGACACATGACCTTGAGCTAGCAGCCATTGTCTTCGCTTTGAAGATATGGAGACACTATCTATATGGAACCACGTGCGAAATCTTCACCGATCATAAGAGCCTCAAGTATCTGTTTACACAGAAGGAGCTCAATATGAGACAACGCCGTTGGTTGGAATTATTAAAAGACTACGAGGTCAACATACAGTACCACCCAGGAAAGGCGAATGTGGTAGCTGACGCTCTGAGTCGGAAGTCATCAGGAAGTTTAGCTTTCCTGTTGACAACACAGACGGAAATACTGAAGGAATTGGACGACATGGAAATAGAGATAGTTCTGCCCAGTTCCAAGGCACTATGTGCCAACGTCACAGTCAGGTTGTCGATTGTGGACAAGATCAAGGGACAGCAGACTCAGGATGAGAAGTTGGCTAAGCTTCTTCAAGGAATCGAGACAGGCATAGATTCCGAGTACACAGTGAGAGATGGGATATTGTATTATCAGGATAGGATCTGCGTACCCGATGTGCCTGAGATCAGGAAAGAGATTCTCGATGAGGCACACAGTTCGAAATTTGCCTTACATCCAGGAGGCACCAAAATGTATCACAATGTTAAGGATACTTATTGGTGGTCCGGGATGAAACGTCATATAGCTGAGTACATAGCACGATGTGCCAAGTGCCAGCAAATTAAGGTGGAACATCAGAAGCCTGGAGGACTTCTGCAGTCACTGCCCATTCCTGAATGGAAGTGGGAACACATCACGATGGACTTTGTGTCGGGATTGCCAAGGACAGTCAGGGGGAGTGACTCTATCTGGGTTATCGTGGATAGATTAACAAAGACAGCTCACTTCCTGGCAACCAAGACGACACAATCTCTTCAGCGACTAGCCGAGCTATACATCAGAGAAATAGTTAGACTTCACGGAGTTCCAGTATCGATTGTTTCTGATAGGGACCCCCGGTTCGTATCACGATTCTGGAAAGGACTACAACAAGCTATGGGCACAGAACTGAGTCTTAGCACTGCGTATCATCCCAAGACCGACGGCCAGTCGGAGAGGACGATACAGACTTTAGAAGACTTACTGCGTTTTTGTGTCATAGACTTTGAAGGAAGTTGGGAAGATCAGTTGCCATTGGTCGAGTTCACGTACAATAATAGCTATCAAGCTAGTATTGGCATGGCACCATATGAGGCATTATACGGCAGGAAGTGCCGATCACCACTGTGTTGGACAGAGGTGGGAGAAAGGAAACTCTATGGGCCGGAGATAGTGGAACAGACCGCACAAAAGATACAACTGATCCGACAGCGTTTATTAGCAACTCAAAGTCGACAAAAAAGCTATGCAAATGTCCACCGACGAGACTTAGAGTTTGCGAAAGACGATTATGTGTACTTGAAAGTGTCACCCATGAAAGGGGTGGTCAGGTTTGGCAAGAGGGGAAAGCTTGGCCCCAGATACATTGGGCCATTCAGGATCACGAAGAGGGTTGGACCCGTAGCTTACGAGCTTGCCTTACCATCAGAGTTAGCACATGTTCACAATGTGTTTCATGTCTCGATGCTAAGGAAGTGTATACAGAGTGCAGATCAGGTGATCGAGCACGAACCGCTAGACGTCCAGGAAAATCTGAGTTACATAGAGCATCCAGTTCAGATTTTGGATCGTCGAGATCAGGTGCTACGGAACAAGACTATTCCATTAGTCAAAGTTCTGTGGAGGAATCACCGAATGGAAGAGGCTACTTGGGAGCGAGAAGATGATATGCGCGCCAAGTACCCGCATTTATTTTCATAGTAGTATATGCTAAGTTTGAGGACAAACTTATTTTTAAGGAGGTAAGAATGTAATATCCCGACCCGGGATACGTCACGTATACCGAGGTAGGTCGGTTAAAACATGTAATTTAAACGATAAGATATGAATGTCATAGTATTCTCATGGAAATGAAAGACTGGAGACTGTAATCACGGAAATGAATGACCAAGGCTGGGTAACACCCGAGCATCACAGGGCATTGCATCGAAATGCGTGCATGCACGCATTCCTATGCATGCATACGTGAATGTAGATACGTAGCTTGATTGAAATCAGTGTATGCAAATATGATTTAAAATAGAATTAGACCCCCACATATACATGTATATACATGTATAAAAGAAGTGTATTTCATGTGTATATATGTATAAGATATAATGTATTATACATGTATGATGTATTTATGTATATATGTATAAATTACATAAGAAACAAAAAGAAAGGAAAAAGGAAAAAAGGGGAACTGCCTTGGGCAGTATGCAGGCACCAAAGAAAGTGTGTGTGTCGGCTATGTGAGAAATGTGTGTGTTATATATATATATATAATATGATATATATATATATACATAAGTGCCCAACAAGTCTCCAAGCCATTTAATGCAAAGGTTGCATTTGGCAGAGAGAGCACAAGTTCTAGGTCAAAGAAAGAGGCCATAGAAGGGGGAGGAACCGAGAGAGAGAGAGAGAAAAGAGAGAGAGGCGGTGGAAACTCTCTCTACAAATATAAGCCTACGGGTGTGGGGTTAAAGGCACAAACGAGACCAAAGTTGAGAGAACATCTTGGCAAAGAATTCAGGAGCTTAAATAGGAAAGTTGGAAGGTCACAGTGGGCTAAATCCGAACACCCAGGTAAGTGGTTTTAATTCTGTTTTTACAAGTTAAAGCATGAAGCTTGTATGTAATTATATAGTCTAAACAAGCATGAAATATAGATTTTAATGCAAAAAGAATCATGAAAAACGGTTGAGAAACCATGGAGAAATATGGAGTTGCAGGTTTCATGGATAATTTCGGGTTCCATGAATTCATGCTTAAAACCTTGATGTTTGTTTATGAAAATAGTCCTTAGAGGTGCAGGAAACCATTTCTAATGGATTAGGGTCAAAACAGTGTACAAATAGTCACGAAATAGGAAGGATATGGGTCACCGGAAAGTCGGCCGGAGATCCTTAGGCTCTATTTCGTGAAGTTATGAAGGGATTTAAAGGAAATGGAAAATGGATTTGAAATCCTTAGGAGAAGGGGAAGGAAATGACATTTAAAAAGGGCCGAAATCTCACCGGAAAATGGGTCACCGTCGCCGGAGAAGGTGACTGTGCACGCCGGAACCCTACCGGAGACGTGGGGAAGACGATCGGAAAAGCGTGGGGCTATCGGGTCAAAACTGGGATGGATCCGGGTTCGGATCGGGTCGGTACCCGACCGGATATGAAACGGACCGAAGCTGTGTCGTTTTGGGTTTCTAATTAAATGGATTTGGGCATGTTTGGTTGCAGGAATAATAAATAGAAATTGGGTTTTGGGGTTAACCGAAACAGGGATAAGGATAGGGAATTGGGTTATTGAAATCCGGTTCTTGAATGGAAGTGAACCGTGTGGTTCAGGGCAAGAGTGGACCGGTCTAGGGTTCTTAGGTCTGAACCAACTGGTTCAGACCGCAGCTTATGGGAATTATAAACCGGCCCCAAATAGTTTGGAAAATTACACTGTTGCCCAAGTATAAAAAATTAATTAAATATTAATTTTTCAATAATGCCCCTATTCCAAAAAGAGGTCAAACGAAGTCCAAACGACACAAATGAATAGTCAAAACCTATTATCTCGGACGTTCTGAGTCCAATGGTGGGGTCCGTTTTACGAGACGGAACCCCGAAGGATAAAATACCGTAAAAGTGCAAAATGACTATTTTGCCCTTTTTAGTACAAAAGTCCAAATGGAATTCCGCGAAAGCCTAAACCGACTTTCTTCGGCATTCCGGACTCAATGGTAAAGTCTAAAATAGTATTTGAAATACTTATGATAGAAAAGCATAAAATTTGATGAATAGCATTTATTCTGAAACGTATTCACTGATATATAGGGAACTCAAAAGGCAAGGGTATACTCACGGATTTCTAAGATAGAAGCACGATAGAGGTAAGTGGATCACTTTCTCTTACATGTGGTGTTCCCACAAGCCAAGTTTATTCTTTTACTGCCAAACTCGTACTCTTGAAAGTATTGATATCCTTATGTTCCACTTTTCGATATTTTCTATCTTGTGGACATATCATTGACTGATGTATCACTGTTATCATGTTTCACTGTGCTTTGAAAGCACCTATGTTATTGCTATCCACTTTGTGATATTGTTCTATCTAGTGGACCTTGATTGATTGCTATATCATTGTTATCATGTCGAACCATGCCTTGAAAGGCCTACTACTGTATCCTCATTGAATGAATGATATTCCATTTTTATATTCTATGGAATTACTATGATCATGACATGTTTATGGACACGGGAGTTGTGCTCAGTCACAACAACCATCTGATGCTATCTGATTAAATGGGACCTACGGGTCGAGTCCGTGAACGGACAAATGGCAAATTATTGGAATTGACTGGGGGGGTATGCCGGGCCCCAAAAGATCGAGGGTCTGCCGAGCCCTGAAACAGAATAACAGCATCTCTTATGATTAACAGAACTTGATTGTTGAATGGCACTGTTCCTTATAATTCTTCAAGTCTTGAAAGACTTGCATTGATTGATTTGATTGTGATCGGTTCATTGTGGCAGTACTTCATTGTTGTTATACTTTCATTTTACACTATTACTTCTGATGGTGTATTGTGATTACCTTTCATTGGCCCTCGTGGCAATTATGTTCATTGGCTATCACAGCATCTCCTTCCTTATGATTGGCTATCTTTATCTATTCATGGATACACATTGATCATCGATACCAGTGTTGGAGATCTGTTTTACTTACCGAGCTTTGTAGCTCATTCCACCCCATTTACCCCCATTTCAGGTGATGACACTGCGAGACCCCAGTAGGAGTCTGAGAGCGTAGGGGGATATTTTGAAGCATTGTATCAGTCTATGTTAGTTCTCCCATGTATTCACCACCCCCGGGTGCTGGTTACGGTTTAGTTCTCATTTTGAATTTTGTAGAACTATGTCATGTATTAATGAGGCTTCCGCTGTTTAATGTATTTAAAAAGACTTCCGCTGGATTACTGTAACAGATAAATGACTTCCGCTGTTTATTGTTTTAAATTTTTAGTACATTGCATGTTAGTACTATGATACAGGAACGAAAAAAGTAGGGACGGCCTTCGGGTCGGCCCCGCGACACGAGATCCGCATAGGGTGGGTTTCGGGTCGTGACATATAACGACCTGCATCCACTCAGCACAATATTATCCGCTTTGGGCTGCACAAGGCCTGGCCCTCACGGCTTTAAAACGCGTTGTGCTAGGAAGAGGCGTAGCCTTACTTATGAATACTTTCACTTTCCCTTCCCCAGGTGATGTGGGATGAACTTACTACCTCCTCCCCCCCTTTGGACTTCTATTGTCCGTAGCAGGGTTCTGGCTGGGCCTCGCCACGCCACACTTTCGGCTAGGGTCTACTCTGATACCATCTGATAAGGCAGTAAGTCCATCCTACATCGCCTGGGGAAGGGAAAGTGAAGGTATTGATAAGTAAGGCTGTGCATCTCGCTAGCACAACATGTTTTTAAAGCCGTGAGGGCCAGGCCTTGTGCAGCCTAAAGCGGACAATATTGTGTTGAGTGGATGCGGGTCATTATAGATGGTATCAGAGCAGACCCCAGCTGGAAGTATGGCATGGCGAGGCCCAACCAGAACCCTGCTGCGGACAGCAGAAGTCCAAAGGGGGGGAGGAGGCAGTAAGTCCATCCCATATCACCTAGGGAAGGGAAAGTGAAGGTATTCAAAAGTAAGGCTGCGCCTCTCCCTAGCACAACGCGTTTTAAAGCCGTGAGGGCCAGGCCTTGTGCAGCCCAAAACGGACAATATTGTTACAAATAATCTGTAACGATCCGCATCTACTCAGCACAATATTGTCCGCTTTGGGCTGCACAAGGCTTGGCCCTCACGACTTTAAAACGTGTTGTGCTAGGGAGAGGCGCAACTTTACTTATGAATACCTTCACTTTCCCTTCCCCAGGCGATGTGGGATGGACTTACTGCCTCCTCCCCCCCTTTGGACTTCTGCTGTTCGCAGCAGGGTTCTGGCTGGGCCTCGCCACCCCACACTTCTAGTTGGGGTCTACTCTGATACCATCTGTAATGACCCGCATCCCAAATTGTGGGTGGGTTGGTTGACCTGACCCAACCCATGGCCCAAAGCTCTAAAACCCCAACACACAGTAGACGCACCAGCGTCTTTCCGTTCGTGCGTCGTCGCCTTCTTCGGGTTCCTCTTCTACTCCTCATGGGCTCTCCATATCTACCCTCAGAATTCAATTTCAGTCACTAGAAGGTCTCGAAAAATGGAGTTGCAGCCAACTCTGGTGAGCTGCCCAGATTTTTTGGCGAACTAAATTTTTCTTTTTTCATAACTTTTTAGCCATTGTTTTGAGCCCAAATTTTACCTATAAGTTGCTGCACCTATGGGCAATAATTCCCCATTCAGAAAACAAGCTAAATTGATCTCAAATTCAATGACCCAAAATTTTCCTTCAAGCTTTAAATTGGTTTTAAAACTGATTTGGGGCTGTTTGGACATAGGGATAACAAATTAAAATTAAATTGAAATAGGAATGGGGATAGCCTATCCAAGGTTTAGGCTTATCTGCTGTTTGGCTATTCCAAACTGGAATAGGAATTTTTGGAAATTAGAATTTGACCTAGAAGTTATGATAATTATATTTTGACCCCAAGTGAATAAATATTATTAGATTAAATAATTATTTAAAAGGAGAAATTACAAAAATGCCCCTAAGTCAAAAAGTAGTCAAACGGACTCCGATTAAAGTAAAAGAATAGTGAATTTTTATTATTTCGAGCATTTAGAACTCAATCATGGAGTTTGATTTATGAAAATAGGTCTCAAGAAGTAAGAACCCGTAAAAGTGCAAAATGACCATTTTGCCCTTTTTAGTACAGATGTTCAAATTGAATTTCGCGAAAGCCTAAACCGACTTTGTTCGATGTTCTAGATTAAATAGTAGAGTCTATTTAAGTAAAAGAGATACCAATAATAAAGAGACATAAAATTTGATGAATAACATAGTTCATATAAATTATAGACTAAGATGCGTTTTATGAATCATAGGAATACCAAGAGAAAAGGAAAAGGCGGTTTGACCTTCTAGACAGATACAGAAAGAGGTAAGTAAAATTTGATCCCTGCATGTGTTACTTTTCAAGCCATGTCAATAGTTATTTTGTATATTGCCTATTGTATTCTATACATACTAGTGTTTATTGAGCCACATTGATATTGCCCTATCGTATAGGAAGAATTTATTGATTTCTATATATATCTCAATCATAATTGTACACTTATTCATAAAGTTCTTTTTGTACAATTGTACCTAGGGCCGTGAGGGCCAGACAGTTATATTCGAAGTAGTCTAGTAACCATAGCCTCAAAAACTATCGTTACGTCAGATTGCCTAGAACCAGTTATGATTTCACTATACTCTTTGTGGAAGATAGCATGATCCCGATATATTATTAGTGCCGGATCTGTGCTCAGTCACAACTCCATCTGATGCTATTTACGACCCTCGGGTCAAGGTTCCAAGTGGAACACCAGATACGTTGCTATGCGAGGCATGGGACATAGAGTTACATCATATACGGAGTAGTATTATTCATGTATCTTGTGGGAACTGAATACGAGCTTAGGGAGATTTTTGGGCCCCACGAGTACATCTCTTTTTGTTGATATCACTATCTTTCATTATTGATTATCATAGCTTGATCATGTTATATTATTATGAATGATCATGAGACTTTACAGCTTTCATTTGAGTACATACAATTCATATTAGAGACAGCTCATGACTATAGCAATGTGACATTGTTAGCAGAGCAAATTCATTTCCTTATCTTTTGCGTTTTTATTATCTGATATTGAGTTCTATATTCATTGACTGACTAGCATATTTGCATTTATCCTAGTTCTTTTATGGATTATGCCTTTCTATATTGACATGTACACATGGCAGAGTAAAGGAATACTTACTGAGTTTTCATAGCTTATACAGATACCACATTCATTTTTAGGCACATATAGCGAGAGCAGATGATAGAGCCTACTAGCTTAGAGCTTGACATTACTTTTGAAGTTGCAAGTGTAATATTTAGTACAGTCTTGTAGCTCTCCCATGTCATCCACGTCTTGGGGATGTACAATAGTTAAGGAATTTCACAGTCTGTATTTTGAGGATCAGATATATATTACATGCACTTTTTATATTTAAGTCTATCGCTATGTATGTTTATATTATGATAGTTATTGCATGTTAGTAGCACTGATTGTGTAGCAAGTTTCTGCAATTTCAAGTTTCAGTAGAGACCCGATTCGGTAACAGTGTCGGGCCGGGGTTCGTGATTCGAGATCGCAGAGGGTGGGTTTCGGGTCATGACAATCTATGATCCATTTCTTTAGGTTGCACTATCTAGGCCTTCACCTAAAAAATACAAGATAGAACCCTACGAGTTTCGTGAAAAGCTTGTGAGTAACACAAGTTCCCTGTCATAAGTTTTTGAGAAACCCCTTACATTATCTTTCATGGAGCGCAATTAAAAAGAACCATTATTAAAGCTACTGGTATTCGTAAAACATATATATAAAATTGAGTTGCAAGATATATAATAAATCATGCAAGTTCTTAAACTAAGTAGTTTTACAAGATAAATCATGATAACGTAAAATCTGTAACTGAATAAGCCAATGATAAAATAATACATGCCAACATTCATAAGGTTTTTCCCTTAAGACCATAAGTTGTCATATAGTGACCATAAGCAATTTAGAGTTCATGGCTTACAATGCCTACCAAATTCAAACTCTTTTAACCTCCGACAAGGTTCATGTTAACCGGCTCTTAACCCTTGAGATGGTTCGTATAGGTGGCATGTAAGATGGAATTCAAAACATGCTCACAAAACTTTCATTAAATTATCCAATCTATTTAAAACATTAAAGGAATTGTTAGTTAAAGCATGCAATTCAAAAAATTAATATTGCAGTAGAGAAAATGTCATAAAGCTATAAAAAACTATATTTAATGAAAATCATCTCCATTTTAAGGTTCAGGGTTATTCACCTTTGCTTATTGTTTAGCTAATTATCTTTTCTTTGACAGCTCCTTAAGCCTTTAGGTCCTATAAAAGCGATTAACATTCATTAAATACTATTTTAAAGGTACATTTCTTAAGGACCTATACTTTATGGACCTCATTTAGTTAAACGAACTCTACCACTGAGTTCAGAATACTAAAAAATGCTTAAGTATGAAATTTCATATTTTTTGGTATTTATTTGAATGCTTAACTAAAGTAGTTAAGTTTCATTAAATGTGCCTACCAATCTTTGTTTATATATTTAAAAAATTCGTTTGCTAAATCAGACTCCACCATCGAGTCCAAAACATTGAAAAATTCTAAGTTAGGTTCTTCCGGATCTTAATTTGGTTTTATATAGCATTATTTATGCTAAATATAGTTTTTAGGAGTAAAATAGTCATTTTTGAAGTGTTTAGGGGCAAATTCATAATTTTGGACATTTTTAGGGCCTTCTTGTAATTTTTATTAGTTCTTATTTTAAAATAATCATTTAATTATTTTAGGATGCTATTCTTGAATTAATTTTCACATTATTTGGGCCTAAGTATAATTAATATAAACTTTAGGGGCCTAATTGTAATTTCAAAACGTTATTTCTTAAAAATAATATTTAATTATTTTAGAAGGGCATTGTTGAATTTATTTTTATTTGGTCTATGCCTTATTGGCATTTCTAGAAAGTTTCGAGGTCAAATTTTAATTTCCAAATCTTTATTTCTGCCGTCCATTTAGCCAAACAGTGGATAAGACTTATCTAGGTTTGGGATAATTTTAAGCTTGGTTAATTAGGTTGCCAAAGAACCCTTGATCCTAAAATTGATGGTTTATTCATGTTAAGGATTTGGTGAGTCTTAATTTGGTTCTTAATCTTGTAACCAAACAGGTATGATTGGTCTTATCCTTAAGTGAGATAACATATTCTAATTTATGAGGCTATTGTAACGTTTCATAAAATTGAAAAATAAATAAAGAAATAAATAATGGATATTATTACTTTTGCATGATAATAAACTTCACAAACATAATAATGAGATAGAAAGAATTTAAACAATGTAATATGGAGTGATGATATATAAGAATAAATAAAAAAGGTAAAAAACTTGAATTGTAGAAATCAGGAAAAATGCATAAGGTTTTCTGGCATTCGTTCGAACGAAGGAATTGTTCGTTCAAACGAGCACTAGAAAGTTTAGTATGACTTTAGTTTGATATTTGTTTGACACTCGTTTGAACGAAGGTCTTGTTCATTTGACCGAGCATGAGACAAAACACTTTTAAGTTGCTGGCTAAAAAGCAAAATAGTCACAACTCTCATTTTTTTTCTTCCCTTCCAAACTCTCTCAAGCCAAGGGAGAAATTAGGGTTTGAGATTTTCATAAATTTCTAAGCCATAACAACGCATCATATCACAAGTGGTCATCTTTAAGAAGAATCTTACCGATTGAAAAGTTAGGATTTCAAGATTTCTTCACGAACAAAGGTAAAATTTAGGGCTTTTCATTTTTTTTTTTCAAATTTCTTGCATTTCTTTGTAGATCTAGCTTGGTTCAGAGAAATAAATGGTGTAAAATCTTTCTTAGGGTTTGTGGGCAAGGATTGAAGCCAAGATCTTGAAATCTCTCTCTCCATTTACACACAAATCCACACTTGTTTTTGAAGCAGATATTCTAACCTAGGTTGAAGGTAGGGTGTTTTTCATGTGAAGCATAATGGATTTTATTTATCTTGAGATTTTCTTTACAATGTCATATTTTTCTATATTGCTCATGCCTTAGATTTTAATGAAATGTTGAGTATTTTGATTTCACTAGTATTAATATATCTTGTGATAAATGATGAAATTATTGAATGTCATGTATGTGTGTATTTTTTACGCTTGAGTTAAATGATTGAATTATTGAAAGTTATGAAGTTGTATCGGCATTGTTGTGTTTTGCCATGAATAATGAATTGATGTGAACTTTGAGGCATGTTTGTAAATGAAGTGAAAAATGTTGATAAAAGATGAAATGTGAAAATGGAAATGGAAGACAGGAATATGGATAATTAATCATTAGAACAAGTTGAGGGACAAGAAAGAGTGGCATGTTGTGAGGTCGCATTAGAGACTGGGAATATTGTGTGATGGGGATTGTGTCTCTCTTCAGTCTCAAACCGTAACCTCGTATGGGTGGTAGTACATTGCCAACAGGTTAGTAGCTCATGAAGTACTAAGCTTTTCCGAGGGCCATTAGGTGATTTGACGAGGTGATTATATTTAAGTGAGAGGAATAACGTGAGGCTTGAATGGTAATTAATTTTGTACGTATTTAATTATGACTATATGATGTTCTTCCCATTTATTTATTGTTATGTTTTCTTATGGTTGGATTGATGGTTTGCATTGTTAGAGATATGATGACTAATCTATTGATCTGTATGCATGTTGGTTGGACACTTGCTTGACACTTCACATCTCACATGCCTACACTTAGTAATGCCTTAACTTTCCCTATTCTAGAATTTCTACTAGGGTTGTTGTTTTGACCTCTACCAGATGTAGGTAACAGTAAGGAGATGGCACCTTGATGACATGGATTAGAAGGGCATCTCTTTTGGACTCTTATATTATTTTTCGGATGTAATTAAATTCACAACTTCTATTTTGATCTTTTGTTAATTTTGGGAATGTAAAAGGCCCCATGGTCTTTATATGTTGGTGTGAAGGCTTGGAAGCCTCAATGAGACTTGTATTCTTTTGATTTAGAAATAGTAATCACAAGATGAATACACTTTTGAAATAAATGTATCTGAAATCTTTTAGGATATATGTATGAAATGTGAATGAACATTTATGATATGAAAATTCAAGTGAGAATATGTTAATCACATGGTGGTTTTAGATGTACTTGAACTATTTATTTAGCTTGACCCTGATTTACAAGGTTACCCTTGGGTCTTTGGGACCCGGGGCATGACAGAATGATATTAGACTCTGGATTTAGAACACTTAGGGATGGCAGGTTTGCGTAACACTAGGACATTTGAATAAAATTTAAAAATGTTAAGTTTCAAAGAATTCTTACTTTTGATTATTGCATGCTTGAAAATGCGAAGTGTAATACATGTGTTGATGTGAGCATGATTGATTTATTGACTTGTTAGATGATTGATGTATCATTGTAAATTGTTTGAATATTGATATGAAAAGTGACTTAAAATACTTGATGCGAAAATGCTTGATATGTTGAGTTGTTAGATGATTAAGATATCATTGTAACTTGTCTAAGTGGTGATGTGATCTTTGACTTAAGTGCTTGATGTGAGATTACTTGATGTATTAAATTACTAGAGGTTTGAGACATTATTAGAGATTGTTTAAGTGTTGGTATGAACATTGACTTGAACACGTGGTGCAATGCATAAATACATTGAATACTTTACATGTAGTTGTGTTAATGCGCATGGGGTTATTTGATACATCATTTGGGACTCGAGAACCTAAAGGGGAAAGGAAATTTTTAAGGATTTTAAGGTTTTCTAAGATTTGATACCATAACCTACACCTGGGTATATCTCATTGGATCTTTAACTAAATGAGTCCGTTCATGTTGCTATGGATACCTCTTAGTGAGAGTTTCAAGTCCATATAAGTAAAATTTAGCTCAGTGCTCAATTCTATGATTTAAATTTTGACCCATACCTGCAACTCACTTTTATAGGTGTAGGCACCTCATTTTGTGACTCATAATTAGATAAGAGAATTTTGGTAATTGTGCCAAGAATCCTACATCTAGTAGGACTCTTCTTGTCAGAGTCCCACCTCTAGTAGGACTTTTTCGCTAGAGTCCTAATTCTAGTGGGACTTTTCCACTAGAGTCCTACTTCTAATAGGACTCTTTTGCCCATCGGAGGGCATTTTGATAATTTTGGCATAGTCCTACCCTTAGTGGGACTCTTTGGTCACTTGATGGGTATTTTCATAATTTTCATATCATTTTACTCATCTGGGGATAATTTGGTAATTTTAGTCATTGGGTGGCAAATCAGGACATTTTCATGCCTTGAGGGTAATTTGGTCATTTTACATGTCTTGTGGTAATCTTGTGATTTTTCACAAAATTGAGGACAATTTGGTGATCTTGAGTGATAGTAGTTCATTTAGGCATAATTATAACTTTCTATTTTTAGAGTTTTCATAGATCTAGTTGCTTGGCATTTCCTTTAGGGGAGATACATTGAACCTAGACATTTGTTTATTTCTTAGAATAAACTAACTCATTTTAGTACATTAGGTGTGCATTCATTCTATTAGTCCACATGTTGTCTTAAGTGGCATGTAGGATACATTGTAGCCACTTCATTGGTCCACCTTTCTAGGTGTACACATATTATGTCTATGCACATTACATCTAGAGCATACATTATATATATATATATATATATATATATTGGATAGCCCTCTTTAGATTTTGGATGATTAGAAAATCCCTTCTAATTTTTCATTTTTTACAGAATTTATTTAGGAATAATTCTTAATTTGCTTTTGTATGTAGCATTCATTTTGATAGGTCATTGCATTTTTCATAATTGGTTTAAAAATCATTTTTAAATTATTTATTTAGGATATCAATGATTTAGGATATTCATTCAATTTATTTTTATTTAATCATGTAAATATCACTCAAGACATGATCCTAACCCTATATTTGTGAGGTCAATTATGGGCCTTTGGATCAAATCCCACCTTTTAGCCTATAATTAGACCCCCCTTGGTCATCATTTTGAAGATACACATTGAATAGCCTTATGCTGCTAATAGGTTACTGATACAACCCTAGAGTTCTCTCTCACTCTAAAGTTCTCTAACTTTCTTTCATTTTCAAGACCGAAGTTTTGCTGAAGTAAAGGTCCCAAATCAAGCAATAATCTAGAGTTCTACCCAAGTGATAATCTCGAGTCAATCTTTCCTAGTTGAAGTGTTGTTCAATCGCTATGACTAAATAAGGTACATTTCTTAAACCCTTTTTAGTCCTTTTACCCAGTTGATTTCCTTCTTCTATCACTCTTAGTAAAAAAGGTAAACTGGTAGAATTATGTGACCTTGATTTCGTCTTAGGATGGATATGTAGGAAGCCCACGGGCAAAAGTCAAAATTCTTTCCATTTTTCCCTTTTCCTTTACTCATTTTATCCAGTTTGTTCATTCTACTATCACTTTCATCACATTATTCTCCTTTTCCATTTTCCATTTTATTTTCTTTTACTTAATGAACGAGTCTTGCAACTGAATGTTTAAGGTCGGTTTATTTGGACCGTGCAAAGTGGATGCCTAATACCTTCCCACATCATACCTTAGTTGCTGTGTCACGACCCGAAACCCACCCTATGCGGATCTCGTATCGCGGGGCTGGCCCAATGACCGTCCATGCTATTTTCATTCTTGTATCAATGATAACAGTAAATAATGTAAACATAACATTAAAGTGCGGAAGCCTTATTACAAATATTATTCAAAGACTGGAAATAAAGTTGACAATAAATTAAACATAAACCACTTTTAGGTGGTGAGTACATGGGAGAGACTACATCATTCTATTGTGCTTCTCAACTGTCTCCCTAAGCTCTTGACCTCCTACTGTGGTTCTATAACATTCTCACCTGAAAAATATAATAAATGGAGTAGGTAACAAAGCTTAGTAAGTTAAAGCCTATCTCCAATACGGGTTAGGAATTTCATAGGAGAAACAGAAACTCAAGGGAAACATGATAACTAGTCATGACAACGGTTACAGTTAACATTCAAATGCTCTTTCATTTGCTTGTCTTTACATTTCTTACTTATTTATTTGTATTTTATTTTTGTGGATGAATTTATGGATGTATGAATGTATGGATGAATGTAAGGACTAAAATTGAAAAACCTTACACACATATCACTACATAACATTGCATTTTGCACTACATACCCTCTAAACCTTGAACGGTTAGTAGCCCTCGCCCCGTATGCTCACTCAACTTTGTAGGTGTTACAAGTGAAAACCCTTCATTCCTTGATCAAATACTGCTTGGTGGGGACATTACACTCTAGTGGCCTCGGGAGGTATGGCAAAAGATGATGTAGTGCCATTTGACTATGGTCATTACATTCTAGTGACTATGGGAAGTATATAACATGTCCTGTTAGAAGGGGAGCCTTAAAACCTTTACCCAGTCTAAACGTCATGCATATATTCCACCTTTGATTTATGATTCAGGATTATAAACCCAGTTTTGGTAAGACATATAGGACTTTTTGCTCATTTTAGCGCAGTCAACAAAATGCAAAAAGGTTGAAAAAATACACCTCTTTATTGACCGGTCGACACAGGGGTTGAGTGCCTTCAGTAGCCCTTTGTGTGCCGATCGGCATACCCTATGTGCCGATCGGCACACAGAGTGCCACTCTCACTCTCTATAAAATGTTGTTTAGTTTCTGAAATGTTTTCTGAATAACTTCAATTTTTTCCTTAAAAACTTATTTTTTAGACTGTAACGGGATTACAAATGTGATCTTCTTGGGTTTTCCTTAACCTCAAACAAGTTAACGACACATGTGTATTCTGAAATAGGTACCCACAACTATCTTGGAAACGGACTAGCCGAGGCCGATTGATTCGAACTCCTAACCTTCAATAGATCTGAAAAGCACAACTTCAGTGACAATGGACCTAGAACAGATACTCCAAATTTTGGCTGACATCAAGTAAGATATGGATGATTACCGAGAATAGAACTAGAGGTTTTCCTATACAGTTTAAGAGTTGGTGTCACATTCCGCACCCCACCCTACGCGGATGCTGAAGATGTGATGCTAGTTAGCCACCTTGTCGGTCTCCCTACCAACAATGCGACCAACCAAAGGCAAACATCTGAACTGTACAATGAATTGCATTCCAAATGTAAGGTCAGAGCAGCGGAATTTAAAGCATTTTCATCTCGAGAATGTAACTCATTTATAAAAACCATAGAGGTATGTACCACAAAGTAAGTCTAAAACCAGACATCTAATAACTCTAGCCACAGAGCACGTCTATAACCAGACATATAACATAAAGCATATCTGATCTCTCTAGAGTACCATTACCATGAGCCATGTCCCAATACATCTAATGCATATCAATGAAGTCAGTCATATCATGTCACTCACCTGAATAACCAGATTCAGTCTACAAGAATCCAAGTCTCCACAGATCAGTGCCATTAGATCTTTACTTGGAATGCCTTACAACCTACTAGTATCATCTCCTTGTAACTTCTAATCCAATGGAGATAAATCCTGAAAAATGTTAGAGAAATAGAATGAGCTTAAACAAGCTCAGTGAGTAACATAGGTTCCTGCCATAGGTTTCAAAACCAGTGTATATATACATGCATGCTCAAATACAACTCAAGTAGAACAATGCAGCTCAAATAGATCATAACAGATCAGACAAATCAGAATAGAACAAATTAGAACAGAACAGATCAGAACAGAGTGCTAATCAATCAAAGGCATATCGACAAATGTGCCTGAACCTTCCCCAGCTGCCCATATGCGGACGACTCGTGGGGCCTCTACCCTCTGGGGTCAGATCAAAGCGGAACAAAATAGAATTGTGCGGGACAGAAACAGAACAGAATGCTAATCATACAGAGGAGCCTTCCCAGCTACACATAAGTGGACTACTCGTGGGGCCTCTACCCTCTGGTTTGTGCTTTGGTATAAAATCGCTCAATCTTGTGGTGGGCCCAGAGTAGACTCAACATATCAAATCAGAATCAAAACATACTCCAAATGGTGTATAACAGAACAGAACAGACCCAAACATAATCAGAACGGAATACATCAAAAGGTAGGACAGAACAGAATCATGCCACATGTAATGCGGTACAAAAAGTATGCATGAAAGTATATGCATCAAATAGTGTAGTATATAAATATTTAATGAAACAGTACAGTATATGAATCTAAATAGTACAGTAAATATACACCAAGTCAGGAGTCCGAGTTACTCACAAACTTATGCTTATCTCCATTCACAGATATCCTCCAGATACATTGTTGGCCACGTCCATACATATCTTGGGCATTATCCTTCTGATGGCCATCATAATTGATTCAACATCCCAAAAGATCATCCTGTTTCTGTTAATCCCATTGAGACTATACACTTTCACTCCAACTGCCAATCTTTGGAGAATTTGCAGTCAAGTGTTATAAGGCCCCAATCATGTGTCTTGTTTCGGCCTTCTACTGGGTAGCCATCTCTCATTTTTCTGTGAGAACTCCCTCCGATCAGGTTTAACTGGTTAACTATGAACTAGCAAATAAGGCAAAGACTCCACCCGAATTGAAACAACATTCCCACAACAATCGTTATCAGCAATGATGGCAAGGTTCAATAAGACGCACCTGAATCTGAGACCATCTGTCGTGGCTTCCTCCATTTTCTGACTCAAAGCCTTCATTGGAACCAAATCCAAAATTTTATCTTTCGGGTTCTCCAAATAAACTTCAGGAATTGGTCGGCATACATGGCACCTTTGCATTCTCCATAAAAAGCTAACCTTGTGAGGTAGTTGTTCTGTTCCTGATTGGAGACTAAGTTTAGGAAACTTAGCTGTTTCTTCTGTGACTATATTTCTATTCCACTTCTAATTCAGAAATTGTCCTTAGCTATCATCTGGTACCATTGATTCATCATATGAATTCTCAATCCCCAACCCGGAGCTCACTCAGTAATCTTAGGAATCCTCCACTACCAACACAATATATTCCCACAACCTTCCCGATTCTCCATATCTGCTTTGTTGATTCATTTTAAATATTCTTCATATAGGGGAATTAATCCTTTTAAAGCCTGATAATGTTGCTCCACTCAGTATGCTGTGACAGCATCTTTTCTAAGTAAATTATATGGTGACTATCTCTAGCTCTTCTTCTTCTGATAGTGGCAGATATGATGAAATCAAGCTAGCTACTTCAGAGTTTGGAATCAACTGGTTGGAGCTATAACTATTGTAGCAAACACATACTTGGGATGCATTCTGTGAATCAGAATGAACAGCCACTGGCAACTAACTCTTGTTTGCTTGTAGCCAACTCTCCACCAGAACCCATGAAATCCCATTTATGCTAGAAGTCCCACCAGTTAAATACTGGAAACCAGAGGTAACATGATTAGAAAACTGCTTCCAACAATCATATCTGCCGCTCGAGGCAATCAATGAAGCTGATCTGATGAGCTCCCAAATAACAATAGTTGTTCTGCAGGGACACGGTTTAAGGTGATGTCGGTGTTGTTGAGGGCCTGCTAGACGGACATCGGAATTCAATAAGTGTCCCCCCGTAGGCAGAGATAGAGATGGGCCCACAATAATTTGTCTTTACCAGTGCAGAGCTGATGTTCTACACGGTCGAGTGTAGTTCATAGCCCTTCAGAGTCAGATTTGGGATGGCCCATTTCTCAATGGAGTGATTCTCATTACCATTGCTGTCATCTAATAGAACTGAAACATCGCAACCCTCAATGAAGCAATCATGGAACAAGAGGCGCAGGAGTTGTGTTGGGCATTCTGATGTTGAGGAAAGATCTGATTCATGGTTGATCTTATAATCATCTTGTCATTTGGGCATTTTTCTTGATAATAATCATACATAAGATTGCTATTACTTTGTCTCTGCCCTAAAATACGTCATGAACTCCATCATTTTAGCTTGAATCAGAAGAATCTGAACCAGAAGACTCTAAAGAGACCAGAATAGAGAGTTATTCAGTTATAGGGTTCAATTGAAAGAAATAAAGAGAGGAGAAAACCAATATGCTCATCACAGATGTCATTTCTCACTTTTAACTGGATGATCGGAAGTCCCTCCTTTTCCTGTTGCCCACACACAAATATATATGGATGTTGGATCCTTCTAAAATGTCCTGGGCAGCTCCTCTCTAGAAGCTTCATAAACTTGTGTGTGTATATATAGATATATATATATATATATATATATAATACCCTTTCCAGCAGCTTCTACAAGCTGCATCGCCTCTTTCTCACCTTCTAGCAACTTCGGCTGCTTTTCTCTCTTCTTTTCTTTCCCCTGTTCTAGCTTCTTCAAGAAGCTTCATATATATATATATATATATATGATGCCGCACTTTTTCGATCAGTGTGGGCTCCGAACTCCATTGCCTAAGGAACACTCAAAGAAAAGGATCAGAGGGCCACCGAGTTGGCTCCAGCGGTAGCCGCTCCGATGCTTAAGTCAATAAAACTGAATTAAAAGACTATAATTGTAAACAAATGAATGAGCATGAATGTAACAGCGCACTTTAGGGTTTTATTTATAGGCTGCGAGTTTCCTGAGTTGATTAGGATTTGGAGCCATGAATATAGGGATTTGATCATCGGAGAGTGGTAGTTACCATGTTGGACATTGCGCTTGAGAGATATCTATGGGTGACAGTTTCCTTGTTGAAGACTGTTTCCTTATCCTTAGTTTGGTAGGATGTTCAAGGCGGTGATGAGCTCGGAACCCTCTTTGGGAACATTGGGCAACACCTTCCGAGCTTGAGGTGAACGCGTGTTTCCGACCTATGAGCTTTGGAGGCTAAGTGTCTAAGCCTGCTCTGGATGGCTGAGCTTTAGCTGGTCTGTAGTCACACATGTCACATGGAGACTGGTTTGTCACTTTGTGGTATATCAGCTACTCCCCTCCCTCGAGCCTTAGTTTGAGCTCAACGCGTAACTAGGGCTATGAGCTCCCGAAAAGTCACGCGTCCTGTCTTTTCATTTTCCAAGATGACTGTTGGTGTGTCATTTATTACGCTATTGACGCTTGGGCTTTCGAAGCCATCATTGCCTGCAACCGTCATGACGGTTCGGCTTGGTGGGCCCCTAATTTCTAAAAACGTATATAATAAGGGGAAGGGGCTTAGTATGCCATTTCCTTCACCATTTCATTGTCTTTGAAAGAGAGAGAGAAAGAGAGAGAGAGAGAGAGAGACTGCCATTGTTGAATTAGAGCGACCAGTGAAGCTTGAAGAGTGTTCGTCGTTTGATGCTTCCTTCTCCGGTCATCCCAGGTTCGGTTAGTCTTTCTTTCTCTTTCATTCTTCTCCTCCTCTTATTAAGAGTTCTTTCTTCTTCACCTTTTTTTGTTTATAGCAATGTTTGCCAATTTTGCGTCTTCTAGTACTGGCGACGACATAGGGAGTTCTTTAGAGACGACTGTGCCGTCTCATATCCAAACCGTAGATAGTTATCCCTCTGATGGTACCAGAAATAATTCGGGAGAATCCCCTTCCAGTTTGGAGGTTAGGATAGTGGACGCCTTTATTGAGCCTAGGAATAGAGTTAGGGAGGCCTCTGGTAAGCCCTCTTATAGAGAGGAAGGAGAGAGTGCCATCACTCAGAGCATGTTAGATGAATTGAGTGGAACCTTTGAGTTTCCCTCTAATGTGACCTGTAGGGTATCAAGCTCTCTAGATCGCCCGTACGATGTTTGTGAGGGCAAAATTTGTGTCTATCTCGCATGGTTCGAGATGGGACTAAGACTTCCTCTGCCTCCCTTAGTTATACAATTCTTTAAATGGTTTAATATTTACCCTGCTGACCTCAACCTTAATAGCTGGAGGCACTTTTTAGGGTACCAAAACAGTGTCGAGGTGACCTTTTATTTGATCCGTAGCAATATGGATCTAAAATATGAGAGGTCGGAAGGCCTCTTCTATATGTCTTTTGATAAGGGGTTCAAACCCCTTTCCTCAGTACCCACTTCCAATAAGACTTGGAAGAAGTGGTACTTCTTCATGGGAGGAGGATGGGAGGTCGAGGACTTCCAGAACCATGTCTCGACATGCCCCCGTAGTACCGGGATTAAGGGTGAGATCCCTTCCTTTGTAACTCGGCTTCTGTTTTGGTGTATTTCACTTCTGAACTGCTTATTAATATGTTCATATATTTTGTGCAGATAAGAGTGCTTGGAAGAGGTCCATCTTTATAATCAACCTTCAGAACCAGTATCGTTAGCTCCTTCAAACCACCAACTGAGCTCACACAGTCATCGTAACACCGGAGAATTTGATGGCGACTCGTCAATCTAGCAATCATGTAGGGGATCTCAAAAAGTCCCTTTTGGAAAACTGGGTTCCAGAGCCACCGAAAAATAAAGTGGGGGAGACCTCTTCTCCTGTTGAGCCACCACTTCAAGTGAAGAGGAGGAGGTTGCTCTCCAGTTCTCTCGAATGTACCCAGTTCGAGAACGAGAGGGAAGCCCCTACACCAATATCGATAGTCCCTCCTGCCCCTATTGTTTTGAGCAAACGAATAAACAAGGGAAAGATGGCTGCCAAAGCCTTCCAAGCTCTAGATGATTCCGGCTACCAAGTAGTGAAGAAGGCCCTCAAGGAGTTCTGGGCTAAGGGCCCTCTAAAGTACAAAGGGTAGAAGCCGGAGAAGCTGATGGCTGAGCTGACGTCCCTTTAGATCAAGGTAACTTTTGATTTTTCCTTTTTCACTTTTTTTTTGGTGTACTGACCTGCTTGCTTTGTATTCTATCCTCCGAGAGGAGCCCTCCTTTTAGGTATTGGAGGATGGGAGTCATCCAATTTTGGGTTCGTTCAACAGCCTGGGCAACTTGAACCTCTTCTACACTGGGCCTTGACTGGTGGGAGATCTTCAGTGTGGACTCTCCCTCGGCCTTGAGGTGGGAGGCCATGTTCGCCAGTGCATCGACCCTAGAATTCTGACCTCTTTCAATTTTATGGATTGTGAATTTTTGGAAGGATTGCTTTAGCGATTTCACCACTTCTAAATATCGAAGCATTCTATCATCTTTGATGGAAAACTCTCCTAAAACTTGGCTTACCACTAGTTGGGAATTAGAGAAGACCTCGAGGTTCTGAGCCTCGCATTCCAGAGCTAGCTTCATCTTAAGGATAAGGGCTTCGTTTTTAGCTTAATTGTTAGAAGCTTTGAATCCCAGACTGATTGCCTTTTCTGCCATAAGCCTGTCAGGGGATTGTAGTACTAAGCCAATGCCAGAACCATGGTCTGTGAATGATCCGTCAGTGTAAAGGTGCCATGTACCAGAGCTTTCACAAAGCTGTGCCCTATCTTGCAGTGTCGGGGTGAACTCAACAACAAAATCGGCCAAGGCTTGTCATTTAATGAAGACCCGAGGAAAATAGGATATGTCAAATTTCCCTAACTCCACTGACCATTTAACTAATCGTCCTGAGACCTTAGGTTTTGTTAGGACTCACTTCAGTGGATAGGCCATTGGAATCTCAATAGGATGCGCTTGGAAGTAAGGTCGGAGCTTCCAAGCAGAAATTATTAGCACGAAGGCCAGCTTTTCAATTTTAGGATATCTTTTCTCTGTGTCTAATAGTGCCCTGCTGACATAGAATATGGGCTTCTAGACACCCTTGTCCTGCCTAACCAGTACAGAACTAACGGTGTTTTCGGAGACAGCAAGGTAGAGGAGTAGTTTCTCCCCTTGGACCGGCTTTGATAAAAGTTCAGGGGGAGCCAGATACTCCTTCAGTTCTTGAAAGGCCCTTTCACATTCTTTGGACCACTGTAAGGCCCGGTTTATTTTCAAGGCTTTGAAAAATGGTAGGCAGTGATCGGTGGATTTAGAAATAAATCTACTCCGGGCTACAATTCTGCCGTTCCGAGCTTGAATATCTTTCTTGGTCTTTGGCGACTCCAGCTCGATTAAAGCTTTGATCTGAGTGGGGTCTGCTTCAATACCTCTCTGAGAGATAATGTACCCCAAAAACTTTCCCTTAGTTACGCCAAAGGTGCACTTTGATGGATTAAGTCTCATCTTATGTCGCTTCAGGATGTCAAACGTTTGAGCTAAGTGCTGGAGATGGCTGCTCTTTTGTAAGCTTTTGACCAGCATATCATCTATGTAAACTTCCATGGTGCTGCCGATCAGAGGACTGAACATCTTGTTGACTAGACACTGATATATTGCCCCAACATTTTTCAGTCTGAACGGCATCACTCTATAGCAATAGAGACCTCGTTCGGTAATGAAAACTATCTTTTCTTGGTCTGATGGGTGCATCTGGATTTGGTTGTATCCAGAGTAGGCATCCATGAAGCTCATGAGCTCATGCCCTGCAGTGGCATTGACTAGCTGGTCAATCCTTGGGAGAGAAAAGCTATCTTTGGGGCAAGCTTTGTTGAGGTCTATATAGTCAACACACACTCTCCACTTGCCATTTTTCTTCCTGACCAGAACAGTGTTAGCTAGCCATTTTGGGTAAAATACCTCTTGTATCATCTTGGCCTCTAGTAGCCTCTGGACCTCCTCATTAATGATCCGATGTTGCTCTAGAGCGAGTGTCCTTCTTTTTTGTCTCACTAGTGGGTGGTCAGGATCTACCATCAACCTGTGAGTGATGAAGTCTGGATCTATGCCCTCCATATCCTTCGTTTCCCAAGCAAACATAGAGAGGTTGTTTTTTAGGAATTCTATCATCTCTTCCTACTCGGCAGGTGTCAGGTCTAGACCGATTTGCAAGTAAGCCCTTGCTCTTCTGAGCTGACCAGTACCCTGATTGGTTTTTCTACGGGCTTGGCCCTGCTATCCCTTCCTTTAGGACTTAAAGGTTCATCAATTCTAGAGGGACAGCTTTCTGCCTCATGATGGTGGGTGAGGTCTGAACCCACGCATTCATGAGTATGCAGTAATTGCTATTTGGAGGCTCTTTTCTTGAGCGCGAGAGTGTGGCATTCTCGAGAGGTCGGTTGACATCCTCTGATGGAGTGGACAACATGGTTATGGACGTCTTTCAGACATTGGTGGAGGGTTGAAGTGAGCGCTCCCATTTGGTGTAGCCAAGGTCTTTCAATTATGACGTTGTAAGGGGACTTGGCGTTCAGAATCATGTATTCCGTGATTGTGGTCTTTTGCCCATCTCCTTCCCCTATTGTGGTAGGAAGGTCAATCCTTCCCAGTGGGGTACTGAGGTTTCCATCAAATCCTGCCATTATGGCAGCGGTAGGCTTGACGTCGTGGGATTGAGCTTCATTTGTTTGAGGGGCTCGTAAAATAGCACATTTGCAGAACTTCCTGTGTTTACCAGGACTCTTCGGATCTCAAAGCTGGAAATTTTGAGAGAGATAACGAGGGCATCACTATGAGGACAGTGTACTCTTGTAAGATCTTGATCTGAGAACTGGATCTCAAGTACTGGCCTCAATCTCTTTTCAACAGTAGAGATCCGTAGGATGCTTGGAGTAGTTCTGGCCTCTTGAGCATACCGTTTTCTTGCCCTGTTGGACGTCTTTGATGTCGAGGTGTCTACATGGAGGATGAAGATAACCTGATTGTTCTGTTGCTGAGGCTCATTCCGTCCATCCCTTTGTTCCGGCCTTTGCTCCGGCCTCCTCTGTTGGGGTTTGTCATCACCGGGGTTTTGCCTCCCATCCTGCCTATCAAACTCCCGCAGGCATCCTCTCCTTATGAGCTACTCAATTTCCTGTTTAAGGGCCCTGCATACATCAGTTGCATACTTGTAGTCCTTATAAAAATCACAATACTTACTCTGGTCTTTGTTGCCAAGATTGCTTTTAATCGGCTTTGGCCACTTTAGGTTTTCACGTGCTTGGACCTGCCGAAGTATGTGAGCAAGGGAGGCGTTCAGGGGAGTGAAGGTGGTGAACCCCTTTGGACCAGTGCTGCTTGGAGCCCTGGACGTTGTTCTTTTGTCTGGGCTTCTGACCCTTTTCCTGGTAGCACTGGAGTCCTTCTTTTGGTCATCCTACCAGGCTTGTTCTTTAACCTTTTGAGAGGTGTTTTTTGCTTCCTCCAGATTTATGTACTTCCTAGCCTAATCCATGAGGGCTGCTGTGTCGGTAGGGGGACTCTTTGTCAGAGAATCCCTGAAGCCTTCTTGAGCAAGGCCAGAGGTCATAGCAGGTACGAGAAAGCTTAGGCTGCAATCTGTAATTTCTGTAAGCTCGGCATTGAAACGTGTAATGTAATCCCAGAGAGGCTCCCGTTTAAATTGTTTTACGTTAAGCTCTGGGCCCTTTCTCAACCTTCTACTGGTCATGAACCTGTCAAGGAAGCGCCTACCGTGCTTGTAGAAGCTGGTGACTGAGCTCGATGGGAGGTGGTGAAACCACTTCAAAGCAGTGCCTTTGAGGCTAGTTACAAATGTACAACATAGAAAGGCATCGGAAGCCCCATGTAGTGCCATGGTATGCTAGTAATGAGATAGATGGTCCTGTGGGTCCCCAGTCCCATTATAAAGGATGAACTTTGGGATGATAAATTTCCTCAACCTCTCCTCAGCCATGATAGTAGGAGTGAACGGCGTGGCAAACCTTCCGAGCAGCCTGGCTAGTTCGTCCTGCTCTCGAAGGATTTGGATAATTCTCACAATAGCAGTGTGGTCCATAGAGTTCGCAACCTCTTCAGCCCTCTGTGGGTCCCTAGGCGGGATTTGCTGTGAGTCTTGCCTTGCAGTTTCGACTCCCGTATGAACGGGATGGACATGTCCGACGGCTGGAGAAGGATTTTGGTGTTCCTAAACTGGGGGAACTGGCGTTGCTTGTGGCTGGAACTCAAGGGGTGCTGTGCCCGGGAGCCAGTGGAGTTGGGATCTTTGTAGTACTTTGGTAATGAATAGCCGGGTTGAAGGCTAGTGCCCCTCTGCCAGTAGCAGTCGATGGTTGGGGGTCTCCTCCCACATGTGTGGTATCGCCAAGAGGCGCTGGTTGCTCGACGGGGGCCTCCTCGTTGGGCAATCCACTCATGGTAGTGGCAGAAGGTTGCGCCTTAGTGTCGGCCGTGCCGACGGGTGGATGTAGGGGGTTGCCCCTAGGATTCTGGGTGAGTTGTGCTAGAGTTCTAGAGATGGCAAGGAGTTGTTCCTAAATCATGTTTGTCTGTCGTTGAACCCGATCGAGTTACTGCTACATGAGATCAGAAGTTTATCCCCTTCCTCTTCTGGCAGACTGTTAGGGTTGAGGGTTTTGAGGATTTTGAGCATTCCTTCTTGGGCGAAGATTGGGAGCCATGATACCCTGATGAGAAGGGGAATAAGGTTGTTCGTAGAGAAGAGAACTTTTGTTGAAAGAATGATTGTCGTTCCCATAAACGGTGCCAAACTGATGCTGCACTTTTTCGATCAGTGGGAGCTCCGAACTCCGTTGCCTGAGGAACACTCAAAGAAAAGGATCAGAGGGCCATTGGGTTGGCTTCGGCGGTAGCTGCTCCAATTTTTAAGTTAATAAAACTGAATTAAAAGACTGTAATTATAAACAAATGAATGAGCATGAATGTAACAGCGTACCTTAGAATTTTATTTATAGGCTACGGGTTTCCTGAGTTGATTAGGATTTGGAGCCATGAATATAGGGATTTGATCATCGGAGAGTGGCAGTTACCATATTGGACACTGCGCTTGAGAGATATCCATAGGTGACAGTTTCCTTGTTGAAGACTGTTTCCTTATCCTTAGTTCGGTAGGATGTTCAAGGCGGTGATGAGCTCAGAACCCTCTTTGGGAACATTGGGCAACACCTTCTGAGCTTGAGGTGAGCGCGTATTTCCGACCTGTGAGCTCTGGAGGCTAAGTGTCTAAGCCTGCTCTAGATGGTTAAGCTTTAGCTAGTCTATAGTCACATGTGTCACATGGAGACTGGTCTGTCACTTTGTGGTATATCAATATATATATATATATTAGATATTATATATTTTATGTTTGCCACATAATATTTATATGTTATGTATAATATATATACCATGGCCGTATTTCATGTATATAAATATATTTTTCGGTATATCTTTCAAATATTATTTTACTATTTATTCCATACAATGTCAACCTATAGGATGCCGACAAGTTTGGCATAAAGTCAGGCTTCGGCATCATTATTATTTATTTTACCGATATTGGGTGCCCATTCATACTTTATTTAATTTTACATAATTTTCATAATTAATTATTCGCATTGGCCTCATTTATTCATCTTAGTACTCGGTCGACTGGGTTAAATATTTTTCGAGCACATTCATTTTATATCTGAGGGCATTAAGTCCCGTTATGGCTTACCGTATTCTGAGCTAATTCAAATCATTAATATCACATAACCTATTTTTCTTAGGTCGGGCTATAGTCCAGGTCCTGTCGGATTTTTGGGGTATTACACTCTACCCACCTTCAAAAGAGTTTTGTCTCTAAAACTCAACTAGTCTTATAGTGAGGTAATCATCTAGCAATCAGATTTATCTATGAGGGAATCTAATGATTTAGTAATGTATCATAAGGTTTTAACCTCAATCACTTTTACTTACATGTCTCCAATTATTACTAGTCTATAATCCCCAAGCAGACAAGTGTCGAATCAGATCCAAGAAATTCATAATAAGTCTGATTGACAAACCACAAAATATACGCTGTCACCAAAATTCAATACCATAATTAGATTATACAGTCCTGTCTTCTAGCATAATGCAATCATGTCTCTAAGTATCACGAGTCTAGAATCCCCAAACATACAATTCAGATTAGATTCGGAAAATCCATAAGAAAATGCACAAGAAATCTACGTTACAATCCACCAAATACATGCCATTTACCTCAAAGTTGGGAATCATCCTCAAAATATTTTATGTCACCAAATTTCGGTCAAATCAAAGTTGGTGGTTATCCTCAAATGATTAGAAATCAGTCACTAGGATCATTCAATCACATTTGGGTCTACAAAATAATCATTTTGATTTCCACAAGTTATGCATATTCATCACCACAAGCATAATTATTAATGCTAGAGTTAAATTACCTACAGTCATTTGTATTATGATCAACATATTCTCGTCTCACTTGTCATTCAATATTATTATACATTTGATTATTTCAATCGCCCTAGAACCATCAATTTCAGTTATAGCATAGTCTTTCCCAAAGATTATTAACCAAAATACGCTATTGTCTCCAAGAATTACTCAAGCATTTAATCATTTAAGTCCTTCAATAGTTCACAAATTCAACTCTGGTATGATCTTTTCTAACGAAGCATTAACTGAGAACTCACTCTTCCGCTGCGCCACTCTGATATAACCCTTGAATTCTCAAGATCATCAATTTCACTCATAAGCCTACTTCTGTCTCCCAAGAATTTGTGATTATCTGATCATCCTAGTCCTTAGATGCCTCAAAATCACAAATGCATCATCTATTACTAAGGACTTCCACAATTTCATGTCTAATCTCCAAAATTGGGACTTATCGCTTTGATACTTTCACCATTAGTATTTATGGCTCAGGTACTCTGGGGTTCTCAATCCATAACTTAGTGCTCTGACGTGGACCATGATTCTTAAACCATTTCACACCCTATTGTCCTTAAGTTCCTCTCTTCTATAGGCAACCTTATCCTTTTACTTAAATATCACTTTGTGGTACCAATGGATCTCCAATATTTACAACCTCAGATCAGTTGATCTTAACTATTTCCTTTGCCATGCCCATGGATCTTCATAATTTATAAACCTTTGCTCTGATACCACTCTGTCACATTCCGCACCCCACCCTACGCGAATGTCGTAGATATGATGATAGTTAGCCGCCTTGCCGGTCTTCCTACCGACAATGTGACCAACCAAAGGCAAACATCTGAACTGTACGATGAATTGGATTCCAAATGTAGGGTCAGAGTAGCGGAATTTAAAACCTTTTCATCTCGAGAATGCAACTCATCTATAAATACCACAGAGGTATGTACCACAAAGTAAGTCTAAAACCAAACATCTAATAACTCTAGCCACAGAGCACGTCTATAACCAGATATATAACATAAAACATATCTAATCTCTCTAGAGTACCATTACCATGAGCCATATCCCAATACATCTAATGCATATCGATGAAGTCAATCGTATCATGTCACTCACCTGAATAACTAGATTCAGTCCACAAGAATCCAAGTCTCCACAGATCAGTGCCATTAGATCCTTACTTGGAATACCTCACAACCTACTAGTATCATCTTATTGTGCCTTCTAATTTAATGGAGATAAATCCTGAAAAATGTTAGAGAAATAAAATGAGCTTAAACAAGCTCAATGAGCAACATAGGTTCCTACCATAGGTTTCAAAACCAGTTTCAAAACTAGTGTATATATACATGCATGCGCAAATGTAGCTCAAGTAGAACATATGCAGCTCAAATAGATCATAATAGAACAGAACAAATCAGACAGATCAGAATAGAACAAAACAAATCAGAACAGAATGGATTAGAACAGAGTGCCAATCAATCAAAGGCATATCAACAAATGTGCCTGAACCTTCCCCAGTTGCCCATAAGCAGACGACTCGTGGGGCCTCTACTCTTTGGGGTCAGATCAGAGCGGAACAAAATAGAATTGAGCGGGACAGAAATAGAATAGAATGCCAATCATACAGAAGAGCCTTCCCAGCTACCTATAAGCGGACTACTCGTGGGGCCTCTACCCTTTGGGACGTGAGACCATCTGCCGCGGCTTCGTCCATTTTCTGACTCAAAAGCCTTCATTGGAACCAAATCCAGAATTTTATCTTCCGGGTTCTCCAAATAAACTTCAAGAATTGGTCGGCATACACGGCACCTTTGCATTCTCCATAAAAAGCTAACCTTGTGAGGTCGTTGCTCTGTTCCTGATTGGAGACTAAGTTCAGGAAACTTAGTTGTTTCTTCTGTGACTATATTTCTATTCCACTTCTGATTCAGAAATTGTCCTCTGCCATCATCTGGTACCACTGATTCACCATATGAATTCTCAGTCCCCAACCCGGAGCTCACTCAGTCATGTCCCATTTTTTCCACCTACAACATCCCGAAGCTGCTTTCTCTAAATTGCAGCAAATTGTCACCACCTTCAATATGTTGAAGTGGGTCCTAATTCTACAGGTAATCTTAGGAATCCTCCACCACCAACACAATATATTCCCACAACCTTCCCGATTCTCCATATTCATTTTAAATATTCTTCATATAGGGGAATTAATCCTTTTAAAGCCTGATAATGCTGCTCCACTCAGTATGCTGTGACAACATCTTTTCTAAGTAAATTGTATGGTGACTATCTCCAGCTCTTCTTATTCTGACAGTGGCAGATATGATGAAATCAAGCTAGCTGCTTCAGAGTTTGGCATCAGCTGGTTGGAGCTATAACTATTGTAGCTGACACATATTTGTGATGCATCCTGTGAATCAGAATAAACAACCACTGGCAACCAACTTTTGTTTGCTTGCAGCCAACTCTCCATCGGAACCCATGAAATCCCATTTATGTCGGAAGTCCCACCAGTTAAATACTGGAAACCAGAGGCAACATGATCAGGAAACTGCTTCCAACAATCACATCTGCCGCTCGAGGCAATCAATGAAGCTGATCTGATGAGCTCCTAAATAACAATAGTTGTTCTGCGGGGACACGGTTTAAGGCGAAGTCGGTGTTGTCGAGGGCCTGCTGAACGGACGCCAAAATTCAAGAAGTGTCCCCCCGTAGGCAGAGATAGAGACAGGCCCACAATAATTTGACTTTACCAGCGCAGAGCTGATGTTCTGTGCGGTCGAGTGTAGTTCACAGCCCTTCAGAGTCAGATTTGGAATGGCCCATTTCTCAATGGAGTGATTCTCATTACCATTGCTGTCATCTAATAGAACTGAAGCATCGCAACCCTCAATGAAGCAATCATGGAACAAGAGGCGCAGGAGTTGCGCTAGGGCGTTCTGATGTTGAGGAAAGATCTGATTCATGGTTGATCTTATAATCATCTCGGCATTTGCGCATTTTTCTTGATAATAATCATACTTAAGACTGCTATTACTTTGTCTCTGCCCCAAAATATGTCATGAACTCCATCATTTTGGTTTGAATCAGAAGAATCTAAACCAGAAGACTCTAAAGAGACCGAAATAGAGAGTTCTTTAGTAATAGGGTTCGATTGAAAGAAATGAAGAGAGGAGAAAACCAATACACTCATCACAGACATCATTTCTCACTCTCAACTGGATGATCGGAAGTCCCCCCTTTTCCTGTTGCCCACACACAAATATATATGGATGTTGGATCCTTCCAAAATGTCCTGGGCAGCTCCTCCCTGGAAGCTTCATAAACTTATTTGTATATACATACATACATACATATATATATATATATAATACCCTTTCCGGCAGCTTCTACAAGCTGTACCGCCTCTCGCCTCTCTCTCACCTTCTAGCAGCTTCGGCTATTTTTCTCTTTTCTTTTCTTTCCCCTCTTCCAGCTTCTTCAAGAAGCTTCATATATATATATATATATATATTAGATATTATATATTTTATGTTTGCCACATAATATTTATATGTTATGTACAATATATATACCATAGCCGTATTTCATGTATATAAATATATTTTTCGGTATATCTTTCACATATTATTTTACTATTTATTCCATACAATATCAACCTAAAGGATGCCGACAAGTTTGGCATAAAGTCAGGCTTCGGCATCATTATTATTTATTTTATCGATATTGGGTGCCCATTCATACTTTATTTAATTTTACATAATTTTCATAATTAATTATTCGCATTGGCCTCATTTATTCATCTCAGTACTCGGTCGACTGGGTTAATTATTTTTCGAGCATATTCATTTTATATCTGAGGGCATTTAGTCCCGTTATGGCTTACCGTATTCTGAGCAAATTCAAATTATTAATATCACATAACCTATTTTTCTTAGGTCGGGGTATAGTCCGGGTCCTGTCGGATTTTTGGGGTACTACAGTTGGTACAACAAAGGTTACCATCATCACCTCTCATCCCGACATGAATTGACAATGCTCAACAAGTGCCACCGATCCCGTCTAAAGATGGACAACCATGACATCCACACAGGTCCATGATCCACCCGCCCACGATCCTTTTGATTGGGGTGAACAATACAGGCCCGTAGAAGACCCAAGGCCCCAAAATGAGGCCCATGTTCGTAGATTGAAAAAAATAGAGACCTTTTCTACAAGGCTCACCAAGGTGATGACATGGTTGACATTCATAAGTTGTCTTTTTATCCAGAAGTTCGTCGCCCCCAAAAATTCAAAATGCCAAACTTTAATAAGTTTGATGGGACCACATGCCCAATGACCCACCTCAAATTGTATGTAAGAGTTATGCAACCACTAGGTGCCAATACCAATGTTTTAGTCCAAATGTTGCATCAAACTCTGATGAGAGCCGCTCTACGATGACATCTAAACTTAGAAGACACACTTTCCAAGGACTGGGAGGAATTATGCAATTTCGTTGTTCATTAGTACAAGTACAATAGCGAGCTTGACATAACTTTCTAAGACTTGGAGACACTAAACAAGAACCTAAAGAAAGCCTGTCCACATTTATCACTAGGCGGCAGGGCTAAGGCTACTCAAATGATCAACCAGCCGAATGAGGTCGAACAAGTTCAAATTGTCAAGAAAAACTTGCTTTCAGTATACTGCAAAGCCCTCTTTGCTCAATACTTTGAAATGTTCAAGGCATTGGTACGAGTTGGAACACAAGTGGAGGATGCGGTCAATGACGGGACCCTAAAAACAAATGACTCAAGGCCTTAAAGGACTTTATCAAATGCAAAGCCAAGTGGCCCAACCCACATGATCACCATAATTAACACATCTAAGTCTTTTTTATGGCCAACCTTATAGGGTACTCCACAAAAGCGCCCTCAAAGAAAGTTTTCAGACTTACCGGCACCAATGGGGGAAATATACAAAAACATTAGAGTGAAAGGGCTCCTTCAGCCCTTGGAACCAAGGTCGATCCCAAATCCTTTACCCAAGGGATTCAATCCAAATCAATATTACGCCTATCACCAAGGTGATGGACATAAGATTAATCAGTGTCGAGCTTTATGACACACAATTCAAGACTTGATTGATAGGAGAATCATTGGGGCTCTACAAACAAAGCCCAATGTCACTACTAATCCATTGCTGGCCCACAATGCACGACTTAACATTAATATGTTAAGCCTTGGAAGTTCTAATCCAAGTGGCTACATCATTGATTCTATTGCCCCTAGGTGTAACATGATCACTTGGGAAGAACTCATGGAAAACCACGATCAATCTAGCTGTAACACCCTAACCCGATTAAATAATAATTAAGCCACTAATTATTAATTAATGACCCGTAATAGATTAATTAAGAAATTTAAACGGGAAATAGATGACGATTTCAAAATAATTCCTAGACCTTAAAAATCAAGGTCGACTCTAGGGAAAATAAAATACGACTACGATTTATAAAATCGGTAAATAAAAGAGTCCATATTAAATTTAAAATCACAAAGTAGAAAATAATGCCAAAAAGTTAGAATAAATAAATTAAATGCCAAACAAGGCATAAGGGGGAGAAATAGCAAATAGGGAACCAAAATGTGAGGCCAAGGGGTTTTGAACCCTTGACCCAAAAATAGGCAAAGTCTTAAAGCCCAAAAAGTAGCCACTTGGGCTACCCACTCTTTGTGTCCTATTTTACAACAAATACATATATATACACATCAAAAGGAAACCCCACCTCCCAAATTGCCCAATCACTTTCATGTAACCAAAATAATTACTTTAAAAATAAAAGTAAATACAAATATATATTTGTGAGTTGCGTGTGTGCAATGGGATTCAGAAATCAGATTTGTGATGATAGTGAGGTCTGAGCTAGAGAGAGAAACCTAGAGAGAGAGAGAGGGAGTTAGAGAGAGAAAGTGAAGGAAGAAGGAGGGAGAAGAAGAAGAAGGGAAAGAAGGTCTCTTGCATGGCTCACCTAACCTGAACGGATTGTCAACTGAGTCAAGCCTAGAACAGAAGAAGGGAGAGAGATCCATCGAAGGTATAAAAATTTCCAAACCCACCATTATTCTTTCTCCAATATTTTTATGGTTATACAAGCTATTTAAAGTCTCTTTTTATGCATGCATGGCCCTATTGTGATGAATCTAACATATTGGAAACATAATAGATAAGGTTGGGGGTTTGAAAATCAAAACCCATGAAGATCCGCCATTGACAGACCTCTAGTGAAGCAGGTCTGAAATGACCATCATAGAATTTATTTTTGACACTCAGAACCTCAAACCAACCTCATAAGCATTTAAAAATCCCCAAACCGCGACAGAGAAACACTAAGGAAATCCTAGAAAATTGAAGTTGCAGGTCGTGGGTTCTCGATCCAATTCCATTTACAGAGCTTTAAACCTTGTTTTGGGAATAAGGACTGAACCCCCATGACATGACGATCACTATGAGCCAAACCTCACGAGCTTTGGGCCAAAAACAAGCATTTATGGATCAGTTGCAAGCTCGGTTATGCAACCTTGGACTGAACGTTTGAGCTCGAGTTTAGGCACAAAACGAATGCCAAATCCTATAGTGATGTCCCAGAAACACATTAGAGTCAAGAGCAGAGAGGAAAACGACCTCAAAGTTCACGAAATTGAAGGTTTAGAGTTCTGTAAATTAGGGCTACAGTAACCTGTGCGAGGAAGAAGACGACGAGTAGATTGAGTCGACTCGTCCAACTCATTCAAACCAGTTGTGTCGACTCGGACACGTGTCAGCTTACGGGTTAACCACTGCATTATTGGAACGACACCGTTTAAGGGTTAAATTTAAATGAATTCTCTCTGTTTGGTTGCAGAGGTAACAAATTAGAACTGGGAATTCAGGTCTAACCTAAACACGGATAAAGGGGATAATAGGGCTATGTTATTTTGGTTTTGTATGGTCCAGTGACCCAGTTGGTTCACGATGATGCCGGTCCAGTTTAGGGTTTTGACACCTAAACCCACTAGTTCAACGATTTAACCTAAATAAGAAAACTAGAACTTTGGTTATTTGCAGTTTGAACCCAACAGTTTTAAAATATTCCGTTTTGGCCCAAATTTTGGGAATTTAATTCAAATAAAGCCCTGGAAAAAAAATTTTAATTAATTAAATTATTTTATAAATAGTGTAAAATGATAAAATTACCCTTGGCCCTAAATGAAGCAAATAAAGTCCAAATTGAGATATGGAGAAGGCTATCTTAACATTTTTTAGCATTTCGAATATAATGAAAATGTCAAATTGGACATCCGGGGACTCCGCGGTGGTCCCACCATAAGATATAAAATTACCAAAATGCCCCTAATACAATACGAAGCCCAAATAAAGTCCAAATTGGAGGAAATTGATACCAATAGAAGCCCAAATAATTGTGAACTTGTATATATGATTAAATAATGATTCGGGGTCAGAATATCAAAAAATATAAAATGACCAAAATACCCTTAAGCATAGGAAATACAAGTAAAGGCCGAATAAATGGCCAATCTATTATGGTTAACTGTCATAAGCATAATTATGAAAATTTAAGAGCTAAATAGACTCCGAAACAGTCAACATACAAAATAAGAAATGATCGATGTGTCCCTATGATCAAAAGCAGATACCAAATGAAGTCCAGAAGACTTAGAAATTTATATATAAGATAAGTGAAATATTCTGAAGACCACGATAGGTCCGGGGCAAGAATAATAAATTACCATTTTGCCCCTAAATATGTCGAAGCTAAATAAAAATTTGAGAAGGTCTAAATTGACTTTTTTCGACATTCCAAATCCAACGGTAAGGTCCAAAATACCAAAATAGGTACTGAAAAATAAGCTACGTGAAAAATAAAAATTTATTAAGTCACCACAAGTAGACCGGTAAGACCAATCCTAGGAAATTAGGATACGTCGGGTCTAAGATTAAATGAAGAGCATCAATTTAGAGATGATTTGAAGTAAATGAGAAATTAATTGAAGTCTTGATGAATTTGATTTTTAGGAATTTCAAAGGGAAAGGGAAAGCCTACCAGTAGTGCTGACCCAGGAGAACAAGGTGAGTAATCCTGTACTTTGAAGTGGAGGTTTTTAATCTCCATGGATTCTGAAGTAAATCGAAGTTCAAATATTCTGAAATGTTTTCATGTTTTAAATAGCTACAATATTTCTAAACTTAAATTCTTATATTTATATGCTCTATACTGTCGTTTTACTTATAAATTCTAACATGGCATGCAAAATTTGCTACTTGATATTTCTTTCAAATGATACGTTTATTTCCGCATGTCTATATAAATGTAAATCTTATTAATTTCCTCTTGAATTAACTGCTTTTATTCTACTTATGCTTTAATAAATTCCTGAACATCGTAATTTACATTCCTAAAGCCCATATGTTAAATGTTTCAAGTATGGTCCTCCAAGTATTTAAAAAACTCTATTAAACTGTCCATGATTTAAATATTCATGAAAATTTAATTTTTCTATTGAAGCCATATTTTTATACTCATGAAAAGCATCTATTTGAAAAGTCATATTTCAAACGCTCATGAAAGCATATATTTGAAGAAATCATGTTTTTAAATGCTTATAAAAAGTATTTCTTGAAGAAGCCATGTTTTAAATGCTCATAAAAAGCATTTCTTGAAGAAGCTATGTTTTTATAAGATAATGATGCATAAGCATCACAAACTTTTGAGCTCCCTTCGGGTTTTCAAATTCTCAGAAGAATGCCCGGTAGAAGGTTTATCCCCCAAGCATGAGAGCTCTTAGAAGTAAGACTGGAATCTGGTTCGAAACGGTTTCTCCTAATCAAAGTGAGAAGACGATAATGTTTTCAGAAATGGTAGAAGGTTTTTAAACCCCCATTTACCTGAAACGGGTTTTTATATAACCCTTTGAAGTTTTGAAGAAGAAGAAATTTGCATCCTCCTATTTTCATAGAAAGTATTTCAAATTATTTCATTGGTCTTCAAATGGCCACTCTGCACATGTTTATAAATTCTGTTGCATATTAAATTCTTTATTGAATGCTTTAAATATGCATCATGTTATGTGATTTGAAGAATTCTTGTATCCTACGATCATTGAAATACGTGCCTAGCTTGAATGCCTCGTATGCTTCATGCTATCCTTTTGAAGAATTATGTTTTCTATATCTGAAGTATATGTACAATTGGTAGTGTATGTTTATATGAACCTTCTCTTATAACTAACCCACTACCAGTTGAAACCCATGACAAAGTGTTGGAATTACTCACTAGGCTTTTTGAAACTCACCTCATTCCCCTAACATTTTTCAGGTGATGATGATGGATGGGAGCCTTGCCCAATTTGAGGATTGGTGATAGGAAGCTCCATTTTGATCAGGAATTTTGGAAGTACTAGGACCCGTAGTTGGTCAAATTTTGATGTAGTAAATTTTGGACAAATATGTACTTAAGCCCGAGAGGCAACGGATATGTAATATGTATAACTTTAAATTTTTAGTATGCTTTGAATGTATAATGTTTGTTTACCGCTCCGAAGAAGAAGAAGAAGCGACGGTACCAGGTGGGCGTGTGAAAAGAAAAAGTTTTTCACGCTTCCGTAATTTTCCAATCCTGGGCCTATCGCACAGCCGTTCAACGCCGTTGCTCACCTGAAGCCTCACCCGACGGCCCATGGGCCGAAGGGTGGCAGTTGCGATTCCCTTAATTCGTAGAGGCCAGATTTGGGGTCATGACACTAGCTCAACTAATGCAGTGCATGTCACACGAAGGGGAAGACCGTTCAAACCCACTCGTTTACAAGTTGATAATCTAGTCATAGAATTCCTAAAGCCTAAGGGGTCAATAGAGGTTGTTAAGACTATTCATCACAGGTATTGGCTAATTTATGATCATGAAAGAATGTGTCTAGTTCCAGTTAAAGGCTATCTTATTTCCGCATGACTCTCACATTCTCATACGGTAAAGGATTGGTAAGTTTGGATTGGATCTATCTCACACACATACTTTCATGCATTAAGTTTGATTTACTATTTTAATATATGAAAGTGTATAGTGCAAATGGTTCAATGAATAATAGTAGCTCACTTAACTATGCCTAGTACTGAAAGATTGTTTAAGTGGGTTATTATATGTCATTGACCTAAAACTAAAAATTTTAGGGGTTTTCACAATATTCATTCAAATGAATCTTTGGTTCGTTCGCACAAATCATCAATTCGTTCGCACGAACATTCTAGTATGTTTTTCGTATATTTTAACGAAATATTTGTTTGATCGTTCAATGGAACGAATTTCTCAGAAACCCATTTGTGGGACATTCGTTCGAACGAATGATCCAATGAATTTTCTAGTAGCTTTTATATCACATTCGTTCGATAGTTCATTCGAACGAACACCCAATTCGTGGGAATGAATATTGCACAGATTAGTTTTGTAATTGGATTTAATCAATAAAATTTTCTTTCCAAAACCTATCCTATATAAGGATTTGATTCCAAGTTCGTGGGGGGACTTTTGGCCGCTATCAAAAAGAGTTTCTAAACTTTTCTAAAGTATCTTTCTTCATATGCATATAACACACATAGATCAAATCTTTGAGGAAAGAACTTGAATTCCATCGTCTACATTGTTCATTGAGTACAAGCTTATGGATTTCAAGTTTGTGCGATCGACAGAGTTTAAGGTTGCATGGAGTTTGCAATTATGCTTGGATTGTTATTCGTGGAGTTCGAAGTGGCAGATACACTTGAAGGGTACTTGAGGATTTGAGTTTGAGAAGATTCAAATTATCAACAAGGCTTGAGGGACTAAGATTGAGTTGTATAGAGTCTGTAATCATCGAACTTGTTCTAGTGAATTCACTTTTAAGTAAGTACCTTGGGGTTTTCCAAAACAAACTCAGTTGATCTGTGGCGGTTTTCTCGTCCAAAAATTTGGTGCACTATCTCTATCTTTTTACTATTGCTTTATTTATTATTGCTATAGTCTATTATTGCATGTCACTGAATTTTTTTACACCCACTAGCAAGTGAGTTTGAACATAGTTAAACAAATAATTTTTATTCGCTATTGAGACCTATTCACCTCACCTCTAGGTATAATTCTTGACATTTAGACATAGATTAGACCCCTTTAAGTGTTATCAAAGTTTAATCTTATTTTTGTCTAGATGGATAATCGTGAAGGTGGTTCTATATCTCATCTTCCATTGTTTGATGATATTAATTACGCATATTGGAAAGCTAGGATGAAGGCATTCCTTAGATCTATTAATGAATGTGTCTAGTTGGCTATAGTTAGTGGTTGGACCTATCCTACCACTATAGCTATTGTCACGACCTGAAACCCACCCTATGCGGATCTCATGTCGTGGGGTCGACCCAATGGCCATCCCTACTTTTTTCATTCTTTTACCAATGATAACAATAAGAAATATAACCATAACATTAAAGTGCGGAAGTCTTATTACATCATTGTTCCAAAACAAAAATAAGTCTGGCAAATCCAAACGTAAACCAACATAACTTGAACATAAACCATCGTTTTAGGTGGTGAGTGCATGGGAGAACTACTGTATTCTACTGTGCTCCTTAACCGTCTCCCTACGCTCTGGATCTCCTACTGTGGTTCCATAGCATTCTCATTTGAAAAATTTAGTAAGGGGTGAGCTACAAACTCAGTAAGTAGAAGCCTATCTCAAATACGGGGTTAGAGTAATCATGGAACATATAGGATCATGGATGAACATGATAGCCAGTCATGGATACAATTTCAGTCAACAGTAAGGTGCCAAGATGGCCAATGAATAGTAAGGCATGATAACCCAATAAGAACAGTGATATAACATGAATACGGGAACATTCAACGTTCACAATCGACGTAAATGTACTGCCACAATGGAATGATCTCAATCGAGTAAAATGAATAAAGGTACTGTCAACATGGAACTATTCGTAGTAAAATGAAACATCACATGAATCAAATGAACATCACATAGCAGTCAACATGAACGATGCATTTACTCTGTTCAGGGTTTGGCAGACCCTCGGTCTTTTGGGGCCCGGCATACCCCCTTTAAAATGAAGGCATATAAAATGCCATTTAAACTCACTGCGTAAAAACGCCATCAGTGCCACATGTCCGTCTGACCCGTAGGTCCCATAAATTGACCCGTAGGTCGAGTCAATCAGATAGCATCAGAAGGGTAATATGTCTAGGCACAAGACCCGGCATTTAACATAACTCAGGATTATATCGTATTCCATATGAAGTGTGCAAAACATGGAACATCATAACATAAGCATACAGTGAATAACATCAACACAATGAATCAAGTCATGAACCATCAACCAATAGACATCCACCAGGTAGAACAATACCCATGGTGGGAACAATAACAATGGGTATAAATACATGAATACAAAATTGGCAGTAATAGAAAGATCGTGGCTTGGAAAACCACGTATAAGAGATAGGAATTCACTTACATTTAATCCGTGTGATCTACCTCAGTATCCCGTCACTTTTCCTTTTCCCTTTTGAGTTCCCTATCATTCAGTAGACATGTCTCAGTTCTAATGTTATTCCTCATATCTTATGCCTCATTATTGTAAGTATTTCTTTTACTAGCTTAGACCCTACCCTTGAGTCTGGAATGTTTGAAATAATAAAAATTCACTATCCATCTATTTTAATCGGAGTCTATTTGACTCACATTTGACGTAGGGCATTTTGGTCATTTGGGCATTCTACGGGTATTTATTTTTTGAGACTCCGTCTCGTGAAACGGAACTCACCATTAAATCCAGAAGGTCCAAAACAGTAAGTTTTCATTATTCATTCGACTAATTTACGCGTCGGGGCTAAATTCGAAATTTATTAATTTAAACCACTTATTTAAATTAATTAGTGTAGCTAATACATATAGTATTTGAGCCCAAATAGACCACATGTGCCTTGATGGCACGGTGGCTAAGCTTCTCACCCTTTCCCCCTCAGTCACAGGTTCAATTCACTGCCCAAACAAAATTTTACAACTCTGTTTTCTATTTTTTTCCATTTCCTGTTCACTTTCAAGCCAATTATGGGATAGCTTTTCCTTTTCAACCAAACACCTCCCAAATTCAAATTTGAAATTTTACCCATAAACTAACAGTGTTAGGTAGCCATCTGAATGAGTGGATCAGGTCGGACCCGACCCGGTTTGGCCCAAAATAAATCACAAAAACTCAGTTCCTTACCTGTTCTTTTCCTGTTGCGCGCTTGTTAGGCTTCTCCCTTTTTGCTTCTAGTTGGTTTTAACTTCTTATCTTCTAAATGTTCCTTGATTGCAAGAATTCTACTCTATTCTTCATCATCTTTATCTCTATTTACTGACACTGGAGTCAAATTAGAGTCTCCTTTTACTTCCCAAAATCATAAACCTGATATTATACAAATCACATCCCACTACTCCTTAATCACTCATGGCCACCACTGACTTCCCCTCCAGCTGCCAGTAAATACCCATCTCATCTGATTGTTGTTGCTGAACATCACCCGTCCTGGAACCAATTCCATTCGTGAGCATCACACGGCCATCCTTGAATTCCCATCCATCATCATCACCATCAACTTCCTCACTTCCACCGACCCACTCAGAGTTTCAAATTCGACCCACGAAGGGTATTTCCCGATGAATCACTGGGGCGGATAGGTATGCAAAGGCCTCCCCTATTCTGGGCGATGACAGCAAGATTCCAAATTTACCTTAGTCACATTGTGTAGTTCTTTAAGGGTTCATTCCTTGCGCTTCACCATCGCCGACACCGATACGGACAAGATCGATCAAACATCAATGGTATAATCGGTTATTGAAGTAGGATACAGTAGGAAACACGAATGATCTGGAGGAAAATCTTTGAGACAATTTGGGTAGTTGATCTGATCAGAACGGACAATAGCCTAGGTCAGGATTTAGTCGTAAATCTGGGCTGTGTCGTCGGTAGTATGAAGATTGGTTCGCCGATCTGATCGAAACGACAATTGTCTGGTTAGGCATTTGGCCATTGATCTGGCATTCGATGGTGCGGCTGAGGCTTGTAGTCTCAAATCTGGTCTGTTGGTGGTGTCTACGGTGTAAAACTGATGGGGTCTGTTGATGGTGGTTTGTTGCAAAGGCACGGTACAGGGACTGTTGGGGGTCTGTTAGCGGTGCATGGTGCGGTGGGGGTGGAGTTTTGATGGCGGTGGTGGCTGCCACAATTGGTGGTGAATCTGGAGAGAGCCAGAGAAAACTCTCTCTCTCTCTCCCCGTTACTCTCTCTCTTTAATCTCCTTGTTCCGCACCCCCTTCAACCGCCTCAACGTTTTTTTTTTTGTTCTTTCTCTCTTTCTCTCTGATTGTAACCCCCTCCCCTTTTCACGCCCATCACCTCTCTCTCATTCAAATCTTATTTCAGCTTATCTCTTGTCCTTTTCCTATCTTTTTCGTTTCCAAACCCCTTTATCTACTTAATCTCCCTTTGTTTCTTTTTGTGAATTTAAACTCCTAGATCCAGTTACACCCCTCCCTTATCTAAGTCTTGGTGCATATATATATATACACACACACATATAGATGTACGGCCCACTATATATACATATATATGTATTTCACGTATATAAATGTGACTATATATACACATATAAATAATTGTTTTTATTTTATTCTAATTTTAAATTTTATACTTATTTATTTATCTATTTTATTTTTCCTGCTTCTTTTATTTTATTTCATTTGTATTTTTATTTTCATTTCGATATTAGTTCCTGGCTTGCTCGGCATTGCCCGGTTACATTTTGGGTTGGGGTATTACAGCTATCGCTGAAAAACCAACTGGACTTAAACTAGGAATTGAATGGAATAAACTAGAACTTAGAATGTGTGTTTATAATACTAAAGGGTTGAATGTAATTTTCAATGCCGTTAGTGCTGATGAGTTTAGGCATATTATGACATGTAAGACATCTCAAAATTCTTGGGGAATCCTACAGATTACCCTTGAAGGTACTACTATTGTCAAAAGGTCTAAATTCTAAATATTGGCCTCTAAGTTTGAATCACTTAGAATGGATGAGTCTAAATCATTTGATGATTTATATGCAAAACTAAGTGATGTTGTCAATTATTTTTTTAATCTTAGAGAAAGGATTGAGGAGCACAAAATTATGCACAAATTGTTGAGATCTTTACCTGAGCGATTTCAACCAAAGTCACTACTATAGAAGAAACCAAAGATGTTGATTCCATGAGAGTTGATGAGTTGGTAGGTTCACTCCAGACCTATGAGTTGAATTATAAAGTGAATAGGAGATAGAAGAGCATAGCCTTGAAATCTGTTCAAGAAAAAATTGGAGAGGAACAAGACACCGAGTCTGCGCTTCTTAATGATGATGACCAAGCCTTATTTGTCAAAAGATTCAATAGGTTTCTTAAAAGTAGGAAAAATAATTCATCTAATCAAGGAAGCTCTTGTAGAAAGTCTAATTCAATCTCAAACAACTCAAGAGGAAACTCTACTTCTTGCAATGATAGGAGAAAATCCTTAAATCAAATCATCTAGTCCATCTCCTATAGAATGCTATGATTTCCATAAGTGTGGTCACATAAAATAAATAAAAGGGAATAGTAATTCTAGGGCAATGACCTCAACCTTAACCACTGATGATAATAAAGAGGATGAGAAGAGTGAAGGTAATGATGAAGTAGAAAAAGAACAACAATTCTTAGTCTTCACTGCCATCACTAATATCCTTGAGATTTTTCTAACCCATGATGTTAGTGAAAAAGATTTTGATGGTGAAGATTCCTCAAAGAGTGAAAGTGATTGTGAAATCGATCATAATATATATGCCGTTTATGATCAATTGTATAAAGAATCACTTAAACTCAAGAAAGTTAATCTCAAGCTTGCTGCCAAATTAAAATTGGCTGAAAAAGAGAAGAGTGTTAATGTTGAAAGTAGGACTCTTATTAACTAGCTCAAGGCTGATCGAGCTACTCTTCTTGAGAGGTTGAATAAAGCTGAGATTGAGATAAATTCCTTAGGGCTGGAGATTGATAGTTTAGAGAAGGAGCTTGTATCTAACAAGTCTAAAAGACTAATCTCCAAAGTCGAATTAATAATCTTGAAGTCAAACTTAAGAGGCTAAGGAAGTTAAGGTTACTCTTAAAAACATGTATAATAAATTAGGAAAAATGTTGAACACTGTCACCTTCAAAAGTAATAAGGTTGGTCTAGGATATGATACTGTTCATGACTATAAAAACCCCACTATGTCCAATAAATCTCAAAAGGCACCTTTAATGCCAATCAAGTTTGTGTCTCCTACTCAAAAGCCTCAGGTTGTATACAACCAAAAGCATGGTATTGTAGTTATTGTAAGAAAGAATGACATACAAAGTAATATTTTAAACAGGCTAGGAGAGACAAAAATCACCAAATCTCTAGTGTGCCAAAATTTGAGTTGTCAATCATGACGCAACAATTGAAAACCTTAGTTCAGAAATCTCAGTGAGTTTAGCTCAAAGAGTCAATAATATGACTAATTACTCTAGATCATCATACAACTCTAAGATTAGAACTAATGATAACAAGAGTCATCCTAAGAAATTCAGGCAAGTCTGGGCTAGAAAAGATAGGTTGAATTGTCTTGTTATTTATACTACTTTGAGTGCTCAAAATATCACTCAATAGTACTTTGATAGTGGGTGTTTAAGGTACATGACTGGAGACAAGTCCCTAGTTTCTCATTTAGAGAAGTACAATGGTAGGGTTGTCACTTTTGCTGATGGTAGTAGATCTGGTGTTTTAGGAAATGGTTCAATTCTTCTTGAAGGTCTTCCTAAACTAGAAATGTTCTTTATGTTGATGGTCTAAAAGTTAACTTAAACAGCATAAGTCAGTTGTGTGATGACAGTCTTATAGTTCACTTCTCTAAAAAGGAGTGTAGAGTTTTTGACACAAAATGTAAGTGTCTTGCAAGGGATTGGGACAATTGATAATTGCTATGAAATAATTTCAAATCCCACTGTCATATGTAATAGTGCTAAGGTTGAAAGCTGCAACTTGTGGCATGAGAGATTAGGTCATTTGAACTCTAAAGATATGAAGATCCTATCAAATAAAGTCCTAGTCTGTGGACTACCACACTAGGTAAGACTTCTACAGGTGTATGTGGTACATGTCAAAAATCTAAGAAAACTAGAGTATCACATAAAAATTATTCCTCATTATTAACCTCAAGGCCATTGGAACTAATCCATATGGACTTGATGGGTCCTACTAGAACTGAGAGTCTTGGTGGTAGGAGATACATCCTAGTTATGGTAGATGATTTTTCTCGATATGCTTTTGTAGATTTCCTTAGAGAAAAGTTTGATGTGTTTAATGTTGTCAGTAGGATTAGTCAGAGAATCCAAAATAAGAAAGGTTACACAATTGTGACGGTATGAAGCGATCATGGTACTGAATTTAAAAAATCCCCTGTTACCAATTATTGTGATAACCTAGGCATAAAACATGAGTTTCCAGCTCCCAAGACACCTCAACAGAATGGGGTGATTGAGAAAAAAAAATAGAGTCATTTAAGAAATGGCAAGAGCTATGCTCTTGGGAAGACTTTTCCTAGAAATTTTTGGGCTGAAGCTATTAGTACGGCTTGTCACACGATCAATATGTTTTATCTTAGACTAGGTTCGAGTCAGACTCCGTATGAGTTATGGACTAGTAAGAAACCTAACCTTAAGTATTTCAAAGTCATTGGTAGTCATTGCTATATTTTGAGAGACAAAGAGAACTTAGGGAAATTTGATCATAGAAGTGATAATGGTATCTTCTTAGGTTATTCTACCAATAGTAAAACTTATAGAGTTTATAATCTTAGAAATTTCACTAGGTTCGAGTCAGACTCCGTATGAGTTATGAACCAGTAAGAAACCTAGCCTTAAGTATTTCAAAGTCATTGGTAGTCATTGCTATATTTTGAGAGACAAAGAGAACTTAAGGAAATTTGATCATAGAAGTGATAATGGTATCTTCTTAGGTTATTCTACCAATAGTAAAACTTATAGAGTTTATAATCTTAGAAATTTCACTAGGTTTGAGTCAAACTCCGTATGAGTTATGGACCAGTAAGAAACCTAGCCTTAAGTATTTCAAAGTCATTGGTAGTCATTGCTATATTTTGAGAGACAGAGAGAACTTAGGGAAATTTGATCATAGAAGTGATAATGGTATCTTCTTAGGTTATTCTACCAACAGTAAAACTTATAGAGTTTATAATCTTAGAAATTTCACTATTATGGAGTCCATTAATGTTGTAATTGATGACTTGGAAAAAGTAGATACCTTAGGAAATATGGATTACCTGATTATTCTTGATGAGCCCATTTTAAATAATGAGGATAAAAGGTTAAAAGATGAAGAGGATACTACATCTTCTGGTGAGAAAAATGTTCCAACTTGGGTTGAAAGAACTTATGATCACTTTAACATAATCAGAAATCCTAAGAGTGGGGTTAAGACAAGAGCTCAAATTGAGAGTGAATTGAGTTTTCATTACTTCGCTTCTCAAATAGAACCCAAGAATGTGAAAGAAACTCAACTTCATGACGATTGGATAATTGCTATGCAATAAGAGTTACTTTAATTCCAAAAAAAATGATGTTTGAGAATTGATCCTAAGAGCTAGAGATAATAATGTCATTGGCACCAAGTGGATTTTTAAGAATAAATTAGATGAACATGGTGTCATTGTTAGAAACAAGGCTATGTTAGTTGCTCAAGGTTATACCCAAGTTGAAGGGATATACTTTGATGAGACTTTTGCTCTAGTTGTTAGACTAGAAAGTGTGAGACTCTTCTAGCATGTCATTTGAAATTCAAGCTTTATCAAATGGATGTTAATAGTGCCTTTTTGCATGATATTTTTAAGGATGAAGTGTATGTGGAACAACCCAAGGGGTTTGAGGATCCACAATGTCCTAGTCATGTTTATCAACTTAAGAAAGTCTTATATGGTTTAAAATAAGCTCCAAGAGCTTGGTATGAGAGGCTATCTTCATATCTCATTGAGAAATGTTTCTCTAGAGGGGGAGCCGACAGAACTATGTTTGTGAGGATGGATGGAAAGGACTTTGTGATTGCATAAGTCTATGTTGATTACATAGTTTTTGGTTCCACTAGCATTAAACATACTCATGAGTTTGCTGAAGAGATGAAATTAGGTTTTGAAATGAGTATGGTTGGTGAGTTAAAATTTTTCTTAGGACTTCTTAAACAGAGTTCTCAATCAAAATATGCCAAAGAGTTAGTAAAGAAATTTGGTTTAGAAAATGCTAAGCATGCTAGAACTCCTATGAGCACTAGTACAAAGCTTAGTAGTGACACAATAGGCAAAGATGTAGATCCCACATTATATAGGAGTGTGATAGGTAGTTTACTTTATCTCACTTATAGTAAACTTGATACTGCCTTTAGTGTTGGTGTTTGCATGATTTCTATCTAAACCTAAAGAGTCTCATTTGATTGCATTAAAATGGGTTGTTAGATATGTTAATGCAACTTTAGAGTATAGAATTTGGTATTCCATTGATACTAATGTTACTTTAGCTGCATATTCTGATGCGGATTAGGCTAAAATTGTTGATGATCGAAAGAGTACTTCTGTTGGTTGTTTTTACTTGGGAGATTCTCTAGTATCTTGGCGTTGTCAAAAAAAGAATTCAATTTCTCTCTCTATAGTAGAGGGAAAGTATATTGCTGTAGGTAGTTGTTGTGCTCAACTTTTGTGGATGAAGCAAATTTTAAAGGATTAGGGGATAATTGTTGAAACTATAACAGTATATTGTGATAACTCGAGTGCAATTAATATCTCAAAGAATCTTGTTCAACATTCTAGGACTAAGCATATAGACATTAGACTTCACTTTATAAGAGAACTTGTTGAAGATAATGTCATATCTTTAAATTATGTCCCATCTGACCTTCAACTTGCAGATATTTTCACAAAACCTCTAGATAGTCTAGTTGTACATCCATTATCACGAGTACTTGAATGCATTCAAATTCTTTAATTTTTGTTAATCACATTCACACTTACACTTGCACACTTTTCTTGTGAGATTAAATTTGTTGAGACAATGGATTATGAGAGTCTTATATTTATCTTTCAATAATTCCATGACTAGAAGAAAGTTTTCTAGTGACTATGATTTCAACATTTAAATCTTAGCACCAATGTGCATGAAAGTCTTCTTTCTTATTTGACAAGCAAAGTGTTACTTGTAGGGCAATGTGTATGATAGCAAAAGGGTGTACCTTTGAAAAAAGCTGCCTCCTTAATTTTTGTGAAAGCCACCCTGATGAATGCCAATGCATTTATGTTGAATAAAGTTCAATATTTTACCTGAATCCATTAAGGGGGAGTTTGTATAAATTATATTGATCATGTCATCCAAGAAACAATTCATTAGACTTGTTTGTGCTTATTGACTCATAAATCATTCAATGTTGTTTTGAAGTTGTTGAGACAAACATAATTTCATAAAATGAGTCGAATTATTTGCACTTTTATGAGAAGATAAGGTTAAATTGCTTATTTGCATTTTAGTGTCTTATAATTATGCTTTAGATATAGAGATTTTAAGATCTCATATCATTCTCTCCTTTGACTCATTGTGATTAATCTCAACAAATATTTTAGTTTAAAAAAAAAAAGGGATTTCTTTTTTCTTTTCTTCAATGTGCGCTACTGGAAAATTCGTTCGAACAAATTGAGGACTCGTTTGAACGAAAGTGCATTAAAACTAGCATGAATATCTTGCTCGTTCGAACAAATCCTCCATTTATTTGAATGAATCCTAGGGAAGTTAAAAAATCACAGAATTCGCGAATTTAGAATTCTTCATCTCTTTCTCCATTGTTTTCTCTCTCATTTTTTTTTCTTTGTCTTGCACATTTTGATCTTTTGTTTTAGAGTTTTCCAGTTCCGCTCTAGTTAGATCATTGTTCTCCATATAGGATTCATCTTCACTGATTGGTTTCAACGTTTGACCTCTTTTGTACAGTGTACCGTGAGTTGTGTCCTTTATTTTTTTTGGTTTATTTTCTTTAGATTATAGGGTTAGTTCGAAACTATTACTATAGTTTTCGAACTTATAGCCTCACTTAGAATTATTTTTTATTCATCATAGCACCCTGTCGGCATCTTGCTATGGCAGATCAGTTTTCATTTTCCATTTCTTTGGTTCCTCGATCAAGGAATCCTCTTCTGTACAAGTTTGCTACTACTTGGACTTGTTGCCCTGTCATTTAGGGTCATGAGTTTTGGCCTGGGTAGTATGCTAGGTTAGACCAGATAGATGGGACCCTAGGATTTCACCAGTTCTCTACACGAGGGTGGCTTCCCTTGTTATCTATCACTAGTCCCATAGATGAGCCATTCGTTCGCGATTTCTATGTGAACTTAAAGACTATTTGCGATTAGGTGACAACTTGGGCTTTTGTGTGTGGGATTTCTTTTAATCTTACACTTGTTTTTATCACAGATACCCTTAAAATTCCTATGGTGGATCAGCTTGGGTTTCCTTATGCTCTAAGTACTACACCTAGGGAGGAGGTCCTAGCTAGCACTCTCCGTCGTGATAGATAAAAGGTCTTTAGGGTCATAGGTGCCTATTTGTCACAGGGTCTTCATTCTAATGACTACCACTTTCTTAATATGGTGGTCTCGTATGATTTATCCCCAGTGAATTATACCAATACCTTGACTCGATCTCATTCTACTCTATTGTATGGCATTGCCACTAGCGTTCTTATTGATTGCGCACATGTCATATTCTCTGTCATTGATGATGCTGCCTTTGGTCAGCGTACTGCAGTCAAGGTGTCACGATCTACACGTTAGATATGGTGAGGGAGTTGTCTAGGCCTTTTACCAGACGTACATTGATGCAGTTTGAGCGTCATGTTGGCCTAGTTGCTGCTGATGACATGGAGGCAGATACGGATGAGGGTGATGGCGTAGTTCTTGATAAGGATTATTTGGTCGATTAGACGCCTCCTCAGTATCGTCGAGATCCCTCTCCACCTCATCCATTTTATCTTGATCCGGGTGCGTCTTCATCCAGTCACTTAAGGGGATTTAGAGCAGTACTTTTAGTGATTGAGGATGCATTTTTTCATACTTATATTACAGAAGCTGAGTACCCAACGCGTTCACATTCAGGTGATTCATGAGCGTCAGGACAAGTTTGCTACTAGTCCATCTGCGATGGTGACTAAGCTCTACTCTCTCATTCTTGATGATGAGGATGATGATGATGATAACGACAATGGTGATGATGGAGACTTCACCCTTGATACCTCTACTGTTTAAATGTTTGAATGATCATGTAGTGAGGATATTTATGTATTGGCTATTCACTTTATTTAATCTTTTGCTCTTACCTTGTCACAGTTTATATTATATTTTGACTGTTTATATTTTTTTAGACTATTATCTTGATTATATATCATATCATCTTTTGTTTCTTCATTGATGATATTCTTTGTCATTTCATGACAAAAAGGGGGAGATATGTGATAGGGGAGGGGGTATACATTTTTTTTTACATATGCATGACTATGCTTCTAATTATTACTCTACAATGATAGTCATTTATCTTTATTCATATGATGCTTTCCACAGGTATGTTGTAGTGGTTGTTTTGCAGAAACACATGTTGAATCAATCACACTGTTAGGTTAAATCAATCATACTGTTGAGTGCAGTATCACAAGTCATTAGATTAGATATCTCATGTAAATATTTTTTTCAAGTTTTTGGGGTTTACTTGTGGGTATCTAGTTTTAGTTGTTCTTGTATTGAGTTTTGTCACGAATTGCCAAATAGGGAGCTTGTTAGGACTATTCGTCACAAGTATTGGCTAATCTGTGAGACAAAACTATCATTGAATTGTAATGTTTACCAAGTTATTGAGTATAGAGTCTTTAAGCCCTGTGATAATTAAATAATGTGTCTGGTTCTAGTTAAAGGCTATCTTATTTTCACATGACTCTCACACTCACACTTCCATGCATTTAGTTTGATTTACTATTTTAATATGTGAAAGTGTATAGTGCAGATGGTTCAATGAATAATAGTATCTCACTTAACTATGCCTAGTACTGCAAGATTGTTTAAGTGGGTTATTATATGTCATTGACCTAAAATTTGAAATTTTAGGATTTCTCACAATATTTGTTCGAACGAATCATGGGTTTGTTCACACTAATCATTATTGAAGTATGTTTTTTGTATATTTTAATGAAATATTTGTTTGATCTTTCAATCGAATGAATTTTCCAAAAGCCCATTCATGGGACATTCGTTCGACCGAATTATCCAACGAATTTTTCAATAGCTTTCATATCACATTCGTTCGATAGTTTGTTCGAATGAATTGAGGTACGTGTGAATGAACACCCAATTCGTGGAAACAAATGTCGCACAGATCAATTTTGTAATTGGATTTAATTAGTGTGATTTACTATCCAAAACTTATCTTATATAAGGATTTGATCCCTAGTTCGTGGGGGGGACTTTTGGCTACTTTAAAAAAGAGTTTCTAAACTTTTTCAAAAGTATTTTTCTTCATATGGATATAGCACAAACAGATCAAATTCTTGAAGAAATAACCTGAATTCCATCTTTTACATTTTTTTTTGAGTACAAGTTTATGGATTTCAAGTTTGTGTGATCGATAGAGTTCGAGGTTGCGTGGAGTTCACAATTGTCCTTGCATTGTCATTCGCGGAGTTTGAAGTAGCAGATTCACTTGAAGGTACTTAAGGATTCGAGTTTGAGAAGATTCAAATTATCAATAAGGCTTGAGGGACTAAGATTGAGTTCTCTAGAGTCTGTAATCATCGAACCTCTTCTAGTGGATTCACATCTGGGTCAGCACTCCGAGGTTTTTAAAAGCAGATTTAGTTGATCTATAGTGGTTTCCTCATCAGCAAATTTGGTGTACTGTCTCTATCTTTTTACTATTATTTTATTTATTATTGTTATAGTTTATTATTGCATGTCACTGAATTTGCTTCCACCCACTAGCAAGTGAATTTGAACTTAGTTAAACAAATAATTTTTATTTGCTATTGAGACCTATTCACCCCCCTTCTATGTATAATTCTTGACATCTAGACATAGATTGGACCCCTCAAGGGTCCCACCTTAGGTCCCTATCGAAGACGAGCTCCTCAAGTAACTTAAGAAAACTCAGGCCAATATCTCAATATGGGGGCTATTGACATCATCTTTCCCACATAGGCAAGCTATCTTGAAGCACTTTAATGAGGCACAGGTTCTTACTACCACTACCCTTGAACAACTCACTCAAAATTATTGGAGGGGTCTAATTCAATAATGTTATCACTTTCATAGATCATGAACTTACCAAAGGGAGGGGCTGACCACACCAAGGCCATGTATGTCACCGTAGATGCTCTTGGGAAAAGGATACCCATGGTACTCATGAATGGCTCGACACTCAATGCATGTTATCTTACGAGTACAAAATGCCTTGGTTTAGAGGTAGCCGATCTAACTTCATCTACCCAAGCAATTAGGGCTTATGATAACACTCAAAGGGAAGTTGTGGGGGTCATGACACTTACAATGAATCTCGATCTAGTGGAAAACATCATTTATTTCCAAGTGTTAGACATCCCAACATCTTTCAATCTGTTACTTGAAAGACTACGACTATATGAAATGAATGATGTGACATCCTCTTTGCATCAAAAGCTCAAATTCATCTGCCAATTCGGGGTGGTCACCATTTATGGGGACGTTGATCCAACTAGCGATGCTCTCTCCATACTGGGAATTCAACACATTTCCAATAATCTACCTTTGATAGGCTTCGCATGTGTAGAAAGCCTTGAGATGTCGAATCTTTGAGATGGAACAAGCACCTAAGAATGACTTATACAGGGAAGCTATGATGAATATAATGATGCATATGGAATACGTGTCTGGTAAGGACCTTGGATGCAATTTCCATAGGCTTACCTACATTGCACCTTCAACTGGAAATGGAGTACACATTAATGCTTGGGTATACGTCCATTGAAAAGGATTTTACGTAACAAATCTTTGGCCTCACGTGCCAAGAGGATCGTTAAAGAATATGGGCTACCCCCAAGCTTATCGAAATGAAGCCTTACTTCCACACCTTGAATGGAAGCTTTGTTAAGCAAGGAGAGGGCCACCTATACTATGGTTTCCCTGAGCCATGGTACAATGCTAAGATCAAGGTCAAAGTTCCCAATTGGGAAATTTTTGGGGATTTCACCTGCGGGTTTAATAAACGGGTGGTACCAATTGAGAAACAAGATCCTCAATAAGAGAATTAGATCGAGGAATTTGGAGGATTGGCAGAATGTTTTGCCAAAATGGAACTCATTGATGACATGATTGACATGATCTCTGTATACAATATAGGGTTGGATCCAGTCAAAGACATTGTACCCATCTAAGCTCTAATCAGCAATTGGCTCTTGGTTAAAGGGGTACCAGCTTCAGACGAGTAACTGGAATGAGAATTTGGCTACTTAGGCTTGAATGATGCAAATTCTGATAATACTTTTGACTTTAAGTCTGTTGACTCTCTTGATTTAAATCTAGTTAATCTTGATGAACTTATCGATTGTGTGTCACGACCCGAAACCCACCCTGTGCAGATTACCGGATCGCGACCACCACCCTCAGGCCCGAGAACCCTTGGGCGAAGTCTCACATAAGCAGCGGTATCGAATAGATGTGCGACACATGATTGCGGAAGCGTGAAAAACTTTTTTCTTTTCTTTTTTTATTTTTAAATTATGCACATCCGTCCGGTATTGCCACTCTTTACATAGCATACATGATTTAACATTCAGAGTATAACTAAAACTTAAAACTTCATTAATAATAATGGTTTAATTGCCCCATGGGGCTTATACATAACAAGGTACTATTTTACTATTACAATTTCCATTCTTAATGTTTGTAGTACTAGACACAAAAACTACTTGAACATAACCTCCAGAAGCAGCAGATTCATCATCATCGTTCCTCAAGTCAACACTGCTGCTAATTACCTAAAAGGGAGATCCGAACAAAGTCTGGGTAAGCTAATCTAAGCTTGTGAGCAATTCCAGTATTTGTCATGGGGTTTTCAATTAGCAGTGGTTTTTAGTACATAAGAGTTTGTAAAACATTCATTGCAAATTGCTCGTACATTTTAGAATACAGAGTATATGCATTCTTAAAACAGATAGCTTTGAAACATTTAAAGTATTCAAGCTATACTTATACTTATGAACTTCAAAACATATAACATAACATGTATTTCTTAAATAGAGTATATAAAACTCAAAACATATGTAATTCATAAAACAGATAGCTTTGAAACATTTAAAGTATTCAAGCTAAACTCGTACTTCATCAAATAGAGTATATAACTCGAAACATATGCATTTCATAAAACAGATAGCTTTGAAACATTTAGAGTATTCAAGCTAAACTCGTACTTCATTAGATAAAGTATATAAACTTTAAAACACATAAAAATGTATTGTGAAAATGAGGGTAAAACCTGCTTTCATTTTCAAAATCACTTTGTCATCTTTTCTCTTTAATTAGGTGGAATCTGTTTCGAACTAGACTCCCCTTTTACTGCCAATACTGCCGATCTCATTTGCCTGGGGGATTAGATCCTGCTACTGGGCATTTACTGTTGAATCCCGAAGGATTTCAACCATCATAGGGGGTGGTACTTAGTACCGTTTATCTTGTAAAAAATTTATCACATGACTTCTTCAATAGATACTTTCATGAGTATTTAAAACATGAAATGTATAATTTCTACAATAGAACTTCAAATACTTGTAACAATCAAATTCAGAATATTTAACAAGATTTGTATTTTAACTTAGACATGCTGAGAACGCATTTTAAGAAAACTCTAAAGCAAACATTTACTAAGCATGTCACAATAGGGTTTATAAAGATAAAACAATTTAAAACTGAATCATGTAAATACTGAATTTGAAACTTTAAATACTTCATATCTTGAACTTAAAACCTTTTCAAATCCATGGAGTTAAATCTCCAATTCAAACACAGGGTTACTCACCTTGTACTCCTGGTTTAGCTCTATTTAGGTGCCTTTCCTTTGGCTTTCCTCAACCTATCATAATTTATGAAAGATTGCATAAATCTCATATATACTTACTCAACTTAAAATCTTACCCATATCCAGACTGTGCAAGTCTAATTCTTAGCTATATCGTAGACTACCCATTCATGTACTTAAGGATAATAGTGTTACCTATGGAGCCATTCATTCAGCGTTTCTGTGTCTTCTTGTTTCTTAATTTTTCTCTCTGCCAGTTGTTCCTTGGTTATGGTTTTGTAAATGAAGGGGCTGACGGAGACCACTTCATTTGTTTCGGCAATTCAAATATGCTTCTGAATTACCTGGAGTTGCCTTTGCAGCTCCTCCCTGAAAACTTGCTGTTTTGGGTCATTCGCTTTTTGAGCCTTTGTCATCATCAGAAGGATTTCTCGTTTCTTGTCCATTTTCGTGTCTACTTAAATCTCTGCCTAAAACACAATTTAACGCGTCAGGAAAATAGATTTCTACAATTATACTCTTCTGGTAGCTCCATTAACTTTAAATTAAAGTTATTTATTTCATATGTTTACGTGTCGTGTCTTTTCGTAACTCATTTCCTTGTATACGCCTTAGATTAGTACTTTGGCATTACTTTAATTTATAGTCATCTGATAGATGCTATTCAACAAATTTTATGTCTTTTTATTTTTGACATCTCTTTTGGTCAATTAGACTCTACCATTGAGTCTGGAGCGTCGAAGAAAGTCGGTTTAGGCTTTCCTAAAATTTAATTCGAACTTTTGTATGTAAAAGGGAAAAATGGTCATTTACCTATTTACGTGTCATATTTTTTCGTACTTCGTTTTGAAATTTGGACCTCACTATTGGACTCAGAAGGTCCGAGATAGTAAGAATACACTAATAATTTGTTTATTTTGAACAAGGGGTATTTTGGTCATTTACCCCTTTACGTGTCTTTATTTTTCGGGGCCCCGTCTCGTAAAACGGATCCTATCATTGGCTTCAGAATATCCAAAATAGTAAGGATACATTATTCATATGTTTAATTTGGACTTTATTTGGTCAAGTTTTGAATTAGGCGCATAATAGTCATTTTACTTTATTTATTAAATAATTAAATTAATTATTTAATTATTTTTCAGGGGTCAAATTGAATAAATTTTCCCCCAGTTGGGCCACAGTAGGATTTTCTTGAAGTTCAGGGGTCAATCCGCAAATATAAGAAGTTTTGGTTTATTTGGTTTTAAATAATTTAGAAAACCAAAGGGTTCAGTCCAATTAAAAGTGAACCGGTCCGATTCCTTTACAAACCAACCGATTTAGCCGGTATGCCACATGATGCTGATGTCATGATGACGTCAGCCCTAATGGTTTATAAATTTAAAAACATAACACCAAAACGACGCCGTCCAACTAACTCGTAACCCATTAGATCCGGATTTAATTCAGACCCGTATCCTACCCGTTCGCCCGACCCGAACAGTGTCATCTTCCTCACGAAGTCGACACTGTTGACTGCAAAACCCTAATTTTTTTGGTTGAATTTCGTGGCATTTTACAACTCCATTTCCTTTGTTTTCTTTTCTAATAAACTCCTAATACTTTATGGCATACTTTTACATCGATTTAGGGCTTCAAATATAGCTTAGAGGCTCGGTTTAAGCCATGATAATCCGAACTGTAAACCCACGGTCCATGCTCATTTCTTGATTATTTTTCATGGGGTTTAGCTTGTTTTGATCCCCTCTTCATGGGGATTCAGTTTTCATTCTTAGAGGTGGGTTTTGGTGCAAGTTAAAAGGTTGGGTTTTACAACCCGTAGCCTGCAATTTGATATTCAAGGGTCGATTTTTGAGCTTCATGATCGCGCATCAGGGTTTTTAGAACCCTCTTGGTCTATATTTGAAGTCTTAATAAGCCAAAACTGGTTTGGTTGTAATGGTTTCAGACCTGCTTCAAGCGAGGTCTTCCATGGCCGTAGCTTCTGGGTTTGGTATTTTTGAGTGTTTTCAAGGATACATTTCTTGCTTAATAAACTTGTAAACATATATTTAACATCCTACATATATAAACTACTCAAAACAGTTTATATTCATGCTTAACTTTTAGAGAGAGAAAATACAGATTTTGTGTTCTCTCAACATTTTCCTTCCTTTCTTCTTGCTTTGAATCCCTTCCTCAACTTCTCAGTTTCTCCCTGTTTTGATTTCTTTCGTATGAAGCAAGCATGCTTTGCTTTTAAAGAGAGAAACCGACCCCTCTTTCTCTCTCTTTCTGATTTCGTAGCCCTACACTAGCCCTCACATCTCATCAATTTTGTTCTTCCCAATTTTTACTTTACATTAAATGTTATAACATGAAAATTTTTTTTTATTATTATTATTATTTATTCTTGCAATTGTTAATTAATTATAATTATAATTATAATTATTATTATTATTATTGTTATAATAATAATTATTGGATGTATGTATATATGTATATATATATTTGTATATATATATATGTATAAATTTAAGGTATTTATATAATATATGTGTGTACCTGTGAGTGTATAATTAAAAAGTGAATATATATATATATATGGGTGTAGAACAGTGTGTGCATGTGTGTGTGCCGGTTGTGTGTGTGTGTGTGACCTTGAGTGTTACACACTCAAAGGGGTATGGGTGGGGTTGTGTGTGTGAGTAGAATTCAGGGAGTAGGGGGGGTGCAGAGTCAGCAGAGAGTGGTTGGTCTTGGAGAGAGAGAGAGAGAGAGAGAGAGAGAGAGAGAGAGAGAGAGAGAGAGAGAAATATAGAGAGAGAGAGAGTGAAGAGAAATGAGGGTGTGTCTCGGGTGAGAAGAAAAGAGAAGGAAAGAAAGAGAAAGAAGAGAGAAACAGAGAGAGAGAGAGTTCTAGACTGTGAAGAAGGAGAGGAAGCTCGAGGAGGAACCAGAAAGGTGGAAGTGGGCACGGCTAGAGAGAGAAACAATAGAGAAGCCACGGGTAAACCCCTTCTGTTTCAATTTTTTTTAAGCATTTTTAATTGATTCAAATTATAAGATCTTAGAGAGAATAATGTAGGGATTATTTTGCAAGAAGAATGAGAATGAATGGTTGAGAAACTAGGGAGAAATCCCTAGTTGCAGGTTTCGGCCATGGAGGTTGAACCTCATCATTTTATGTGTGAAGCTTCTTTTAAATGATCCTAAGATAACCCTATGTAGTGCAGAAAGGGAATGGAAAAAGAAAGAATGAAAAACAGTAGAAAAATATGCAAGAAATTGGAATTTTTCAGTTGGCCAGAGATTCGGCCATGAGCCTTTGAGCTCTATTTCGTGGAGATGGGGACGGTTTGAAGGGAAATGGAGGTTGGATATGGAACCTACACGAAAAACCCTAGAGAATGGCATTTCAAAAATAGGGAAAACTCGCCGGAGGTCGGTCGCCGGCGCCGGAGAAGGCGCCGGAACCCTACCGCTGCTTCACCGGAAAATCGGGGAAGAAGGTGGGGTGCCGGGTCGGGTGCCGGGTCGGATCCGGGTCCGGTTCGGGCGGGTACGGGTCGCCCCTGCCACGTGTCAGCCCATTGTTTTAAATTAAATGGAATTTGAACCCTTTTGAATTTGAACCTTTTGAATTTGAACCTTAACCTGAACTTTCAAAAATTACGAATTGACCCCCCAACTGTTAGAAATTACACTTTGACCCACCTGATTAAATTATTAATAAAATATTAATTAAATTAATTAATTAATTAATTAATTATTTAATTAAATTAATTTAATTAATTAAATATTCAAAAACATCCCGGAGTCCAAATGAGACAAGTCATTAGTGTATTTTGACTATCTCGACTATTCCGAGACCAATGGTGAGGTCCGTTTTACGAGACGGGGTCCCAAAAAATAAAAGACCCGTAGTAACCCTTAAAATTACCAAAATGCCCCTAACTCGAAACACTGTCAGACGAACTTCGAATTAGGTAAACAAATAGTGAAATTTTATTATCTCGAACATTCCGGACTCAACCGTGGAGTCCGAATTGTGAAAAGAGGTCACGAAATGTAAGGACACGTGTAAAGTGCAAAATGACTGTTTTGCCCTTTTGAACCCCGGTGTCCGAATTGAGTTCTACGAAAACCTAGACTTATTTTCTTAAACGCTCTAAAACCAATGGTAGAGTTTAATTTAGCAGAATAGAAACCTATGAATTTAAAGACATAAAATTTGATGAATAGCATAAATTCAAACAACAATGGACTGAGTTGTAATTTCTACTTTTAGGGACACTGACAGGACAGGAGGAGGCGATCTGATCTCCTACATTTTCATCCACCCGTTCAGTTACATATAGTTCACGATCTTCTAGGGTTGATACCAACCCATCAGGTATGGTGTTTTGCTAGTGTTAGAAATGAAGTTAAGTTAGGAATATTTGTGAATGACTGAATGCTGTATGTGTTTATCTGTAATGTGTTTACCTGTTTATTTGAAATTGGTTGTTCACATGCTTACATGTTACTTGTACCTTATGAATATTTAGTGAATGATGAATGTGACTCACGACATGTGTATATGTTGATTTTACGAGATATGCTTGCATGTGGAATCAGCTAGGTGATTTATGTGTTATTGTCTCGAGCATGTTATATTGTGGAAACCATGTATCATTGAGATTGCATTGGCATATTGGCATATGATGAATCCTTTGAGAACATGGCGTGGGTAAGCACGTGGTGCTTTGCATTATGAGGGTGTAGATCCTGTGGTGAAAAACCCAAAATTGGCCATTGCATTGGTACTTCGTGCCATCGGGGAGTACCCGTAAATGAGACATGGGTGTGGCATAGAGTTGTGCATGGGTGTGTCATGCATACCATTCATATATATTACTGAGATGTTTGAATGTCATTTAGAAATAAATGTACACTTTGCACATGCCACGCCTTAGCTTTATTTCTGGCATTAGCATTTCATCATACCAGCAGTTGTGCTGACCCATTCGTGGGCAACATTTTTAGATGAGGATCCTCCAGCCACGTGAGACTTAGTGATGCCCTGATAGGGTGAAGCCTGTGATGTATTTGTGATTCGTGAGACTTGTATTTTGTTATGTAAGGGCTTAAGCCCGAATGACTGATGAACAATGTATTCGATGTTACTTTATGTATGGATGATGATGGACGCATGTTTAGTGAATTTAATTACTTTTGTCCTTTTATTTATTTTACTTTCTGTCTCGTTACTCGCGCCCCGGGTTCGGTCTGAAATTCGGGGCGTGACATTAAATATTGCATGATATTTGTATATATATATATATGTGTGTGTGTGTGTGTGTGTATTATGTATGTTCACACACCAACACCAAGACACACACATGTATAGCCGACACACACTCACACCCATTCACACCACTGTTCACAATTTTACATATATTTATTTATGTATTTTTACTTTATTCATATACATACTTGCATGCATACATGCTTTCATATACATACATACATATTTCACTTCATACACATACATATAATATTTAATTTATAATTAATATAAACATTTCTTATACTTTAATTAATTAATTATTAAATTAATTAATTATTTTTGTTAATCTCGTAATACGTGTCATATGACCCGGTATCCCGGGTCGGGATATTACATTGTGTCTTTCCAAATAATTCTTTCAATGAAATGAATTCCTTTTCTAAGTACCATTTAATTGCCAATAATGAATGTGGTGATGAATTTGAAACATATAATAATCTCGATGTAGAGGATAGGGAGTTCTTAATAGACTTAGCCAAAATAGTTAACTAAATCTCATGATAGGGCTCGGCCTATTGTAGAACAAATGGTGACCATTAACCTAGGGTTAGAAGGTATTGGTTGGTCCTTTGGTGTGAAACTAACCTAGAAGAAGGGGGAGCGGGGGTGTTGAATAGGTTTTTACTAATTTTTCAAATTTTCATCCATAACACTAACTACCACAAATAATAGCACAATATTTGAATTAAAATTCCAAGCAATAAACTATCAACGTGTTTAATTCAACAATAAGTTCAATCTACCTAATGTAGTTGTAATATAGTGTTCAATACACAAACCAATCACCATAAGCCTAATTGATCAACTAATCAATTTCAAATGCCAATTTCTCAATTCAAGTACAAATTTGATTATGTTATCGATTTTCACTTTCTCAATTCAATTTACAATCTAATTGCTCAATTAAGGTTCTCAATTATTCAATTGATATCCAATTTCCAACATTCATGAAAACCTAAATTCTAAATCAATGGGAAGCATGCATTTTAAGCAATTTAGAAATTATAAAGTATGAAAAGTTAGAGAGTTTGCAAACCAAACATGATGACAGAGAAACTACCAAAAAAAATTATCCATGGTGTAAAACTCCAAAGCCAGCCATGCTTATGGAAGAATCCACTACGTGTAAGAATGATTACAACACGATGATGACACGAACTTAGTTCCTCAAGCTTCATTTTACTCGATCGTCTTTAATCTCCCTTATAGACACAAGTCTCCACCATAGTTAAAATCTTCATACAACCGCAAGCTCTTTACGGTCTCGGAATCCTTTGATCAATACTCTTTACAATTGTAAACTTCTTGCTACCTTGGACTCCTCTGATTGCCCACAATTGAATCTACATGGTTGAACTCCACAAACTGTTCAATTAAATTTGAATTTATGATTGAGGCTCTTTGATTGATTTGGATCAAGTGAGATGATCAAATCAATATATGATGAGAGTAGAGATATAGATGAAATACATGTATGAATGTTTTTTAATGGAAGCTCTAAAAAATTGAACTCTCTTAACCTTTATCCTTGTTCTCTCTCTTTCTTTCTCTCTCTCTCTCTCTCTGTTCAAAATTGGATTTTAGTCAATTTATAGTTTAAATATCAGATCTTAAATAATGCTTCAAAATAGAAAAGTATTATGTTTTCACACAGTGTTCGTTTGAACGAAGCAATAGCTCATTTGAACGAGCACCATTCATTCGAAAGAACATCAAATGATCATCAAACGATGACTTTCTGATGTTTGCTTGATCATGTCTATCAAACGAACGGTTAAAAATGACCATCTTCTGATGTTCATTCGAATGAGCCACTTGGTTTGTTCAAACGACCAAAAGAAGGTTGATCATCTTCTTCTTGTATTGTGAACTTAATTTCCCTAAGTGTTTTCAAATATGTAATTTTGGGATAATTGTTTCACAACACAAGTCAACTACACACATAATGATGATACGATGTCAACTATATGCAATACATGCAATGTGTGAGTGTGTGAGATCCCAAATAAAAAAAGTAAAAAATATCCAAAATACCTTTCATGAACCAAGTTGGCTGATAAATGTGCATGACAATGATGCTTGGACCATCTTGGAATAGATTGGGGCATTGAGTCATTTTAAGCCTAGGACTAATGTAATGATTACGATCAAAGCACGTTTTTTCAAACCGAATTAGGCAATCACAATATCAGATCCCTAGTCATAACAGAAGGTGAGACTAGAGAAGTCTAGATCGGTGCAACCTTTAGCCAAGATTAACAAAAGACCCTGTCTGAGTTATTGAGAGAATACCAAGATGTCTTTGCATAGTCCTATAAAAACATGCCAGGTTGAACACAGATATAATCTAGCATAAAATCCCGACCTACCTAGAAGCTAAACTAGTCACATAGAAATTGAGGAAACTCAAACAGGAATGGTACTTCAAGATCAAAGTTGAGAAACATTTAGCTGTAGGTGTAACACCCACCCCCTAGTAAATTGGGAAATTAGGGAAATGTAATGAAACTATATCAATAAAAGAGTCTTTTGAAGATTCTTTGGGCATTATGTCATGACATGAGCTAAACTAGGATTAAAAGCTAACCTAACCCAATAGTAGGCAATAAGCCTAGTTAGGGCATCACCCCATGTAGGGTTAATATTCAAACTTAACCATGGGTCAACCTAACTTAACCTAGGTTAATGAGACTATTGGTAAGTGATCAATATATCACTAACCTAAAGTAAGAAAAAGTATACATCAAATATTAAGAATTATTAAATAAAATAATTATTTAATAATTATGAAAAATAAGGAAAAATACAAAACAAATACATAAAATATTAGAAAAAATAAAAGAAAATTATATAAAATTATTTTAAAAACATGTGACCTGCACATGATGGAAGAATTCCAAATACACACACTTGAGTGTGTACATATAGAAATATATATTGAAAATTAATAAAAAAATGGGGGAAAATTAGGAAAAAATAATTAAAAATTATTTTTTTTTTCATCATGTGCCTTGCACATGATGAGAAAAGGCTAGGAAACACACACTTGTGTGTTGGTATATGTATATGTGTATATATATGCATATACATATTGAAAGAAAAATTTAAAAAAAAATTTGAAGAGCATGCACATACATAATAAGTTTCTATAACAACCATGTGCTCAGCCCATCTTGCACTAGCCCTACCAACCACATCATAGCCACAAGTTTTGACCTAAATTCCTTAACCTTGAAGCAAAACTACGTGTGTGTGTGTGTATATATATATATATATATATATATATATATATATATACCATTGCAAACTTAGGTCCCATTTACTGAAATTGAGAGAAAATAGATATAAATTCATGCACAAGAGGAACTGAAGCAAAGCTTAGACAGAGAAAGAAAGAAGAGAGAAGAAATTAAGGAAAGTTGGAAATCATTCAAACAGGTTAGAATCCGAATTTCTTTTGGTTTCTTTAGAGGCTGTTTGGGAATTCTTCAAATTGGATCAGGTTAGAACCATCCTCATTAAGTTATCTAGTTTTTAAGAAACCAACTCTTCTCTGGTCTAAATTTATTTTGGTTTTAAGTATTTTTTAGGACCAGATATGAATCAATATACTGTTAAAAGGTACTTACCAAACAACAAAAAATTTAAAACCAGTTCATCTGTATTCTACAGAACTGGTTCTAGCCTTTCCCAAACAGGCCCTTAAGTTCCTGTGTAAATATTAAACATGTTAGGTCACTTAAATATGCTTGTATACCCTTTAAATGGCTAGTTCAAGAACAAATCACCATTAATGAAGCTTGAAGAACCACCTGGAAATCGACTTGAACTAAACCTATTTTTGAGCATTAGAACTTAATCAATGTAGAAAATGATTCATAAAATAGAAAAAATTATGTAAAATAACCTAAAGGACAGTTGGAACCGACCATGAGCTAAGATGGGCCAAAAATGGAACTTGAAAGAATTAAGCACCAAATTGAATTTCAAGGATGGGAAATGGAAGCCAATGATCTAAGGATCACAACCAAACAAATTGCACCTAATTTCGTTACGAAAATAGCTCTGAAGCAGTAAAAATATAGTTACTATTATCAAGCTTGAGATTGAGCTCTACAAACGGTTTCAAACTTTGAAATTGATAGGAAAACCTAAGCTAAGAGCCCAAACGTCGATTAGAATCGAAAGCAGATCGAAATAGTCACGGAAACATAATGAATTAAGCTTTGAATTTTTTTGGGTTCACAACTATAGTAACCCTAAAATGAAGAAGACGATGAACAGTGTGGGTCGGGTCAATCAGGTCGGATTTGGGTTCGGGTCGACCTGGCCCAAACGATAGTATGGGTTAGTGAAATGACCACATTTTGGGATTGATTTAATTATTTTTAAAACCTGAGTCGAAGTATTTGGTAACGAGGACAACAAATTGAAATTTGGGATAAAGAGGGATAGGGCTATCCCTATCCCTAATTTGATAACCTAAGATTAAGGAATTCTGGAATAAGGGCAATTAAGTTAATAAAATTAGAAATCGACCCTAGAAGTTTCTGGAAATTGTACTATAGCCCAGATTGAAAACTTGTAAATTCAAAATGTCCCTTTATAATAGAAAAATATTATTATTAAAAGAATTAACTTTCTAAAATTGTAATTTGGCCCCAAAGGTTTAATTTAATTATATTAGGGACCAAATAATACAAAACTTAATTTAAAAATACCCTCATAAATTAGAAAAATAGTTATTTTAAAATAGTAAATTATGGAAATTACACCCAAGCCCCTAAATTTCTAGTAAATTACAAAAGTGCATCTAAAGTTGCTACAATGACATTTGTGCCCCTAAACAAATGCAAAGATGATTATGTCCCTAGAAACTGTATTTAGTATAATTAATGCTACAAATGACCAAATTAAGATTTGAAAAAGACTAAGCTAAGGTTTTTCAGCGCTCTGGACCTAATGACAGGGTCCGTTTTAGCCAATGAATTTTTAAAATGTATAAATAAAGATCGGTGGGCACATTTAGTAAAACTTTGCAGCTTTAGTTAAGAAACCAAATGAACATAAAAAATTATGAAACTTCATACTTAAGCATTTATTATTATTCTGGACTCATTGGTGGAGTCCGGTTAACCAAATGAGGCTCGTAAAGTATTGGTGAGTAACATTGAACGTCGAAATGGAGATTTTTTCACGAAATGCAGTTCTATTATTGCTTTATGACATTTTTTAAACTGTTATGCTAAATATTTTAACTGCATGACAGTTTTCAGAATACTATGATAAATATTTGAATTGCATGCTTTTAAGTAGCATCTCTTTAAATGTTTTATATGATATGAATAGCTTTAAGAATATTTTGCAAGCATGTTTTAGTATGAAGTTTTACTTGCTTAACAGACCCTGTAGGAGGTTAAGAGCTGGTAAACCTTAAGCAAATCTTTATAGCATGGCTTTGTTAGGAGTCTAGAATCCAAAATCCATGGTTAGCCAAGAGCTCTAAATCACTTAAGAGTCACCATGTGATGCCCTATGGTCCTAAGGGATAGAAATTTAAGATGTATGCCATGTATTATTTTACCAAGTTGCTTTTGCAATATAAATTTTTATGATATCATGATTTATCTTGCAAAACTAGACCGACATTGTAAAACCCCTACCGAATGATTGGGTAATTTCATGCAATGTATCAAAAGTAACATCAATGAAAACCTTTTTAGGGCAATATGTGTATTATTATGAACTAGGGTTAGGAAACGTAACCTAACCTAACCACATGAAGACATAACCTAACTTAGGTTAAGGGGTTAGTTGATCTTATACATCACTAACAAAAAGATGATAAAAATTATATATCAAATAATATAAAAATAAATAAATAACAGAAATATAAAATAAATACATTAAAATAAGCTACTAATCATATGCCTTGCATAAGATGAGAGAGAAGAGAGAAAATACACACAAAATGTGTAGAAATGAGTGCGTGTGTGTGTGTGTGTATATATATATATATATAAAATTTGGAAGGGAAAAGGAGCATGCACATGTAGCTTGCTGCCGAGAATATAGCATTTCACGACCTGGAACCCAGCCTATGCGGATTAGGGGTTCGTGATCGGCCACCGAGGCCTTTTTCAATGATCACAATACTTTTCTCATTTCCAATCAATCAAACGCAACGGAATAAATTATTTTCTATTGCAGAAGCGTCAATATATCATTCAACATCAGTCATTCATATATATTCCATAGTAACCACAAAAGTACATGGTGTGAATTCTCAAAATCTACTGACGTCATATTCAATATACATTCCACACTTACCAAAAGTGACTACGTCATGTCTAACAAAACCTTAATACAAAAAGGTTAATAGCTATAAGCTTTCGGCTATCCTGGCTAAACTTGCTATTTCCTTGCCAATATCATTACCTGAAATATATTGGATAAAAATTCATATGAGCTCGACAACTCGTGAGTATTCCATAACATGCCAAGGGTTTCAAAACTACTATGTAGTACATTCTGAAATGTCTATACTTATATGGAATTAGAATACATCATATCAAAGTACAACAAATCAGAAACTAGTATCAAAGTCATTTTCAATAAATCTTAGTTCAATCACAGTTGTAAATCAAAATCGATAATATAGCACAATCATAATAATGATCCAATAACATAGTTTGATAATGATGATTAGTATTATAATTCAAACATGGTTCAAAGTCGTTTTCAATATCAATAGTCATAGTCAAATCAACATCATAGTATAATATTGTAACTCAATCATAGTTACGGTTCAAAGTCGTTTTTAAATTCAATAGTCATAGTTCAAAATCATCATCAAGTTTGGTAACATAGTTCGATAACAATTTCATAGTCTGATAATCAAAATTGTAGTTCAATAGTCCTCAATTCGATGATTCAAAGTTCAATCATAGTTCACATTTGATATTCATAAAAGTTCAATTCAAATTCCTCTTCTATGGCCAACAAATTAGAACCTCGCTGACTGAGATCAAATTCAATAATACCACCAATATACCCCGTGGTTAGGGTTCAATAAAGTCACAATCTATTCGATAATGACAAATCATAGAAGATTCTATGGCCAGCAAATTAGAACCTCATTGACTGAGATCAAATTCAATAATACGCCGTATCACACCGGCTCACCACCAATATACCCCGTGGGCAGGGTTCAATAAGGTCACAATCTATTCAATAATGACCAATCATAGAAGGGTGTTTCATTCAAAACATCAAAATCATATCCAAAATCAATAACATCAATAACAATATCAATTATTCAAATAAGAGTTCCATATTTAGCCTTTAGTCAAAACAGTTTAGAGATTGGTAAGAAAAACTGTATAATGTCATGAGTATTTTACAGAATATGTTCTTGAATCAGAGGGAAGACAGTATAGATATCAATAGGTCATTTAAAACATATACTAGGTATAATGTATTTGTTATCAAGCTATAAGGAATTGGCAATATCAATAAGTCATTCAAATCGATATCAAATGGAAGGAGTCTATTTTCAAATCATAAAAGAGTTTGATATTTATATCTATAATAAAAATCCACCTCAACATGGTATGAAAATACTCATAAGGCATCAAATATCAAAATTGTAAAAGAGTCGATATTTATATCTATAGTGAAAATCTACCTCAACATGGTATGAAAATACTCACCTGAAGTCCCAAAAGCAAATTCCAAAAATCCGTCCTTAACGAGGGTCCCTATAGTTACAATTCAAGATCTTGTTACTTTCTTGTTCAAAGTGTCATACAATTTAACTTGTCAATTTAGAGCTCTCTTTATTCCAATTACCCTCTCCCTATAGCTTTATTAAGTCTTAGGGATGCGTTGGTCATTTTTCAGTTTGTTATCGGGTCTTATTTTTCCCACAAGGATGTCACTATTAGGTTCAAAGTGTTGAAGATAATTGGTTTAGGTTTTTCTAGATCTAAATTTGCGTATCTGTAGCTTATTTTAAGCCTAGGGAATTTTTGTGATTTTATGTTTTTACGTGTCATATGTTTTTGGTACTTCATTTTCCAAAATGGACTCTACCGTTGAGTCTGGATTGCCCAAAATAGTCAAGATGGACTACCTTTTATATTCAATTGGCCCCGGGTATTATTAGGGGAAAAATGGTAATTTTATATTTCACATGTCTAAATTTTTGAGACTTAATTTCACAAATCAGACTTCGCCGTTGAGTTCGGAATGCCAAAAAACATTGGGTTACACTATTCTTTTAATTTATTTGGACTTTATTTGACTAATTTTTGGCCTAGAGGCATTTTAGAAATTTTTCTATTTAAATATTATTAAATTAATTTACTGTTGGGCCTTAGTGTGATTATTCAAAATTTCCGGAGTCAAATTAAAATTTCCTGAAGTTCCGGACTGAACCAATGGGTTTATTTTTATTTTTAAGTGAACCGGTCCAATCTGTGCTGAACCAACTAGTTCAGCCGGTCCACTGCGTCATGCTGACGTCAGCCCTAATTCTTAGTTTTAAATCAACTTAAACCAAAACGACGTAGTTTTGGTAAACATTTTAAAACCCCATTTTAGTTCGGTAGGGGCCCGACCCGAGGTCCGGATCCAGACCCGACCCAAACAGTGCTTCGTTTTCTTCACTACGCCACTAGAGCAGTGAAACCCTAGAATTTTTCTTCCTCGTTTCATCAATTTTTGAGCTAGGTTTCTTCACTGTTTTTGATCCAAACATTTCTTGGGGGTTAAGGGAAAACTTTGGTGATGGTTTGAGGTGTTGAAGCCAACCATGGAGTTCGGTTGAACTCCATTATTGTCTCGCCTGTAACTCCATCGTACAACTGCATTTCTGGATGGTTTTGAAAGATTTTTGTTAGGCCGTGATCCTCTTCCTATGGGGTTTCATATTTCATTAAAAAAAAAACAAGGTTGGAGCTCAAATGGTGAAATTGATTTGGGTGACCGTGACCTACAAGTTCACTTTTCTCTCTTATCATGCGTCCATTTGTTAAAATTTTGGTGGATTTGAAATCCTCATAACATCTAGTTCACGCCCCAACTTGCCAAAACTCATTTAGTTTTGGTCAATACAGACCCACTTCCGAGATCCTTCAATGGCAAATTCGGTTGCATGCAGAGATTCTGGGGTCCTTTGGACTCCATTTTTACTGCTAAGCTATTGGAATCAAACATAGGAATGCAAATCATACAAGGGTAGGGTGTTTACCTGATTGTGGTTAGTCTTTCTTTTCTTTTTTTTTTTTTTTTTTTGAAGATCTCAGCTTCTCTCTCTCTAACAGCTTCTCTCCTTCTTCCTCTGTCTCTCTCTTGGTTATATGCATGGCTAGGCTTCCTTCTAGACCACCATGGTTGCAAGAACTCCCCTTATTGGGTTTGGTTTTTGGGGCAGCCTCTTATGAAACAAAAGAACACCTCTTCTCTTATGCTTCCTCTCTCTACCGCACATGCACACACACACACACACTTATATTCCTACTCGTCTGATTGCCCTTAACACACTCAAAGTCACATGCGTATATCACACTCCACCTCTGATTTTTTCTGAACTTCACAACACACTCAACTCACATATAATTATATCTTATATATTTCATTTAAAAAATAATGGTTGCTGCATGAATGGCCATTGGTCAATTTGGGAGGTAGAGGTTCATTTTATGTATATATATATACATATTTATTACAAAATAAGATACAAAAAGTGGGTAGCCCAAGTGGCTAAATTTTTTAGCTTAAGTGCTTGCTAAATTTTTGGGTCAAGGGTTCAAATCTTATGGATTGCACCTTTGGTTCAATTTTTCCTATTTTTCCTTATGCCCCGTTTGGGAATTTAATTATTTGTTTTATTTTATTTTAATCTATTTATTTGTTTATTTATTATTATTATTATTATTTTATATCAAGGTTTAATTTTTCGTAACTTCTTATTTGCTTTCGTCAAATTTCTAATATCAAGTTAGTAACTTAATTTCTCGGTAAACGGGTCGGGGTGTTACACAGTAGCCCACTATGACAGTATTGTTACTAGGGATGTCAATTTGTAACACGACACGACAACACGACTCGAGCACGACTCGAACACGATTAATAAACAGGTTGTGTTTGGGTTTTACTAATGTCAACCCGTTTAACACGACTTAACACGTTTAATTATAAAATATATTATGAGTTAAGGTAATTCATCTCACATCAAATATTTATTAAATTTTTGAGATTTTTTTATTTATAAAAGAGGTTTCTACTTTCATTTGGCCCATATTCAAAGTTACTAAACTTGAAAATTATCTATACATATTAAAAGATAGGTAAATTATTTTATTTAAAAAATAAAAAAATTAAAATAAATGCGTTAAGTGTGTCAACACGTGTAGCTTGTTTAATAAATGGGTTGGGTTTTGGTTTTGAAACTTAACACGATTAGTTAATAGTGTCGAGTTAGGGTTCATACATATTTTTGAATATGTATGCCTTGACACGACCTGAACACGACATGATAATATGAATTGACACCCCTAGTTGTAACTGCAGCAGCACATGCCATAGCTACTATGACCCACAAAGCCAAACCTCCCTTGTTTACCCACTTACTTAGTTGTGAAGCAAAAGTCTCACATATATTTACAAACTGTGCAAACCTAAACCCCCCTTGATGAAACTAAGTGAGTAAGAGAGAAACTTTTGTGCAAAAGGAGGATGAGAAGTTGTTGAGGCAGAATGAGAAGGAAGATAAAGAAAAAGAGGAAAATTTGGATTTGTACTTGATACACGTTAGAACTCAATTCCTTTTAATGTTTTTAAGTTTCTATGTAAATTTTAAGTTGAATCCATATGGAAATTGGGTCTAAAAAGGCTTAAAACCCCTACTACATAGACAATGTGTAACACCCCGATCCTATATAATTAATAATTAAATATTAATTATTAATTAATACCGGCTCAGAGAATAATCAAGGGAATTAACCCTCCCGACGGTCAAGATAGACCGATAAAACAATTAAAACATGTTCGAGAATAGGGTACAATACCCGAACCTAATTACCAATTAATTAGGTGAAATAATGTCAATTTAACACTGACGGAATTCGAATTAATTAACCACGGAAATCCCGAATGACTAATAAATGACATGGAACCTCTGATACTGAAGATTATTGAAATACGAAACTCTCAGAACAAACCGCATCGAAAAAGGAGTTATGGAATGAAAGTTATGCAGGAAACATTGAAAACTGAATTACTGTGCAGCCAAACGTGGCCTTAACCAAAAATGGTGAAAAATGGCCAAATTGGTGGGCAAGGGGAATTGAACCCTTGACCTACGGAGAGAATGAATTCCATCCAAAAATTAAACCAAGTGGCCACCAGCACCTTTGTGCCCATATACCCAACTTAATGGTATATAACACTGAATTGCTCCAACTTGCCACCCAAATGGACCAATAGCAATCCATGCAAACCCCATATGATTAGTTTCCATCCCCTCATGTCAACCCCAATCAGTCGCCCGAACCTGCACACATAGATATATACATAGATGTATATATGTATATATATAGATATATGCTTCTTGAAAAGCAAGAGGGTTTTGCATGTGGACATGAGTTCTCACATAGATGCAAATTAGGCATGCTGAGAATGGCTGTTGTGTGTGTGCTCGGGTAGGGGAGTCTAGAGAGAGAAACATGTGAGGCTTGCATGTATATACAAGCTTGTGTGTGTGCATGGTGTGTTTCATTAGAGACGCACCAAAGGGGATTGAGGACTCAGCAGCACACGACTGCACTGGGGCAACCTGGACCAAGCCATGAACAGGCCTGAATCGAGCCAAGAGGAGAACTATCACTGTATGAAAGGTAACCCTTTAAAACTGAAAAATTTTATGTTTAAATATTGACACTGTTTTGATAGTCTTAGACCATACAAACTGTGTAGATGAGTTACTGTGAGGCTTGGGATGGTTATAGAACCACTGAGAGGGTCCAATAGGCATAGAAAACATAAAACCGAGACCCAACCGCCATGGATAGAGCTTCCCTGTAGTAGGTCTGATTTGACCTCCATAAAACTGAATCTTGATGGTCTAAACATGAACTAGACCTTCCTAAGGTGTCAAAACCACGGATCGGCGACCTAGAAACCTAGGTCTAGACCCTCAAAACCGAACCTATAGGTCTCGGCCATGGAACCCAAAATCTAGAATAGGCTCTTAAACTGAAATGGCTAAATGGGATGTTGATCCCCATGGACATACGGTCACAAAGAACCAAACCTTGTGAGATTTGGTTGAGAAATAAGGCCCCACGACCGAACTGAAAACCTGCATGATAATCGGTTATACAGAGCTCAATCCATGGATTTGAAGCTCGAAATTAATGCCAAATCGTTGGTCTCACTCCCAGAGATGTTTTGGAATTAAAACATGTTGAAAACCGTGCTTGAAAAGCCACGAAATTGAGAAATTGTAAACCTGCAAATTAGGGCAAACGGGGGGAAGAAATGGGGAAGACGGAGTTGACTCGGCCGAGTTGACCGAGTCATACTGAGTTGGCCCAGTCAACGTAGACACGTGTCGACATGTGAGCGCGCCACTGCTTAATTGAAACTACACCGTTTTGCTGTTAACTGATTTATTTCAAATTGAATTATGCCTGTTTGGATGCGGTGTTAACAAATTAAAATTTGCAATTGGGCTAATTCTGAACATGGATAAGGACCAATTAGGGGATAACAGGAATATTTAATTCCGGTTTTCTGAAGGGTTAGTGAACCAGTTGGTTCACAGTGTAATTGGACCGGTTCAGTTCTTGAACCTAAAACCCAAGGGGTTTGAACCCCTATTTTCTGAATTTACATTTAACCCCCAAAAGTTTCTAAAAATTTAGGATCTGCCCCAACAGTTCTGAAAAATTATACAGTGGCCCAAATTTTGGGAAAATTGTACATTTAAGCCCTGCCAAATTAATTAAATAATAAAATAATTATTTTATTATTTTATTAAATAGGTAAAATTATAATTTTACCCCTGGACATTAAATATGTCAAACGGAGTCCAAATAAATTAAATAAATAGTGTATTTTCACTATTTCAAGCATTCTGGACTCAATGGTATAGTCCGATTTTGGAAATACAGTCCCGAAAAATACAGACCCGTAAGTGATAAATGACTGAACTGCCCCTGATGGTACCCAGACCCAAATAAAAATATCAGATAGCCTATTTTGACTATCTCGGGCATTCTGAACTCAACGGTGAGGTCCGTTTAATGAACCGAGGTCCCGAACAATACAGACACGTAGGTGTAAATGACCGAATTGCCCTTAATGAAACCCAGGGCCGTTTAAACATAACAGACAGTCCAATTTCACTATGTTGGACGCTCTGGACCCAATGGTGAGGTCTATTTTATGAACTGACGTGCCGAAAAATACGGCACATGAAATTACCAAATTACCCCTGATACCGTACGAGACCTAAACAAAGTCCGATTGGGACGAAACTGATACCGGTAGGAGCCCAGACACTGGTGAGACTGTATACTTGATTAGATGACGAATTGGGGTCAGAATTACACAAAATGTAAAATGACCAAAATACCCCTGAGCACTATAAGTGCAAAGTAGAGGTCGAATAAAGGTCAAACTGATCTGATAAATTATCATAGGGATAATTATGAACACTGAAGGGCTAAATAAGACTCCGAGACAGTCAACGCGTAAAATGAGAAATGACCGATGTGTCCCGACGATCTAAAGCAGATACCAAATGAAGTCCAAGGGACTTACAAATTTATACATGAGATATATGGGACGTTCTGAGGACCATGATAGGGTCCGGGGCAAAAATGACAAAATTACCATTTTGCCCCTAAGACTAAATAAGTACCCAACTGATACCAATTAAAGTCTAAAAGACTTAAAACTTCATATATACGATATATGGGATATTCTGAGGACCATGACAGGGTCTGGGATAAGAATGGCAAAATTACCATTTTGCCCCTATGGTTAAAATGAGAACCTAACTGATATCGATTGGAGTCCAAAGGACGTAGAACTTTGTACTTAAGATATAAAGACTATTCCGAAGACCACGACCGGGTCCGGGACAAGAATGGTAAAATTACCATTTTGCCCCTAAGGTTGAATGAGTGCCTGACTGATAACAATTGAAGTCTAAATGACTTAGGATATAATCCTAATAACTGCTAAGCCTAATTAAAGAATGAAATAGCCTCGGGTGAGACCCAATGAAAGGGCGATAGGCTACTAGGCTATCTTAGGTAATCCGATAGATACCTAAGATGACGAATGAGACCTGAATGGATGAGTTCTGATCTGTCTGTGATTGATGATTATTATTCAGGATATACATGGAGATGCCTGACGTACCTAGAGGTTATCGGATTATTTATGCAAGGAAATAAGCGTAAAGTTTGTGAGTAACTTCTGACACTGTTTTGATACTGTCCCTTGATTTATTGATTTGTTTTGAATGCAATTATTTAAGTGCAATTATTTAAATGCATGCCTTTCCGTACTATATCACTTATGACATGGTTTTAGTCTTTTTAAATACTTGACTATATTCCTGATCCCTGTGCTAGCATTCCGTACTGTTTTGCCCGTTTTGAACTGTTGAGATAAAATGGATATATTGAACCATTATTTTTGAAACGATTAAATAAACCATGTGATATAGGCAAAGAACAACATTTTGTTGTATCGTACCGCTTTGTATAGTATACTGTCTGAATGCTATATTGTTTAAATGTATGTACTTAATGTACGCTCTTTGTACCACATTCCACGTGATGTGCTTGTGTCCTTCGAATTAGGGATTCCGTTCAGTTCGGTTATGTGTTGTCCGTTAATGATATGTCTGCCTCGATTGATATGTTCCATCCGGTTCTGACATGTTCCGTCCGTTAATGATGTTAAGTCCGCCTTGATTGATATATGGTCCAGTTCCGTTGTGTACTGTCCGTTAATGATACGTCTGTCTTGATTGAAACATTGTTCAGTCTAGTTATGATTAGTTCCGACAGTGATGTGTCCCTGACTTGATTGTTATATTGTTTTTACCCAGTTTCGTTATGTTGTGTCCTGTTCATGATTTGCCTGTGTCTTGATTAGTGTATTGTTTCCGTTTAGTTCTGTTATAATTTTATCCGTTCGCGATATGCCTTTGCTTGACTGATGTATTGTTTCCGTTCGATTCCGTTATATTCCGTCCGTTGATGATATGTCTGGCCTGATTGATAGATGGTCTAGTTCCGTTATGTTTCCATTCTGTTATTGGTATGCCTTGTCTTGATTGATCTTGTTCAACTCCGTTATGTTCTAGCCATTGATAATATGCCCCTGTCTTGACTGACTTATTGTTCCCACTCGGTCCCGATTGTGATTCGTTCCGTTAATGAAGAGTCTGTGTCTTGACCGATATATTAGCAATAGTTATTGTTTTGACAGATTGGTTATGTCATGTTCCGATCCGTTTGTATTGTTTGTTCGATTCTGTTTTATTGTACTAGACTGCTTATGAAATGGATTTATAAAAATAGTTATTTTTGAAATGACTAAATTATCTATGTGCCTTGGAAGCACAAAACTGGTTTTGAAACCCATGATAGGGAATCTGTGTTACTCACTGGGCTTATTTAAGCTCACCCCATTATTCTGACATTTTTCAGGAATTACCTCCATTGGATTAGAAGGTACTATGACATGACGAGAATAGGCCAAGTGGCATCGCAAGTATGGATCTGACGGCACTGAATTGTAGAGACTGGTTTATTGTGGATTGAACCTGGTTATTCCGGTGAGTGGTATGTTATGACTGACTTGACTGATATATACTAGATAGACATGGCTCATGGAACTAATGGTACTCTAGAGATAATAGATCTGCTCTGTTGTTATATGCTTGATTCTAGATATGCTCTGAGATTAGAATTGTTGACTAACTGGATTTAGTCTTGCTCTGTGATACACATTCTTATGATGGATAAGTGAGTTGCATTCCTGTGACACAAAGAAAAAGTTTTAAATTCCGCTGCATCTGACCCTACAGTTGGAGTGCAATTCGTCGGAAAGTTCAGAATTTGCCTTTGGTTGGTCGCGTCGCGATCGACTGGCAGTCACGTCCTCGACATCCACGTAGGGTGGGATTCGGGATGTGACACAATGGTAGCCATAGCCAACCACCAAGGTGGGTCATAAAAATAAACACCAAACTAAATTTTAGCAATGGGGGACTTAAACTAGATGAAAAATGAAACCTATTGTAAAAAGAATCATCAACTTTGGTTGAGGAATGGGGATTTAATTGACATCTATAGGAAAGGAGAATAATTGGCCAAATTAGGAATGTCACATCCCGCACCCCACTCTACGCAGATGTCAAAGATGTGATGCTAGTTAGCCACCTTGTCGGTCTTTATACCAACAATGCGACCAACCAAAGGCAAACTTTTGAACTTTACAATGAATTGCATTCCAAATGTAGGGTCAGAGCAGCGAAAATTAAAACCTTTTCATGTTGGGAATGCAACTCATCTATATACCATAGAGCACGTCTATGACCAGACATTTAATATTTCTAGAGTACCAATACCCATGAACCATGTCCAAATACATCTATTGCATATCAATGAATTCAATCATATCATTTCACTCACCTGAATAGCCTGAGTTAGACCACAAGAATCCAAGTCTCCACAAATCAATGCCAATCAAATCCTTACTTGGGATGTCTCTCAGCCTACTGATGTCTTCTTATTGTGCCTTCTAATCCACTAGAGATAAATCCTAAAAAATGTTATACAAATAGACTAAGCTTAAATAAGCTCAGTGAGTAACATAGGTTCCCTGCCATGGGTTTCAAAACCAGTTTTATATACATGCTATCCAAATAACATGCATGATCAAATGCAGCTTAAGTAGAACAAAACAGATCAGGTCAGAACAGAATAGAACATATCAGAACAGAGCCAAAACAGAACGGATCAGAACAGACCAAATCAGAACAGAACTAAACTGAATTGAATGCCAATACATCAATCAAAAGGCATATCATCAAATGTGTTTGAACCTCTCCCTGTCACGCCCCGAATTCCCGACCGAACCCGGGGACGCGACTCAAGCGAAAGAAAGGAAGAAAATAAAATAAACGACTAAATAAATACATAACGATTTAACTAATTTAGATACAAGCCTACATACATTCCTGTTTTATAAAATTTCGGCAGAACCTCCTTTGTTTTTCGAGCCTTTTTCCCCCTGATAATCACAATACATCATATATATATATACAAACACATCAGAATCCATCCTCACTCGGTGGCCACAACATCCATAGTTCAGTATATATCTATCAATTACTTTTAATACATCATATAATACATATTCAAATAAAAGAAATATCATACATCCTTTACAAAAATGGCCCTAGGCCTCATGTTTACAAATTGTTCAAATAAGAACCAAAGTGAAATGAGCTCATGCCCTTACATCAAAAAAAATTGCCCCAAGGGCTAAATCTTCAACAAAAATCTATTTCCATCCATTTCCTTCTATGCCCAAGGGATTCTCAAACAGCTGGTGCATCATCTGAAAATAGTGTCCCACGAATAGGTCAGCACAACCGCTGGTATAATATAGCATTAATTCTAGAAACAAATTTAAGGGCGTGACGTGTGCACGTGTACAGTTTAAAAGCTAAATCCCTCTATCCCCCAATGCTATGCAATGTTAAAATGCATGACGCACACATGCACTCCATGTCACCCATGTCCCACTTCACGGTCCGCCCCCGTCAGCCCGTGGGTACTGATGTTGGCCAGATTTGGGTTTTTCACCGCAGGACCTACGCCCTCATAACGCAAAGCACCTCGTGCTCAACTCACGCCATGTTTTCAAGAAATTACCCCATGCCAAAATGCCATGTTTTCATCATCCAATTTCAATGTGGCAATGCATCAAGCATATGGTGTTCCCTTTCCAAATTGTTGAAATTTGTCCCCACAAAACACATAATTTAAAACTCCAAATTATCGTGCGCATAATACACATCAAGGCTAATTATATCAACACACAATTAAGTCACAAATCTCACAATTCACAAGGAACACATGAATTTCATAAAGTATAAAGGCATCTATTCATCACATGGCTCATGTCACAAGGTGTGTCAACATGTACATAGGCTCACAATATAATAATATAACTCTATCAATGAATTAAACACCAATCAAGGCAACAAATCACTCAAAAACATCCAAAAACACATATATGCCTAAACTACCAACTCTAAACTTTTCAAAGGAGCTATCACCTAGGTGCTTTCTTAACCTTAATTATACACTTACAGCAGTTCAAACTTAATTAAAAACACAAGGGAACTTAAATCTATTTCTAGATTAGTACTACATCATACCTAAAATCAGTTTTTCTTAAACTGAGAAGGCTGTATTTTCTGGATGTCTAAAATTTTCAGTGAGTCTATAGTACTCATTGATCTGAACACTTTCTCAGAAGGATGTTCGGCCAAATTCCTGCTTGAAATGTGTGTTCCGGCAGCTTGAAAATGTGGAATTTTAGGGCTTTTCTCTCCCTCTCTCTATACGGACGAGATTTCTGAAATATCTGAATGTATATGTGATAAGGATGGACTAGATGAGCTGTATATATGGTGGGGAATCAAAGGGGCAAGGGCAAATGACCATTTTGCCCTTAATGAGGCCGTAACCCCATTACTCTACAGCTCATTCCTAAACGATTCAAATTGAAATTATGTTTTAACCAATTTTCATAAAATTATTTTAAATGAAAATTATTAGAAGGAAACATTTTCATTTGAGGTCGGCTTAGACCCGTTCCACCCGGGTCACCCGAATACCCTTTTTCTCCAATTCTGAAAACCATTTCCGTTTTGGTTAATTTTCGTACAGCGGATACGTCACATTATTATAATCACTTTACTCTTCTATGACACACTCTAAATATGTTTCTAAATAGGTCGTTCGGTGAAAACAGTGTAAAAAGGTACTTTACCGATAAAACCGACAAAAGTGATAAACTATGCATGCAAAGCGTTCTACCTCAAAAATGAAAAAGTTACCCTCATTTTTTGGATCTCTACATCCTTCCCCCCTTAAAGAAATTTCATCCCGAAATTTAGAAATGTACCTCTAGTAGTGAACAGCTCGGGGTACCTAGCACGAACCTTAGCCTCACACTCCTAAGTCGCTTCCTCGACCCCATGATGGCTCCAAAGGACCTTGACCAAAGGAATGGTCTTGCCTCGCAAAACCTGGTCCCTCGAGTCCAATATCTCCATGGGTCGCTCATCGTAGGAAACGTCACCCTCCACCTGAAGATCTACCCAATCAAGTACATGTGAAGGGTCGGGCTCGTGTTTCCTCAACATCGACACATGGAAGACGTCATGAACCCCTGATAGCTATGGCGGTAATGCTAGCTTATAGGCCACCTCACCCACCTTCTCAAGGATCTCAAATGGGCCTATAAACCGCGGCGATAGCTTTCCGCTACGCCCAAATCTCCTCAATCCTCGCCGTGGAGCTACCCTGAGGAATACATGCCCTCCAACGTCAAATGATAGTGGTCGGCGTCTCCTATTAGCATAGCTTTTCTGGCGACTCTGAGCTGTCAATAACCGCTGCCGTATCACCTGTATCTTCTCCGTGGTCTCACGGACTATATCAGGTCCCAAGGCAGCTGTCTCCCCTGCCTCAGTCCAACACACTGGTGAACGACACGGTCTACCATATAAAGCCTCAAAAGGTGCCATCTCTATGCTGGACTGGTAGCCGTTATTGTTGGCAAACTCCACCAAAGCAAGGTGGTCCTCCCAGCTACCCCGAAAATCCATGACACATGCCCTAAGCATATCCTCCAGAATCTGAATAGTACGCTCTGATTGTCCATCTATCTGAGGGTGAAAAGCAGTACTAAACAGTAGCTGAGTCCCCAATGCAGTCTGAAGACTCTGCCAGAACTGGGCGGTGAAACGTGGGTCTCTATCTGAAACAATGGATACAGGAACTCCGTGTAGTCGTACTATCTCTCGGACATACAATCTACTAAGGACATCTGATGAGTCGGTCGCTCTAATCGGTAGGAAATGTGCGAACTTCGTCAATCTGTCCACAATAACCCAAATAGCATCGTGACCCCTCGGTGACTTCGGAAGACCCATCACAAAATCCATGGTGACATACTCCCACTTCCACTCGGCCACTGGCAATGGCTGTAGCAAACCTCCAGGCCTCTGATGCTCAGCCTTCACCTGCTGGCATGTGAGACATCTAGACACATACTGTACCACATCTCTTTTCATCCCTGTCCACCAATACTAGCGACGTAAGTCGTGGTACATCTTCGTGCCCCCGGGGTGCACCGCTAGGCGTGAATGATGGAAGTCCCTAAGAACATCTGCTCGAAGAGACTCTGGGACAAATACTCTACCCATGTACCTCAGGCTAAGATCAGAATGGACTGTCCATCCCTCAAAACCCTCGGCACTAGCAACCCGTGCTCTAATCTGCTTATGGCTCTTCAGCTGGCGAGAACCATAGGCTACTACTCGGCCATCCTGCATCAGTACACAACCCAATCCCTCTCGGGAAGCGTCACAATACACGGTGTAACTGATGCCTCCCTGAGGTATGATCAGGACAGGTGCTGTAGTCAATCTCCTCTTCAGCTCTTGAAATGACTGCTCACAGTCATCTGTCCACTCAAATCTAACGCCCTTGCGTGTCAGACGCGACATAGGCGCAGCCAGGCTAGAAAATCCCTCTACAAAGCGGCGGTAGTACCCAGCTAATCCCAAGAAGCTCCGAATCTCAAATACGTTTTTCGGCCTCTCCCAGCTCATCACGGAGTCAATCTTGGAAGGGTCTACAGATACTCCACTGCCCGACACAATGTGTCCCAGAAATTGCACCTCCTGAAGCCAAAACTCGCACTTTGAGAACTTGGCAAACAAGCGATGCTCCCTCAGAATCTACAATACAGTCCATAGGTGGAAAACATGCTCGTCCTTAGAAGGTGAGTAGATCAAGATGTCATCAACAAATACCACAACAAACTGGTCCAAATAAGGACTAAAGATGCGATGCATCAAGTCCATAAATGCTGCCGGGGCGTTCACCACGCCGAATGGCATAACCACAAACTCATAGTGGCCATAGCGAGTGCGGAAGGCTGTCTTTGCGATATCCTCCTCCCGTACTCTCAGCTGGTGATACCCGGATCTAAGATCAATCTTCGAGAAGCATCTCGAACCCCTAAGCTGATCAAATAAATCATCTATCCTCGGCAAAGGGTACTTGTTCTTGATCGTGACTCGGTTCAGCCTCCTATAGTCCACACATAACCGTAATGTACCATCCTTCTTCTTTGCAAATAGTGCTGAAGCACCCCACGGAGAAGTGCTAGGACGGATAAAACCCTTACTCAGTAAATCGGTTAACTGCTCCTTCAGCTCCCTCAACTCAGCTGGAGCCATACGGTAAGGTGAAATGGAAATGGGTGTGGTACCTGGGATGAGCTCTATGGTGAACTCTATCTCTCGCCTCGGTGGTAAACTAGTTAAGCCATCCGGGAAGACATCCGGAAACTCATCCACTATAGGTGGCAATACCCTTTCCGTGGTCCCACTATCATCAGCTATCAAACTAGCCAGCATATAAGTGTAACCTCCCCAGCTCTTCGAGTCATATAGGGGTGGTACTAGAAAATCTCCCCGATCCCCAGTGAAGTAAAAACAATCTCCCTCGGGGGTACATACAGTCACTCTACCCCTGTAACAGTTTATGCTAGCTCGAAATGCAAATAACCAGTCCATCCCCAATATAATGTCAAAGCCAGTCATATCAAGCAAAATAAAGTCAAAGGAAAGGGTGCGGTCAGCTATCTCAATAGAGCAATCTCTACAGATCCTCGTCAAAGTCACACTTCCCCCAACAGGGGTGTCAACATGCAGTGGTGGATCTAATCGATCTATGTGCAACCCCAATGTCATGGCTAGCATGGTAGATATGAATGAATGAGATGCACCCGAGTCTATCAATACGCTGGCCCATGAACTGAACACAAGGAATGTACCTCGAACCACTGAAGGCCCGGAAGTAGATGCCTCTGGTATAGCCACTGCATACACACGGCCCTGCGTAGTCCGGCTCTATCTACCTCCTCCCCTCGGTCCCTGTTGTCCTCCTCCCCTCGGTCCAGGAGCTCTCACACTCTGCGTGGAGGGTGCAGGCTAGGGATATGGCACTGGAGGTCTATAACTCAACTGAGGCTGTGGTGGTGCCATCTGAATGGGCTGATAAAAATATGGCCTCGGTGAGCTCTGAGAGGTCTGTCCTTGAGTACAAGTGGCACTAACATGGCCAGGCTGATGACAGGTGTAACATAGCTGTGGCGCTCTCAATCCTTGACCCGGTACTAGTGGTGGTAATGACCCCTGGCTAGAACCAGCTCCCCTCCCCTGACTGGGATCTCTCTGGGGACAATCGGCCATCCTATGACCAGGCTGCCCACACTGATAACAAGTAATGGGCCTCTGTGGTACTCCCCCTTGGAAGGTAGGAGTCATGGGGGGGCGAGGGGCAAAAGATGGAGCAGGCTGCTGTGATGTCTGGGCAAAGGAAGTGTTAGCCCTCTGCCTCTTAGTCGGTCCCCTACCCATATAAACTGGGGCTGGTGTAGCAGTTGGGGTTGTAGCTGTAGTTGTCCCCCTCTGTGCCCGAGACTTTCTAATTTCCCTAAGGTCAGCTAGCTCTCTCTCTACTCTATTGGCCCTAAGCACTGCGTCCTCATAAGTATCTACAATATGACCTGCCAGACTGGTTCTAATAGAGGTCTTTAGCCCCTTGAGAAAATGGAAAACCCTCAATGGCTCATCTCTAGTGATATGTGGGGCAAATCTCCCCAAGGCAGTAAAGCGGGACTCATACTCCGTCACTGTCATGTCCCTCTGAAGAAGTGTTATAAACTCCTCCCTAAATCTGACCCTAGCAGTCTCAGGAAAATAGTGGTCATTGAACATGGCCACAAATGCATTCCATCCCTCGCCAAATCTATCAATCCTATCTGCAGCCAATTGCCACCTCTGGCTGGCCATAACATGCCACGACACACTTGCCTAATCAATACTTACATATCTAGTGTCAACCATCCCTACCCGTTGGTTACACTCAACAACTGACACAAAGTTCTAACATAGCCCTTTACTAAGAAGGATTTTATCTAAACAATGCAATACACGCATACTTAAACCTTGCTAGTGTTCAACTAACTTACAAATGTTCAACTCTCAGTGAATACTATCCAAAACAATACATCTCTCCACAAACAGGGTTTAACACAAGAACATCTTTAAAAATTTAAAGATAAACACTCTAAGTATCCATTTATACACAAAAAGCTCCATAAGTCCAAATCCTTATTTTAGCATTTTAAGGTTTGATGTGTCTTTTATTATTTCTTACTTTTATAGCTAGGTGATAACCCTTCATGGATCACAGCTCCTTTTATTACTGGCTGATGGGGCGCCATCCATCAACTGTAACTCAAGACCTGAGACCAATCTAGTCTGTATAAATGTCATAGTCATAATACTATAATCCCTGAAAATCAGTTACTAACCTAGTATATACACATACAAGATCCAAAAATAACAGTCAACAGTTAATACTTATCCAAGCACTCAACCATAGAATCCATCATAAAAATATACATATACATGAATGAACACAACAAACCAAGTAGATAACTAGATCTATAACCTATCTCATAAATAACTAGGCATACCGCCTACCGTATAGATAACTAAGTACACAACCCATATTACAAACAACTAGGCACATGGCCTATCCCATAAAATATATTGTCTATCTCATAGACAGGCATTTCCAATTCCAGTCAACCAATATATCCAACAACCACGTACCCTCAATCAATCAGGAAATCAAATATAAACCATACCCGTGCACACCAGTGTAACCCATGTACCTAAGACATACCACTCAAACTTACCCAACTAAACTAAAAGCCTAACTTCTCCCACTGTCCCCTAGGTATTCGAACCTAGGCTCTGATATCACCTTGTCACGCCCCGAATTCCCGATCGAACTCGGGGACGCGACTCAAGCGAAAGAAAGGAAGAAAATAAAATAAATGAGTAAATAAATACATAACGATTTAACTAATTTAGATACAAGCCTACATACATTCCTATTTTATAAAATTTCGGCAGAACCTCCTTTGTTTTTCGAGCCTTTTTTCCCCCTGATAATCACAATACATCATATATATATACAAACACATTAGAATCCATCCTCACTCGGTGGCCACAACATCCATAGTTCAGTATATATCTATCAATTACTTTTAATACATCATATAATACATATTCAAATAAAAGAAATATCATACATCCTTTACAAAAATGGCCCTAGGCCTCATGTTTACAATTGTTCAAATAAGAACCAAAGTAAAATGGGCTCATGCCCCTTACATAAAAAAAAATTGCCCCAAGGGCTAAATCTTCAACAAAAATCTATTTCCATCCATTTCCTTCTATGCCCAAGGGATTCTCAAACAGCTGGTGCATCATCTGAAAATAGTGTCCCACGAATAGGTCAGCACAATCGCTGGTATAATATAGCACTAATTCTAGAAACAAATTTAAGGGCGTGACGTGTGCACGTGTACAGTTTAAAAGCTAAATCCCTCTATCCCCCAATGCTATGCAATGTTAAAATGCATGATGCCACATGCACTCCATGTCACCCATGTCCCACTTCACGGTCCGGCACCGTCAGCCCGTGGGTACTGATGTTGGCCAGATTTGGGTTTTTCACCGCAGGACCTACGCCCTCATAATGCAAAGCACCTCGTGCTCAACTCACGCCATGTTTCAAGAAATTACCCCATGCCAAAATGCCATGTTTTCATCATCCAATTTCAATGTGGCTGTAACACCCCGACCCCGTAAAATTTAATTAATTATTATTAATTAATACGACTTACAGAATGATTTAGGGAATTAATCAAAATCCCGACGGTCGCCATAGACCGATTAAATAAAGAAAATGTCTGGAGGAAGGGTACTTTACCCGAACCCAAATTACTGATTAAATCGAATAAAATAATGCCGTTTTTACACCAACGGAACCCGAATTAGCTAACCGAAAAATCTCGATATGTTTAATAAATGACACGGAACCTCTGACACTGAAGATAACTGAAATATGAAACTCCCGGAACAAACCGTGTCGAAAAGGAGTTACGGAATGAAAGTTATGAAGGAAAAACTGAAAACTGAATTACTGCGCAACCAAACGTGGCCTTAACCGAAAATATGGGAAAAATGGCCAAATGGGAGGCCAAGGGAATTGAACCCTTGACCTTTGAGTGAAAAGAAACCTCATCCAAAAAATAACCAACTGGGCTACTATTATCTTTGTGTCCATATATACAACAGAAATGTATATAACACTGAATTATCCTAATCTGCCACCAAAACTGGCCAATGGCCATCCATGCAACACCACACCCTTGCATCACCCCTATGCCCCTAGGCCATCATGCCTATGCACCTAGGTCATCATCTCTCTACAACACCTCATCACCAATCCACCAACCATATCACATGCAACCCAAATAATCTGCCATATACAAGATTATATGTGCATGTATGGAGGGGGGAAGAAATCAGAAATTGTTGTATGAGATCTGTTAGAGTGAGAAAGAGGGCTAGAGAGAGAAACATGGTGTGCATGTGTGTATATGGCCATGTGAAGAGATACAAGAGAAGGAAGAGAAGAGGACTGAGGCACGACTGGGACTGGGGCACACCTGAGGTGCCAAGGTCTGAACTGAGCTATGGGAGAGAGGAACAATGGCCTGAACCAAGGTATACTCCTCTTTAAACTGAAAAATTTTCTGTTAAAATTTGACATACTGTTCTGATAGCTTTAATCCATTTAAACTGTATAAATGAGTTCCTGTGAGGCCTGTAGAACGATTCTGAATCAATTGGGAGGCTCGAATGGGGCTTGAAACCCCAAACCGTGAGCAAACCGCCATTAAGCACCTTGGGTAACAGGTCTGAAACGACCTCCATAAAACGGACCCCTGATGGTCTAGAACTGATCTAGACACGAAAATGGTTCAAAAACTACTAAACCGCGATCCAAAATCGCATGGGAAGACCCTCAAAAACCGAACCTATTGTCTCGGCCATTGGAACCCAAACTTTACAATAGGCTTCCAAACTGAAATGTGAGAATGGGAAAATGAAGCCCCTGTTACTACGGTCACAAAGAGACAAGAAGCATGAAGTTTGGTGGAGTAATGAGAATTTAATAGCCGAAATATTTTTTCTGTTATTCCTCCATATATCAAGCTATTGAGCTTGATTCGACCCATGAAACCGATGCCAAGTGTTGGCATGACAACCAGGAACCATTTGGGATCAAAACAGATTGAAGAATGTACTTGAAACTCCACGAAATTGGAGAAAATCGGGACTGCAACTAGGGCAACAATACCCTGCACGATGGGGAAGACAGAGTCGACTCAGTCGACTCGCGTGTCGACTCAGACACGTGTCAGTCTAGGGCGTGCCACTGCTTTAGTGGAACGGCACCGTTTGGCTAAACTGATGTGTTTTAAAAAAATTGAATTCGGACCGTTTGGCAACAGAGTTAATAAATCAGAAATTGGGAAATTGATTTGGGGCCTATCCGAACCGAGAATAAGAAAGAAATTGGGAATATGAGGGATATCATATCCCGGTTCTCTGAAGGTAACTAGACCGGATGGTTTAGGGAAATTGGACCGGTTCACTTTCTGAACCCTAGAACCAAACGGTTCTGAACCTATATTTTATTAAATTCTGTTTTTTGCCCCACAGCTTTCTGAAAATTACGGAATTACCCCAACTGTTTTGGGGAATTACACAGTGGCCCAGAAGTTTGAGGAATTATTCATTTAAGCCCTGGAAAATTAATTAAATAATAAAATAATTATTTAATTATTTTATTAAATAGGTAAAATTATGATTTTACCCCTGGACATTTAATATGTCAAACGGAGCCCAAATAAAGCAAATAAATAGTGTATTTTCACTATTTCAAACATTCCGGACTCAATGGTACAGTCCGATTTTGGAAAATACAGTACCGAAAAATACAGACCTGTAAGTGATAAATTACTGTACTGCCCCTGATGGCACCAGACCCAAATAAAAATAAAAGACAGTCTATTTTGACTATGTCGGACGTTCTGAACTCAATGGTGAGGTCCATTTTATGAACTGACGTGCCGAAAAATACGACACATGAAATTACCAATTACCCCTGATACTGTACAAAGCCCAAATAAAGTCTGATTGGGACGAAACTGATACCGATAGAAGCCCAGATACTGGCGAAACTGTAAACATTATTAAATGATGATTCGGAGTCAGAATCTTACAAAACGTAAAATGACCAAAATACCCCTGAGCACAGTAAGTGCAAAGTAGAGGTCAAAATAAAGGTCAAACTGATCTGATAAATTATCATAGGGATAATTATGAACACTGAAGGGCTAAATAAGACTCCGAGACAGTCAATGCGTAAAACGAGAAATGACCGATGTGTCCCGATGATCAAAAGCAGATACCAACGAAGTCCAAAGGACTTAGAATTTACATATGAGATATATGGGACATTCTGAGGACCACGACAGGGTCCGGGGTAAGAATGGCAAAATTACCATTTTACCCCTAAGGCTAAATAAGCACCTAACTGATAGCAATTTAAGTCTAAAAGACTTAGAAACTTCATATATAGAATATATGGGATATTCCGAGGACCACGACTGGGTCCGGGACAAGAATGGCAAAATTACCATTTTGCCCCTATCGTTAAAATAAGAACCTAACTGATACTGATTGGAGTCTAAAAGACGTATGACTTTATATTTAAGATATAAAGACCATTCTGAGGACCTTGACAGGGGTCCGGGCAAAAGTGACAAATGACCGTTTTTGCCCCTAAGACTGAATAAGTAACCGACTGATAACGATTGAAGTCTAATGACTTAGGTTATATCCTGATGACTACTAAGCCTAATTTAAGAATAAAATAGCCCCGGATGAAACCCGATAAGAGGGCGATAGGCTACTAGGTTATCTTAGGTAATCTGATAGACACCTAAGATGACGAATAAGACCTGATGGATAAATTCTGATCTGTTTGTGATTAATGATGATTGTTCAGGATATACATGGTGATTGCCTGACGTACTTGGAGGTTATCAGATTGTTTATGCAAGGAGATGACTGTAACAGTTGTGAGTAACCTGGAACTTCTGACTTGGTGTATAAGTACACCGTCTAGTTACTGTATTTTAAATACTGTACTGCACTGTTTTATCTGATACACTGATTTCATGCCCTTACTCAAATGCATGATTTTTACTCTGTCTGATTCCTCTGTTCTGCACTGAAATAAACCTATCACTGTTTTTACTGAAAGAACAACTGATTCTTGGTACCACCTCAGTCTTGAGCACTATATGAGCATACTGCACTATTTAATCTGTGCATACTGTACTGTTTATTCTGTTATATTGTTCTGCTCTGCTCATAACTGATCTGTTCTGTTACTCTGATGTTTTAACTGATCTGTTCTGTTACTCTGATGTTTTAACTGTACACCTGTTTTTAAATACCGTTTCAAATGAACGTGTTTAACTAACTGTTATGTCTAATCTGTTCTGATCTGTTCTGTTGATCTGTCTGACCTGTTCTGTTTGATCTGTCCTGACCTGTTCTGTTGATCTGTCTGACCTGTTCTGTTTGATCTGTCCTGACCTGTTCTATTTGATCCGTCTGACCGGTTGTGTTTGATCTGTCTGACCTGTTGTGTTTGATCTGTCTGACCTGTTCTGTTTGATCTGTCCTAACCTGTTCTGTTTGATCTGTCTGACCTGTTCTGTTTGATCTGTCCTGACCTGTTCCGTTTAATCTGCCTGATCTGTTCCGTCCTGATCCGTCCTGATTTGTTTATGTCTGATCTGTTCCGTCCTGATCCGTCCTGATTTGTTATGTCTGATCTGTTCCGTCCTGATCCGTTCTGTTTTGTTATGTTTGATCTGTTCCGTCCTGATCCGTTCTGTTTTGTTATGTTTGATCTGTTCCGTCCTGATTTGTTATGTCTGATCTGTTCCGTCCTGATTTGTTATGTCTGATCTGTTCCGTCCTGATCCGTCCTGATTGATATTATACCAGTTGTTCCGTCCTGTTCAATTCTGATATGCCTTGTTCTAATAGATGTATTGTTCCGTTTTGTTCCGACATGTTCAGTTTCGATATGTCTTAATCTGACTGATGTATTGTTTCGTTTTGTTCCGTCATGTTCAGTTCCGATATGACTTGTCCTGATTGATATTGATTCGTTTCGTTCCGTTGATGATATAAATGTATCCTTGATTGATATACTGTTTCCACTCAGTTTTGTCTTGTTCCGTTCCGTTGATGATATACATGTATCCTTGATTGATATACTGTTTCCACTCAGTTTTGTCTTGTTCCGTTCCGTTGATGATATACACGTATCCTTGATTGATATACTGTTTCCACTCAGTTTTGTCTTGTTCCGTTCTGTTGATGAGATACCTGTATCTCTGGTTGACATATTGTTTCTGCTCCGTTCTGTCATGTTCTATTCTATTTTATTCTGATTTGTTATGTTTTATTCCATTCTGTTCGGTTATGATTTGCTATGACCTGTTCCGTTCTGTTCGGTTATGACTTGTTATGTTCTGTTCCATTCCGTTTCTATTATGTTTTATTGTGATCCGTTCTGACCTGTTCTATTTCGACCCGTTTTATTTTGACCCGTTCCATTCTGACCTGCTCTGTTCTGATTTGTTGTGCTTTGCTTCATCCTGTTCTGATTTGTTATGTCCCGCTCTGCTCGGATCTGCTCCGTTCTAACCTGTTGTGTTCTGTTCTGTACGGTTATACTTGATATAGTCTGTCATGTTCTGTCTGTCCTGATCTGTTGTTTTATTTTGTGCAGTCCTGCTTTATTCTACTGGAACTGCATTTAAAGTAGATTTATAAAACTGCTATTTCAGAAACAACTGAACTACCCTTGTGCTTTGTAAACAAGAAATGGTTTTGAAACCCATGACAGGGAACCTGTGTTACTCATTGGGCTTTTCGAAGCTCACCCCATTCCTTAACATTTTTCAGGAACGATATCTATTGGATCTGATGGCACTGATCTGTGGAGACTAGATTATTGAGGATTGAATCTATTTAATCAGGTGAGTGATGTACTTGACTGATATGTACTGAATATAGATATGGCTCATGGATTTAAATGGTACTCTAGAGATTATAGTTCTGCTCTGTTGTTATATGTCGAATTATAGGTATGCTCTGAGGTTGAGTTGTTAGTTGTTGGATTTTAGACTTGCTCTGTGTGATACATATCCTACGGTGGATACATGAGTTGCATTCCTGTGATAAAAAGAAAAAAAAAAGAAAGTTTTAAATTCCGCTGCATCTGACCCTACAGTCGGAGTGCAATTCACTAGAAAGTTCAGAAATTGCCTTCGGTTGGTCGCGTGGCGGCTAACTGGCATCACGTCCTCGACATCCGCGTAGGGTGGGGTTCGGGATGTGACAGTGGCAATGCATCAAGCATATGGTGTTCCCTTTCCAAATTGTTGAAATTTGTCCCCACAAAACACATAATTTAAAACTCCAAATTATCGTGCTCATAATACACATCAAGGCTAATTATATCAACACACAATTAAGTCACAAATCTCACAATTTCACAATTCACAAGGAACACATGAATTTCATAAAGTATAAAGGCATCTATTCATCACATGGCTCATGTCACAAGGTGTGTCAACATGTACATAGGCTCACAATATAATAATATAACTCTATCAATGAATTAAACACCAATCAAGGCAACAAATCACTCAAAAACATCCAAAAACACATATATGCCTAAACTACCAACTCTAAACTTTTCAAAGGAGCTATCACCTAGGTGCTTTCTTAACCTTAATTATACATTTACAGCAGTTCAAACTTAATTAAAAACACAAGGGAACTTAAATCTATTTCTAGATTAGTACTACATCATACCTAAAATCAGTTTTTCTTAAACTGAGAAGGCTGTACTTTCTGGATGTCTAAACTGTTTGGTCAGTCTATAGTACTCGTTGAGCTGAACACTTTCTCAGAAGGAAGTTTGGCCAAATTCCCGCTTGAAATGTGTGTTCTGGCAGCTTGAAAATGTAGAATTTTAGGGCTTTTCTCTCCCTCTCTCTATACGGACGAGATTTCTGAAATATCTGAATGTATATGTGATAAGGATGGACTAGATGAGCTGTATATATAGTGGGGAATCAAAGGGGCAAGGGCAAATGACCATTTTGCCCTTAATGAGGCCGTAACCCCATTACTCTACAGCTCATTCCTAAACGCTTCAAATTGAAATTCTGTTTTAACCAATGTTTATAAAATTATTTTAAATGAAAATTATTAGAAGGAAACATTTTCATTTGAGGTCTTCTTAGACCCGTTCCACCCGGGTCACCCGAATACCCTTTTTGTCCAATTCCGGAAACCATTTCCGTTTCGGTTAATTTTCGTACAGCGGATACTTCACATTATTCTAAGCACTTTACTCTTCTATGATACACTCTAAATATGTCTCTAAATAGGTCGTTCAGTAAAAACAGTGTAAAAAGGTACTTTACTGATAAAACCGACAAAAGTGATAAACTATGCATGCAAAGTGTTCTACCTCAAAAACGAAAAAGTTACCCTCATTTTTTGGATCTCTACAATCCCAGCAGCCCATAAGCAGACACTCGTGGGGCCTCTACCCTCTAGGTCAGATCAGAACGGAACACGATAGAATTGAGTGAAACAGAAACAGAACAAGATGCCAATCAAGCATATGAGCCTTTCCCAGCTGCCCATAAGCTGACACTCATGGGGCCTCTACCCTCTGGGTCATACTCTAGCATAAGCCAAACCGCTCAATCTTGTAATAAGCCCAGAGTAGACACAACATAACAAAACAGAATCGAAACAGACTCCAAAATGGCATATAACAAAACAAAATAGAACAGACCCGAACAGAATCAGAACAAGACATATCAAAAGGCAAGACAAAAGAAAATCATGCTATGTGTAATGCAGTACAAAGAGTATGCATTAAAGCATATGCATTTAAATAGTACAGTTTATGAAACAGTACAGTATATGAATCTAGATAATACAATACATATACACCAAGTTAGGGGTTTCGAGTTACTCATAAATCGTTACTCTTATCTCCATGTATCGATATTTTCCAGATATGTCTTTAGGCATATCCTTGCATATCCAAAATAATAATCATTAATCACAGACATATAAGAATTTCATCCATTCATGATTTATTCATCATCTTAGTAGTCTATCAGATCGCCTAATTAATTCCATTGGTCTATTACCCACTCATTGGGTTTCAACTGAGGCTATTACATTCCTTAAGTAGGCTTAGTAGCATTCAGACTTATAATTTAATTCATTTAGACTTCATTCGTTATCAATTAATCACGTATTTAACCTTAGGGGTAAAATGGTAATTTTTTCATTCTTGCCCTGGACCCTATCGTGGTCCTCTGAATATTTCACATGTCTTATATATAAATTTCTAAGTCTTTGGACTTCATTTGGTATCTGTTTTTTATCATCAGGACACATTGGTCATTTTTTATTTATACTTTAACTGTTCTGGAGTCTTATTTAGCCCCTCAATTTTTATAATTATGCTTATGACAGTTAATTATATCAGATTGGCCTTTTTTCGACCTTTACTTTGTATTTTTCGTACTTAGAGGTATTTTGGTCATTTCACATTTTATGATATTCTAACACCAAATCATTATTTAGGCACATATACGAGTTCACAATTATTTAGGTTTCCATTTGTATCAATTTCGCTCATTTTGAACTTTGTTTGGGCTTCGTATCATATTAGGGGCATTTGGTAATTTTATATCTTATGGTGGGATTACCCCGAAGTCCCCGGATGTCCAATCTAACATTTTCATTGTGTCCGAAACGTCCGAAAATGTTAAAGTAGCCTGTAACACCCCAACCCAATTAAATAATAATTAAGCCACTAATTATTAATTAGCAACCCGTAATAGAATAATTAAGAAAATTTAATCGGAAAACAAATGATAATTTCAAGTAGTTTCGAGACCTTAAATAAGGAGGTCAATTCTGAGGAAAAAAAATCTACGGCGACGATCTATGAAATTGATACGTGAAAGGGTAAATATTAAATTTAAAATCACAAAGTGAAAAAAAAAAATAATGCAACAAGTTAAAAATAAATAAATTAAATGCCAAACAAGGCACAAAGAGGAAAATAGCAAAAATAAGCCCAAATTGAGGCCAATGGGTTTTGAACCCTTGACCCAAGGTAGACAAAGCACTTAAGCCCAAAAAAAAATACCACTTGGGCTGCCCACCTATTTGTGTCTTATATTGCAAATTATATGTATATATGTATCAAATAACAAGCCCCACCTCCCAAATTGCTCAATCACCTTTCATGCAACTAAAAGAATTATTTTTAAAATAAAACAAATAAAATATAGGTGGTATTATATATCTGTATTACATGGGTGTAAACTCAAATTAGAAAATCAGATTGTGATATGAGTGTAAGTCAGCTAGAGAGAGAGACCTAGAGAAAGAGAAAGTGAGTGAGTTAGAGAGAGAAAGTGAGGGGTGAAGGAGGAAGAAGAAGAAGAAGGAAGGAAAAGAAGGATCCTTGCATGGTTGCCTGACCTGAAGGAGATCACAATCCAAGCCAAATAAGAAGAAGAAGAGGGGCAAACCACTGTTGGGGTAAAATTTCAAACCCACCATTTTCCTTTCTCTCTAAAATTTATACATCTATACAGGCTGTCTAGGTCCTTTTTATGCATGCATGCGAAATGTGGGTTTGGGGGAAAATAATAGAAAATAGATCATGAAGTTTGGAGCTTGGGACACACCATATGTAATATCCCGACCCGGGATACCGGGTCATATGGCACGCCTTACGAAGCAACGAAAATTATGTAGAAATTTTACATTAAAAAGGATTAATTAACTAAATAATTAATTAATTTATTATATGTGAATAAAATTATTATTAAAATTGATTTTACATGAACACACATATACACACATTATGGTGTATTATGTGTGTATGCTATCAAGTGTATATAGGCATGTATAAGTGGACAAGTGGGTATATATATATATATATTGTGTATATATATACCTAGATACATGTATAAAGTATAAAGTATAAAATATAACAAACTATTATATATATATAAGTATGTGTGCATGTATGTATATGATTTCATGTAAGTATGCATGTATGTATATGATTAAATTAAATATATATAAGTGAAAATATCTAAAATTTAGTGTGAAGAGGTGTGTGTGTCGGCTGTGTGTGTGAGTGTGTGTAGATAAGTTTGTGTGTGTATATATAATATACATATAACACCCAAAATATCAAGGGCCATTTAATGTAAATTGCCAAAGATGAAAAAGTAGAAATTATGGAGTGTAAGATGGGATGATAAGGTCAAGAATGAGGGCTGCAAACGTGTAGAGAGAGAGAGAGGAAGTGAAGAGAGAGAAGGGTCGGTTCCTTCTCTTTAAAAGAAAACCAATGCATGTCTTGCATGCTTGAACCCTCAAGGAAGCAGAGGAAGAGAAAGGAGGAAGAATCAGAAGTAAGGAAGGAGAAAAAACAGCAACAAAGGTGAGAGTTTTGAAAAACTATCAAATTCTCTCTCTAGAATTTCTCTACATACAAACTGATTTAAAGCTTCCATTTGATATATATGATGTCTAGAACATATTCTAAACATAACAAGCACGAAAATTTAGCTCAAAAACGCCCAAAAACATGAAACCCAGAAGCATCCTCCATTGATGACCTTGCATGAAGCAGGTCTGATCCGAGGGAAACCAAAATTTGTTTGGTGTATAGGGACCTCTAGTAGACCCTACAACCATGCTAAAAACCATCAACCGCGACCTTGAAGCTCGAAAATTGACCCTCAATTGTCTAGTTACAGGTTACGGGTTTACACCCTAACCCTTGAAACTCAAGATTAAAGCCATTTGTTTGAATGAAAACTTGATCCCCATGAAGAGGGGATCACAACAAGCCAAAAAGCATGAAAAACCATTGAGAAATAAACCTATACGACCGAGATGGCAGTTCGGGTTATCACAACCAAAACCGAACATATGAAGGAGTTTTAAACTCCAAAACGAATGCCAATCGACTTGTTTTTACCTTAGGAATAAATTGGGACCAAAACAGTGGAGAAAGATCGGTTGAAATGTCACGAAATAGAAGGAAAAGAAAACCTGCAAATTAGGGCAACGTAGGGGCGAAATGAAGAAGATGACGATGAGTTAACTCGGTTTAAAATGGCCGAGTTGACTCGGACAGGTGGCAGCCTCTGGCTTGCCACCGATTTATTGAAACGCCACCGTTTTGGACTGTCGGTTAATTTAAATGAGATTAGGGCTGACGTCATGATGACGTCAGCCACATGTAAGCAGACCGGCTAAACCGGTTGGTTTTCAACCAGACCGGACGGTTCACTTAAAATTAAACCAAACCCTTTGGTTTTCAAATTATATAAAATAAAATAAAACCAATACTTTCTATAATTGCGGATTGGCCCCAACTGTTTAAAAGAATTCTACTGTTGCCCAGATTATGAAGTTTTTATACATTTAGACCCCTGGAAAAATAATTAAATAATTAAATAATTAATTTAATTATTTAATAAATAAAGTAAAATGACTATTTTGCCCTTGGGTCATAAATAGAGTAAACGAAGTCCAAATTAAGCATATGAATAGTGTATTTTTACTATTTTGGACATTCTGAGATCAATGGTAGGGTCCGTTTTACGAGACGGAGCCCGAAAAATAAATACACGTAAGGGGTAAATGACCAAAATACCCCTTGACCAAAATTTAACAAGTTATTAGTGTACTCTTACTATCTTGGACCTTCTGAGTCCAATGGTGAGGTCCACGACACGAGACGGGGTCCCGAAAAATAAAGACACGTAAAGGGGTAAAATGACCAAAATACCCCTGGTACCCCTAAAGCCAAAATGAAATCAGAGAAGGTCTAAATTAACTTTCTTTGACATCCCGGACTCAAAAATGGAGTCCAAATTACGAAACGAAGTACGGAAAGATATGACACGTAAAACGATAAAATGACCATTTTGTCCTTTTACATATAACAGTCCGAATTAAATGTTACGAAAGCCTAAACCGACTTTCTTCGACACTCCGGACTCAATGGTAGAGTCTATTCGACCTAAAGAAATGTCTAAAATAAAAAGACATAAAATTTGATGAATAGCATCTGTTAGATGACTATGAATTGAAATGATGCCAAAGTACTATTACTAAGGCAAGTACAAGAAACGAAATACGAAAAGACACGACACGTAAACACGTCAAATAAATAACTTTAAATTAAAGTTAAGGGAACTCCCAGAAGAGTATAAATTGAAATAAATTCAATTTCTAACACATTAATTTGTGTCATAGGATAAGAATACGAGTTACGTTAAGTGCATATGAATTTATGAAATCATTGTAGGATCAAATACGATTTAAGCATAAGTTAAGGAATATCGAAATGATATTACGATGAATATGAAGTTGATGAGATGTTTATGAATTGTTCTTAGGAACTACCAGGAAAGTGGGAAAGCGCGTTATTAGCACTAACCCTAAAGAATCAAGGTGAGTAACCCTGTATTTGAAGTGGAGATTTAACTCCATGGATTTGAAAAGGTTTTAAATGCAAAGATATGAAGTGTTTGAAAATTCGAATTCAGTATTTACATGATTCAGTTAAATTGTTCTGTTTTTATAAACTCTATTATGACATGCTTAGTGATTGGTTTCTTTCATGGTTTTCTTAAAACATAATTCAGCATGTCTAAAGTTTTAAATGCCAAATTATGTAAAGTGTTCTGAATTTGTTTATATCAAGCATTTAACGGATTTATTATGAAATTATGTACATGATGTTTTAACTGTTTATGAGAAACATCTATTTGAAGAAATCATGTATTAAATGTATTTGAATGTAAGAAAAGCTGTGCCTAAGCACTATGGTTTTTGGTTGGGTTGTACGGAACTCAGCCGACTTTCTAAATAACAGATTTTTGGGTTGTACGGAACTCAATTAATCTGTAAACATGTGACAAGATTTTGGGTTACATACGAACTCAATTGACTGTCAAATGCCCGGTAGCAGGACCTAGTCCCCCAGGCAATGAGATATCTCCATAGATAAGTAATATGGGAGTCCGGTTCGAAACGGATTTCACTAATGGAAGTGATAAGATGATAAATGGTTTGGAAATGGAAGCAAGTTTTTACTCTCATTTTCAATATGCATATGTTGAGTTTTATATACTCTATTTAAGAAATACATGATATGAAATATGTTTCAAAGTTCACATGTATAAGTATAGCTTGAATACTTCAAATGTTTCAAAGCTATTGTCTTACGAAATGCAAAATGTTTTGAGTTACATACTCTATTTGACGAAGTATAAGTATAGCTTGAATACTTAAAATGTTTCAAAGCTATTGTTTTACGAAATGCAATATGTTTTGAGTTATATACTCTATTGACAAAGTATGAGTTTAGCTTGAATACTTTTAATGTTTCAAAGCTACATGATTTAAGGAATACATATATTCTGTATTCAAAGAATACGAACAATTGGCGGTGATTATTTTACAAACTCTTATGTACTAAACCACTGCTAATTGAAAACCCCATGACGAATGCTGGAATTGCTCACAAGCTTAGATTAGCTTACCCGGACTTTGTTCGGACCCCCCTTTCAGGTAATTAGCAGCAGTCTTGACTTGAGGACGTTGATGATGAATCTACTGATTTTGGGAAGATATGTTTAAGAAGTTCTCTTGAGGAACCTATGAACTCTAGTAGTACATTTTGTATTAGTAGATAATGTAAGGATATGTATTAAGCCCTCAGGGCAACTGAATATGTATTGTATTAATGTTATAAGTTTTTAAGTTTTAGTTATACTCTGAATGTGTAACCATGTATGCTATGTATGGAGCGGCAGTATCGGACGGATGTGCGTAAATTTAAATAAGAAAAGAAAAGAAAAAGTTTTTCACGCTTCCGCAATACGCATGTCGCACGTCTATTCGATACCGTTGCATATGCGAGCCTTGTCTCGGGGCCCTCGGGTCTCGGGGCGGCGATCGCGATCCGGTGATCCGCTTAGGGTGGGTTTCGGGTCGTGACAACATAACCATTAAACCCAAAATTTTTCTCTCTCTAAAACCTTCCACTGTCCAAACTGTTTAAGCCTTTATAAGTGCATGCACGAGATATTGTAACATGGTAGGACTGTTCTGAGTGGACAAAGAGGGTCGAGAGGCTTGAGAAGCCAAGAACCGAGAATGGACCTCCATTGTTGGACCTTCAATAATGCAGGTCTAAGACCACCGAGACCAAACCAAGTTTGGTTGATTAAGTCTTAAACTAGACCTTAGGAGCATTCCAAAAATCATAAGTCGTGACCCAATAGCCTAGAGAGGCCCTAGATTTAGAACCCAACTTCCAAAATAAACCCCTATTCCCAGTTTTTGGAATGAGGATCAAGCCCCCTTACCATTACGGTCACAACAAGACCAAAACTAACTGATTTGGTCCAAAAATGAACATACACGACCGAGTTGCAGGTCTTGACTGTCGAACCCTTAAGCGCGATTGTGAGCTCAAATCAAGCTCTCAAATGAATGCCAAGATGCTGGCCTGACCCCCAGGAACTTGCAACACCCAAAAGCAAAGGGAATCAGTGTTTGAAAACCCACGAAATTGAAGAAAATGAAAACTGGAATTAGGGCTATAGTGCGGGGTAGAAGGGGGAAGGAGATGAACAGTACAAGGTCGGGTCATGGATAGGGTTTCGGGTCAGGCCCCGGCCCAACCGCGAAATGGGTTAAAACCCTTTAGTAAAGCTACGTCGTTTTGCTTAAAGGAATAAAAAAATTATATTAATTGGTAGGGCTGATGTCAACATGACATCAGCATGATGCAGTAGACCGGCTGAACCAGTTGGTTCAGCACAACTAAGACCGGTTCACTTACAAATAAAATAAACCCTTTGGTTTATTTTAAAAGTTTTAAAGAATTTCAATTGAACCCCACTGTTTAGGAAAATTTTACTAAGGCCCAAAACCTTAAAGAATTATTTCGAACAAGCCCCTGAACAATAAATAAATAATAAAATAATTTATTTAATTATTTTATTAAATGGGTAAAATGATTATTTTACCCTTGGGCACTAAATGAGTCAAACGAAGTCGAAATAAAATAAATGAATAGTGTATTTTGACTATTTTGGACATTCTGGACCTAATGAAAGGGTCTGTTTCATGAGACGGGACTCCAAAAAATTAAGACGCGTTAAAGTATAAATTACCAAATTGTCCTTGATATACCCGATGTCCAAATAAGACAAGTTATTAGTGTATTCTTATTATCTTGGACCTTCTGAGACCAACGGTGAGGTCCATGTTATGAGACAGGACCCCGAAAAATAAAGACACGTAAAAATGTAAAATGACCAAATTACCCCAAGTGCCCCTAAAGCCAAATGGAAACTCGAGAAGGTCTAAATCGACTTTCTTTGACGTTTCGAATCCAACGGTGAGGTCTAAAATATCAAAATAGGTACTGAAAAATAAGTCACGTGAAAAATAAAAATTTATTAAGTCACCACGAGTAGACCGGTAAGACCAATCCTAGGAAATTAGGATACGTCAGGTCTAAGATTTAATGAAGAGCATCAATTTAGAGATGATTTGAAGTAAATGAGGAATTAATTGAAGTCTTGATGAATTTTATTTTTAGGAATTACAAGGAAAAAGGGAAAGCCCACCAGTAGCGCTGACCCCAAAGAACAAGGTGAGTAATCTTGTACTTTGAAGTGGAGGTTTTAATCTCCATGGATTCTGAAGTAAATCGAAGTTAAATGTTCCGAAGTGTTTCATGTTTAAAATATCTGCAGTATTTTCAAATTCTAAACTCTCATATTTATATGTTTTATATTCCAACGTTCTATTGTAATTATTTATAAATTCTAACATGGCAGCAAATTTACTTCTTGATATTTCTGACAAATGATATGTTTATTTTCTGCATGTCCATGTAATTTTCAGTTTTATTAAATGCCTCTTGAATTAAATGTTTTTATTATGTCTATGCTTTAATAAATTCCTGTGCATCGTGATTTAAATTCCTGCAGCTCTTATGTTAAATGTTTCAAGTATTGTCCTCCAAATATTTAAAAACCCTGTTAAATTTTCCGTGTTTGGAATACACATAAAATTCATTCTCTTATCAAAGCCATGTTTTTAATTGTACATGAAAAGCATTTATTGAAGAAGCCATTTTTTTTAATGCTCATAAAAAGCATTTCATGAAGAAGTCACATTTTTGGGAGATAATGCTCATAAGCATCACAAACTTTATGATATTGGGATTCCTTCGGAACCCAATTGACATGAAGAATGCCCGGTAGTAGGATCTGATCTCCCAGGCATGAGATATCTCCCCGTGAAGTAAGACTGGAATCTGGTTTGAAACAGATTCTCCTAATCAAAGTGAAAAGATGACAAATGTTTTCAGAAATGGTAGCAAGTTTTTAAACCCCCATTTATCTGAAACGTGTTTTTATATAACCCCAAGTTTTGAAGGAGAATAAATTTACATCCTTCTATTTTCATGGAAAGGATCTCAAATTATTTCCTTGGTCCTCAAATGGCTACTCTACACATGTTTATAAATTCTGTTGCATATTAAGTGCTTTATTGAATGCTTTAAAATGCATCATGCTACGTGATTTGAAGATTCTTGTATTCTGCGATTATTGAAGTACGTGCCTAGCTTGAATGCCTTGTATGCTTCATGCTATCCTTTTTAAAGAATTCAGTTTTCTGTATTTGGAGTATTGTACAATTGGTAGTGTATGTTTATATGAACCTTCTCTTATAACTAACCCACTACCAGTTGAAAACCATGACAAAGTATTGGAATTACTCACTGGGCTTTTCGAAGCTCACCCCATTCCTTAACATTTTTTAGGTGATGATGATGGATGGGAGCCTTGCCCAATTTGAGGTTTGGAGATTGGCAGCTCTATTTTGATTAAGAATTTTGGAAGTACTAGGACCCGTAGTCGGTCAAATTTTGATGTAGTAAATTTTAGACAAATATGTACTTAAGCCTGAGAGGCAACAGATATGTAATATGTATAACTTTAAATTTTTAGTATCCTCTGAATGTATATTATTTGTTTACCGCTCCGAAGAAGAAGAAGAAGCGACGGTATCGAGCGGGCATGCGAAAAGAAAAAATTTTCACGCTTCCGCAATTTGTCAGTTCTGCCCTATCGCACAGCCGTTCAGCGCCGTTGCTCATATGAAGCCTCACCCGACGGCCCCCGAGCCGAAAGGTGGCGGTCGCTACTCGGGATCCGCAGAGGCCAGATTCTGGGTCATGACATAGCCTCTTCCATATCTTAATTTGGACTTTATTTGCTTTATTTATGGCCTAGAGGTAAAATAATCATTTTACCCTATTTATAAAATAATTTAATTACTAAATTATTTTTCAGGGGTTTATTTGCATAAAAATCCCAAGAGTTGGACCAGAACAGAATATTTAGAACTTGTTGGGGTCAAATTGTAATTTACACAAGTTAGAGTTTTCTTTATTTTATTTAAATCAGTAAACTAGTGGGTTCACCAATCTAAACCCTGGACCGACCCAATTAGCCTTGGAACCAACCAGTTCAGGCTATGTTTGAGAACCGGTATAACATATTTCTGTTATCGGCCTTATTCGCGTTTTAGTTATCCTGATGTTCTGTTTTCAATTTCTTATTTTCATCACCAAACAGTCAAGAGTCTATTTACATACAGGTTCAAAATGACATAGTTTTAGTAAACCAGATTTGCGTTCAGTCGGGTCCCGACCCAACTCGACCTAACCTAGGGTCCAGCCCACAAACTGAAAATGACCTATCTTCTTCACGATATTCCGGCCACTATTCCGGTGTCTTTTTCGACGCCGGCGCTGGACTATAGGTTATTTTTCTTCATTTTTCTCATGATTTCGACGTTTGTTTTTCATGACTTTTATATCAAATTTCTTCTAGAAACCTCAAGGACTTATTTAAAACAGTTTTAGACCCCAAAAGCCAAAGATTCCGACACCTATTTAACTTTTCCAGCCAAGGTATTCTTAGCCTTAACATGGTCATTTCTTGACCATGTTGCATGATTCCACCTATTTTAGAACCCTGACACCATTTCCTATCTTGTTACATTCACAAAATCAGGTTTCGTTCGACTTCAATTTTTGCTCCTTTTTAACAGTGAGTTACAGAGACTGGTTTTTTACTCTTTCTTCATTTTCCCTACTGGTTTTGGTTCCTAATGGTCTGAAAAAACACATAAGGGGGGATTTGAGCACATACCTTAAGCTCAGACCCAAATTTCTGAAACTTTCTGTCACGCCCCAAATTTTCACAAACCCGAGGAGTGAGTGAAATGAATTAAGAAAAATAAAAGAAAGGTAATTAAATGGATTTAATTGATTTTATGTTCATTCCCCATGTTTCTCCAAGATTTGAGATGAAGACTTGCTATTAGACTTAACCAAAATAGTCTCCTAATGTCACTTACACATCTCTCCTAATCAATAGTCAAAATAGTTTAAGTCATGTTCAAAAATGGCTTCCAAAACAGCCCCAAAATATCTCTAAAAATGTCTTGGAATAATGGCCCAAATGGGCCCCAAATGCCCTAAGGCATGGGCCAAAATAGGTCACAAGGTCTACCAAAATTGGTCTAAGAAAGTAGCCAAACGTGGCCCATGAGAGTGGCCAAACGTAGCCCAATGGGGTGGCCAAACATGGCCCAAAAAGGTGACAAAAAACATCCCAAAATGGTGGCCAAACATGGCCCAATAGGGTGCCCAAACATGGCTCAAAAAAGTGGCCAAAGGGCAGGTGTCATAGGCTGTCAGGTTGGGCATACAAGGACAAGGCAGTAGGCAGGCCACGCGCGCATGGCCGTGGGGGCGCGCAGGGGTAGGCTGACAGGCAGGTTGGGCGCCTACAAGCGTGCGCGGGGGCCGCACAACAGGTTGGGCTAGGCGCGTGGGCTGTGGCTGGGGCTGTCATGGCCTGTTTCCTGCAAAAACACAATAGCTACAGTGTATTTACTGCAGCTAGATTTCTCTGTGTGCTGCACTGATTTTCTCTATTTTGTAAATTTTTTTCCAAAGTTTTGAAGCCTACTTTTTCCCCATTTTTAACCCACTCCTTCAAGGTTTTTAACCCCCCCCTTTTTGACACCTTTCCCACCTATTTAAATGGTGTTTTACACACCTAACAAATCCTTTAATTTCTCAAAATTTTAACATAATCCCCTTTGTTTTCTAAGTCTTTTTCTGTAATGACCTAAAAAATTTTTTTTTTTAGAATAAAACTTTTATTCTTATTTTTATTTAGTTATTTAATTATTCATTAATTATTTAATTTGTTTAATTATTCTTTTGTGTTATGCATGGGTGTATATTATGTGTATGTATGTATGTGTATATGTGTATATATAAAATATATTTAATAAATATGAGTCTATATATATATATATAAGTGGCAGGTGCATGTGGTGCAAGTGAGTGTGTGTGTGTGTGTGCGTGTGTGTGTGTGTGTGCGTGTGTGTGTACACTAGTTGAGTGTATCACACTCAATAGAGAGTGGTGATGGCAGGGTGGTTATTGGAGTGTGCAAAGAGATTTCAGAGCATGGTTAAAGAGAGAGAGAGAGAGGGAGAGAGAGAGAGAGAGAAAAGAAAAAGAAAGCAATAGAAAGTCAATTTAAGGGGCTGCCGACACTGTTAGAGAAAGAGAGTAATATATATATATATGTATGTATATATATATGGGGCTGTGTATTGGTCAACAAAAGGGGCTTGTTTATATATATATAAATATTATATATGGTGTGTTTGAGGCGGTGGAGCAGAGAGTCGGTGCATGAGAGAATTTTATATGTTTGTTTGTTGAGTTTCGTATAGGAGAAAAGAGAAAATTGAGAAAAAAAATTTGGGAGAAGAAGCAGTGCAGCAAGCGGCGGCACAGTGGAGATGGTGATGAAATTGGAGGGCCTGATGCGTGATGAATATTGGGGTTGCTGTTGGTGATGCTGTGGGGTTAAACCAATGGGTAAAGAAGGTGACAGCCGCGACAAACCGGAAGAGCAGCAGCCGCTATTGCGGCACAGCAGCAGCGGAGTGGAACGCTGCGTGGTGCGTAGTGCTGTGCTGTGTGGGGTGCTGTTCGGTGTGGTTGCGTAACAGTAGAGAAGGGAAGCAGCAACAGCGTGTGCTACTGTGTGGTGCGTGTTTGTGGGTGTTAGTGAGTGGTTGAGTAGCAACGGTGCAGTAGCAGGAGCATGTGCTACTGCGTAGTGCGCGGTGGTAGCGGCAAAACAGAAAAAGTGGAGCAACAACGGTAGTGCTCCAGCCGCAGGAAAATTGTGTACGTATGTATGATTGTGTTTTGACGTTGGAGCAGAAAGAAAAATGGAGAAAAGGGAGTGTGGTAGTGAGGAATAAATTGGAGCAGCTAGTGGTGCCGTGAGGTTTAAATCAAAAAGTGGGGGTGTTTCTTGTGTTTTACAAATTGAGCCAAGTTGAAGGGATTGGAGAATGAGACAGCATAGAGGCTGATTTTGGACAGGCTTGAGGTTGAGAGTAGCAGTAGATTCGGTTTGGATGCTATTGAAACATCACGTACGAACCGTTTATTTTCGTAAGTAGATTAGATTGGATTGAAGGAACGCGAGGCAACGGGGTAAGATACTGACTTTTAGTCTTGAATTTTTTGAAGTATGAATAATTAGATTGATTTTGGGATTTCATTAAACATAGAAATTGTATTAGAATTTGCAAATTGGAATCCAGACAAATAATCCAGAAATTAGAGGAAAGGAAACACAACTTAGCGGCTGAGTTTTACGATTTTATTTGGGCCAAACCGGGTTGAGTTTGACCCGACTCACCCATTCAGATGGCTGCCCAATATTTTTACTATATGGGTAAAATTTTAGATTTAAGTTTGGGAGGTATGTGGTTGAAAAGGAGAAACTATCCAATGATTGGCTTACAATAGAAAAACAACGTGAACGTATAGGAAATGGGAAAAATTATGGCAGTGAATAGAACTTTGTGAAAATTTTAATTATGCCAGAAATTATAGTTAATTATGAATTAACCCGAGGAATAAATTAATTAAATATTAATTTAATTAATTTAAAGGAAGGGAAATTACCAAAATACCCCTGAGTCGAAAAGTAGTCCAACGGACTCCGAATAAATTAATTGAATAGTGAATTTTTATCATTTCGAGTATTCCAGACTCAACGGTAGAGTCTGATTTACAAGAAGAGGCCTCAAGAAGTGAAAACCCGTGAAAGTGCAAAATGACCGTTTTTTCCTTTTTAATACAAATGTCCGAATTGAATTCTGCAAAAGCCTAGATTGACTTTGTTCGGCGTTCCGGATTCAATGGTGGAGTCTATTTGAGTAAGAGAGATGCCAATCATAAAGAGACATAAAATTTGATGAATAGCATAAATTCATGTAACAATAGATTGTAACGTATCTTGTGAATCGTAGGAACACTAAAAGGGAAGGAGAAGGTGAGTTAACCCTCGGGGCAGATACAGTAACGGGGACTGCGTAGTGGACATAGCTTCTTAGGGTTGAGACAAACCCATCAAGTATGATATATTGTGCTAAGTAAGGAATAGAATTAAGTAAGGAATGCATTACCATGTTGACTTGATGAATCACATGTTTGTTTGATTGGTTATATGCACATGGGTTTCTTATTATCTTTTTGAAAGTTTGGGTAAGTGATAGATGTGGATCATGACTATATGTATATCGCATGTGTTAGCATAATGTGTGAATTATATTCTTCGAGAATTGTTGAAATTATGACATATGTAACTTAAAGCATGCGTTTAAATGGACTATGTATAGTATGTACCCTTGATGAAAAGATTTCGAGATCGGAATGTTATTGTGTAATACGTCGTCTAAAGTATGCTTCATGTGTGGATTAGATGCTTTGCTTATATGCTCCTCGTTGCCCTGTAGATATATGATTTGTCCTATGTGTTGGTGTTGTACGTGATTTATGTTTTTTTTTTTAGAGTTGTTCAAATTGTGAACACATGACTTAAGTATGTATTTACGTTGATCATATAGTATATACTTTCATGTGAAAGCGGTTTTATAATTTAGATGTTGTGGTTGCTTTAAGTGGAATGGGTTATTCAAAATATATTCCATGTGTTGGAAAGAAGTGTTTCATTGGGATTGTATTAGTGCATGATGGAATCAAGGCTTATTGGCATGGTGTGATTCATTGAAAGCATAGTGCAGGTTGGGCACTTGGTACCGTGCATACATGGTATTCAGCTTCCATCGGATATGTTCCGAAAACGAGGCTTGGTGTATGGCATAGATTTGACATGATGGCATAGAGTTGACATGGTTGTGGCATAGAGTTGTGTGGGTGTTTCATGGGCATTGTCATTACATTGCATGGATAACTTGGAAGACATGTGGGTTATTGCTATTACATAGTATGAACGACTTGGAAGGCATGTGGATTATTGTTATCACATTACATGGACGATTTAGAATGCATGTAGACATAAATGTACACTTGCACATGCCACGCCTTAAGTTACGTTAATGAGTTGGATGACATGTAGATTATTGCTAGTGCATTGTATGATGATATCGAATGACATATAGACATAAATGTACACTTGCACATGCCACGTCCTTAATTTTGTATTATATTAGACCAGCAGTTGAGCTGACCCATTCGTGGGATAACACATTACAGATGACGCTCTCGGCACTTGAGACTTGAGGAAGTCTTGCAGAGTGGAGGAGATATGAGCTTAGGAGGATATTTGGCCCGTGGGGGCATATTTTGTGATGTAGGGCTTAAGTCCGAATGACATGTTGAATGTTTTTATTGACTGTGCTTTACATGGATGTACATTGAAGGAAATGAATGTAAGTTGGGTTGAATCCGTTAGATTGTCCTTTTTATTTTCTTTTAGTTTCGTTACACTCACCCCCGGGTTCGTGAAAATTCGGGGCGTGACATTTTCTAACCTAATATTCATGATACTTCATATAATTAAGGGTTTATACATTCCATCCTCACTCAATGGCCACAATTTCATAGAAATTAAACATACATCTTTTAAATATATAATCCATCATACATCCACATGTACTTGAAATTAAAGGTTACAAACTTCATGCTCATTACAATTTTTAGGGGCCTTGCCCATTATGTTCAAAATATTCAAGATTTTCACAATTCATTACGTATGTCTTTGGGCTTATGCCCTTATACAACTCAAAAATTATGCCCTAAGGCCAAATATCCTTCATGGTCCATTTCTCCTTTGCTCTTCAAGACTTCATCAAGTCTCAAGTACCGGGAGCCTCATCTGTAATATGATATCCCACAAGGAGTCATCTCAACTGCTGGTATGACATAATGCTAATGCAAGGAACAAAATTAAGGCGTGGCATGTGCAAGTGTACATTTAAAAGTTATAACCCTCCAATCCCTCAATACTATGCAATGTCAATATGCATGACACATATATGCAACTCTATGTCACACCCATGTTTCGCTTCACGGTCCTTTCCCATCAGCCCGCGAGTACTGTCTTATGTCTCGCTTCACGGTCCATCCCCGTCAGCCCGCAAGTACTGATGGCCAATTTTGAGTTTTTCACCACAAGATCTACACCCTCATAATGCATAGCACCAAGTGCTCAACCCACATTATGTTTTCAAAGAATCACCATCTGCCAATATGCCTTGATTTTTCTATGCAATTTCAATAAGGCAATTTATCAAATACATGGTATACACCTTAAATCATGCATCATCGATAAAGTAAATTCTAACTTTCAAACTACAAAACTTCTTCCACATGAACATATGCTATATATACAATCAATTTAAACACATGCTCATGTTACATGTTCATTAAATTACCAATTCTCAAAGAACACATAATTACACAAAGCATCAATGCATTAAACAACCATATCTTCCAAAACACAAGGTCTATTCACATGAACATAACCCAAAATGTAATAAATAAAACATATATTCAAGTTACATGTTCATCATTTTGACAAATTCTCAAAGATTACAAAATACATAAAGTACCAAAACATTGAATAAATCATAACTTTCCAACTATAAGATTTTATCTACATGAACATAAGCTAGAATACAATGAAGTATACATATAGTCATGGTTCATGTTTATCACTTTACCAAATTCCCAAAGAATACAAAGAACACACAAGTACATAAACAACCAACTCTAGGTTTTCAAAGCAGATACATCCTAAGTGACTTTCTACTTTAGCCAAAGTTCTTAAAATTATTTTAAATGATATTTTCTAAAAAATTTATTTTCGCTTGTGGCCAAGTTGACCCAGACCACCCTGGATGCCCTTTATTGTCTATTTTTGAAGTTGTCTCCGATTTGGCTCAAATTTTCATAGGAGGTTTATTTTAACATTATAATCATGTTTATCTTCTATGGCATAATCAAATTATGCTTCTAAACATGATTTATGCCTAAATGATGCATATATAACGCCCTACCAGCAAATAGTGCATGAATAGTGTCCTACTGGCAAAACAAAAAATTTACCCTGATTTTTCAAATCTTTACACTTTCCATCTCCTTTAGCTATGGCAGTTTTTACTATTGTCTTTGATCTTCCTCTCTTTCCTGTACTTCACTTAAATTATGATCCTTTATTTCATGTGCACTTGTCGAGCGATACATATCTACATATATATAGATGTAATTTTGAATGCTCTAGAATATCCTACTGCTTCTCTCTTTTTAATTTGGTGTTGGAAAGTTCCATGGAACTTACATATATATATATATATATATACATCTACATGTATATCAGGTCTTAACCCTAGATTTCTCTAGAACTTGCCCCTCACTTTGTTGCTATATATATATATATATATATTAAGTCACCTTCCAACAGCTTCTGCTGCAATTGTCACATATATATATATATATATATTTGTATGTGTTCCATACTTTTCCAACAACTTCCAGCATATATGATAACTGGTTAAAAAGTGCATATTTATTGTGTTAACCCTATATATTCTTGCATTTTTATTATTTTAATTTCTCCAATCTATATGCATTTGCTAGTTAATTCTTGTTTTATCTTTTTGTAGAGAAAGCTCGTCAAAGTTGATGATTTGGAGCAAAAAGGAAAATATTGTACGCAGAAGTTGGGGAGCAGAAGTTGTACGCTAAGCTGAAGAAAAGCGAATTCTGGCTTCCCAGTATAGCATTTCTGGGACACGTGATCAGTAAAGAGGGAATCTCTGTTGATTCCCAGAAGATCGAGGCAATCATGAATTGGCCTCAACCTACGAGTGTCACGGAGGTGCGAAGTTTCATGGGATTAGCAGGCTACTATAGGAGATTTGTCCAGGACTTCTCCAAAATAGCTACGCCTATTACCAAACTGACCCGGAAAGGTGTTCCTTTTGTTTGGACAGAGGAACAAGAAAAGAGTTTCCAAGAGTTGAAGGAGCGTCTGGTTACAGCTCCTATATTGACAGTGCCAGAAGGAACTGATGGTTTTGTGATTTACAGTGATGCTTCATACAAGGGCTTAAGGTGTGTGTTAATGCAGAACGGAAAAGTGGTAGCTTATGCTTCCCGACAGTTGAGACCCCACGAGGGGAACTATCCGACACACGACCTTGAGCTAGCAACCATTGTCTTCGCTTTGAAGATATGGAGACATTATTTATACGGAACCACGTGCGAAATCTTCACCGATCATAAGAGCCTCAAGTATCTGTTTACACAGAAGGAGCTCAATATGAGACAACACCGTTGGTTAGAGTTATTAAAAGACTACGAGGTCAACATACAGTACCACCCAGGAAAGGCAAATATGGTAGCTGACGCTCTTAGTCGAAAGTCATCAGGAAGTTTAGCTTGCCTGTTGACAACACAGACGGAAATACTGAGAGATTTGGAAGACATGGAAATAGAGATAGTTCTGCCCAGTTCCAAGGCACTATGTGCCAACGTCACAGTCGGTTTGTCGATTGTGGACAAGATCAGGGGACAGCAGACTCAGGATGAGAAGTTGGCTAAGCTTCTTCAAGGAATCGAGACAGGCATAGATTCCAAGTACACAGTGAGAGATGGAATATTGTATTATCAGGATAGGGTCTGCGTACCCGACGTGCCTGAGATCAGGAAAGAGATTCTTGATGAGGCACACAGTTCAAAATTTGCCTTACATCCAGGAGGCACCAAAATGTATCACAATGTTAAGGATACTTATTGGTGGTCCGGGATGAAATGTCACATAGCTGAGTACATAGCACGATGTGCCAAGTGCCAGCAAATTAAGGTAGAACACCAGAAGCCGGGAGGACTTCTGCAGTCACTGCCCATTCCTGAATGGAAGTGGGAACACATCACGATGGACTTTGTGTCAGCATTGCCAAAGACAGTCAGGGGGAGTGACTCTATCTGGGTTATCGTGGACAGATTAACTAAGACAGCTCACTTCCTGGCAACCAAGACGACACAATCTCTTCAGCGACTAGCCGAGTTATACATCAGAGAGATTGTTAGACTTCACGGAGTTCCAGTATCGATTGTTTCTGATAGGGACCCCCAGTTCGTATCACGATTCTGGAAGGGACTACAACAAGCTATGGGCACGGAACTAAGTCTTAGCACTGCGTATCATCCCGAGATCGACGGCCAGTCGGAAAGGACGATACAAACTTTAGAAGACTTACTACGTTTCTGTGTCATAGACTTTGAAGGGAGTTGGGAAGATCAGTTGCCATTGGTCGAGTTCACGTACAATAATAGCTATCAAGCTAGTATTGGTATGGCGCCATATGAGGCATTATACGGCAGGAAGTGCCGATCACCACTGTGTTGGACAGAGGTGGGAGAAAGGAAACTCTATGGGCCAGAGATAGTGGAACAGACCGCACAAAAGATACAACTGATCCGACAGCGTTTATTAGCAACTCAAAGTCGACAGAAAAGCTATGCGAATGTTCACCGACGAGACTTGGAGTTTGCGAAAGACGATTTTGTATACTTGAAAGTATCACCCATGAAAGAGGTAGTCAGGTTTGGCAAGAGGGGAAAGCTTGGCCCCAGATACATTGGGCCATTCAGGATCACGAAGAGGGTTGGACCCGTAGCTTACGAGCTTGCCTTACCATCGGAGTTAGCACATGTTCACAATGTGTTTCATGTCTCGATGCTAAGGAAGTGTATACAGAGTGCAGATCAAGTGATCGAGCACGAACCATTAGACGTCCAGGAAAATCTGAGTTACATAGAGCATCCAGTTCAGATTTTGGATCGTCGAGATCAGGTACTACGGAACAAGACTATTCCATTAGTCAAAGTTCTGTGGAGAAATCACCGGATGGAAGAGGCTACTTGGGAGCGAGAAGATGATATGCGCGCCAAGTACCCACACTTATTTTCATAGTAGTATATGCTAAGTTTGAGGACAAACTTATTTTTAAGGAGGTAAGAATGTAATATCCTGACCCGGGATATGTCACGTATACCGAGGTAGGTCGGTTAACACATGTAACTTGAATGGTAAGATATGTATATCATAGTATTTTCATGGAAATGAATGATTGGAACTGTGAATGATGGAAATGAATGACCAAGGCTGGGTAACACCCGAGCACCACAGGGCATTGCATCGAAATGCGTGCATGCACGTATTTCCATGCATGCATACGTAAACATAGATACATAGCTCAATTAAAATAAGTGTATGTGTATACGATTAAAAATGGGATTGTACCCCTACATATGCATGTATATACATGTATAAAAACATGTATTTGATGTGTATGTATATATTTATATATATATATATAATATGATGTATTATACATATAATTGTGTATATATGTATAAGCATAAGAAATAAAAGGAAAAGAAAAGGGAAAAGGGAGAACTGCCCTTGGGCAGTATACAGGTGGACTGAATGTGAGGTGTGCGTGTGTGTCGGCTAGGTGAGATATGTGTGTAATATATATATAATATGATATATGTATATATGAGTGCAACACAAGTCTCCCAAGCCATTTAATGCAAAGTTTGCATTTGGCAGAGAGAACATCAGGCTTCAGTCAAAGAAAGGGGCCATAGAAGGGGGAGTAACCGAGAGAGAGAAGGAGAAAAAGGGAGAGAGGCGGTGGAACCCTTCTCTCTATATATGTACATACGGGTGTGGGTTTAAAGGCAAAAAAAAAAAAGAAAACTGAGATTGAGAGAAAGGTTGGCAAAGAGCTCAGGAGCAGAAATAGGGAAGTTTGGAGGGTCACACAGGGCAAAAACCCGAACACCCAGGTAAGCCATTTAGTTCTGTTTTTGAGATTTGAAGCATGAAGGTTTGATCTAAATCTAGGGCCTTGATAAGCATGCTTTTAGCTTTTAAATGCAAGAAGAATGGTAGAAAAAGGTTTAGAAACCATAGAGATATTCCGAGTTGCAGGTTCGGGAAGATAATCGGGGTCCCACTGATTTTATGTTTAAAACCTTGCTTTTAGTTTGTAGAAATGTTGCTATAAAGTGCAGAAACACTTAGGGATCGAAATGGGTTTAAAACCGAGAAGAAACAGTCACGGAAATGAGAAAAATCACTTGGCCAGAGATTCGGCCGGAGATGTTTAAACCCTATTTCGTGAAGAATTAAGCGGGTAAACGGAAAACTAAAGTTAGAAATATAATCTACATAAAAAAGGGAATGAAATGGCATTCAAAATGGGGGGAAAATCCATCGGAAACCGGTGACCGTCGCCGGAGAAGGTCACTGTGCACTGCCGGAACCCTACTGGAGACGTGGGGAAGACGACCGGAAAGTCGTGGGGGCTATCAGGTCAAAACTGGAACGGATCCGGGTTCGGATCGGGTCGGTAACCGACCGGAAATAAACGGAGCCAAAGCTGTGTCGTTTTGGGTTTTTAAATTAAATGGGATTGGGCTTGTTTGGTTACATGTATAGTAAATTGGAATTGGGTTTGGGGTTATCCAGACCAAGGATGGGATAGGAAATCAGGGTTATTGAAATCCGGTTTTTCAAATGAAGTGAACCGTTTGGTTCAGGGGAAGGGTGGACCGGTTTAGGGTTTCTGGTCTTGAACCAACTGGTTCAGACCGTAGCTTTAGGAAATTGTAATCCGGCCCCAAATGTTTTGAAAAATTACACTAAGGCCCAAACAGAAAATTTATTAAATATTAATTTTTACAATAATGCCCCTATTTCAAATATGGGTCAAACGAAGTCCAAACGATACAAATGAATAGTCAAAACCTATTATCTCGGACGTTCTGAGTCCAATGGTGGGGTTCGTTTTACGAGATGAGACCCCGAAGGATAAAATACCGCAAAAGTGCAAAATGACTATTTTGCCCTTTTAGTACAAAAGTCCAAATGGAATTCCGCGAAAGCCTAAACCGACTTTCTTCGGCGTTCCGGACTCAATGGTAAAGTATAAAATAGTATTTGAAATACTTATGATAGAAAGGCATAAAATTTGATGAATAGCATTTATTCTGAAACGTATTCACTGATATATAGGAAACTCGAAAGGCAAGGGTACACTCAGGGATTTCTGAGATAGAAGCACGATAGAGGTAAGTGGATCACTCTCTCTTACATGTGGTGTTTCCACAAGCCAAGTTTATTCTTTTACTGCCAAACTCGTACTCTTGAATGTATTGATATCCTTGTGTTCCACATTTCGATATTTTCTATCTTGTGGACATTTGATTGACTGATGTATCATTGTTATCATGTTTGATTGTGCTTTGAAAGCAACTCATGTTATTACTACCCACAATGAGATATTGTTCTATCTCGTGGACATTGCTTGACTGTTATATCATTGTTATCATGTTGAACCATGCCTTGAAAGGCCTACTGTTGTATCCTTATTGAATGAATGATATTCCATTTATATTCTATGGAATTACTTATGATCATGACATGTTTATGGACACGGGAGTTGTGCTCAGTCACAACACCCATCTGATACTATCTGGTTGAATGGGACCTACGGGTCAAGTCCGTGAACGGACAAATGGCAATTTACTGGAATTGACTGGGGGGTATGCCGGGCCCCAAAAGATCGAGGGTCTGCCGAGCCCTGAAATAGAATAACAGCATCTCTTATGATTGACAGAACTTGATTGATTGAATGGCACTATTCCTTATGATTCTTCAAGTCTTGAAGGACTTGTATTGATTGATTTGATTGTGATCGGTTCATTGTGGCAGTACTTCATTGTTGTTATATTTTCATTTTACACTATTACTCCTAATTGTGTATTGTGATTACTTTTCATTGGCCCTCGTGGCAATTGTTTCCATTGGCCCTCGTGGCGATTATGTTCATTGACTATCACAGCATCTCCTTCCTTATGATTGGCTATCATTATCTTATTTATGGATTCACATTGATCATCGATACCAGTGTTGGAGATCTGTTTTACTTACTGAGCTTTGTAGCTCATTCCACCCCATTTACCCCCATTTCAGGTGATGACGCTGCGAGACCCCAGTAGGAGTCTGAGAGCGTAGGGGGACATTTTGAAGTATTGTATCAGTCTATGTTAGTTCTCCCATGTATTCACCACCCCCGGGTGCTGGTTACGTTTAGTTCTCATTTTGTCTTATGTAGAACCATGTCATGTATTTAATAGACTTCCGCTGTTAAATTTATTTTAAAGACTTCCGCTGGATTACTGTAAATGATAAAGACTTCCGCTGTTTATTGTTTTAAATTTTTAGTACATTGCATATTAGTACTATGATACAGGAATGGAAAAAGTAGGGACGGCCTTCGGGTCGGCCCCGCGACACGAGATCCACATAGGGTGGGTTTCGGGTCGTGACAATTATAGGATCTATTTTGGAGTACTTTAGACTCTCTTTTTGGGCCCCTAATGTCTAATTACGGGATTTTATTTTATTTTTCTGAATTCTTATGTTGTGGGGGTAATTTTGGAAAAAGGGGGATATTATTGTAAGCTAGGGTTTTGGAAAAGAAGAGGCCGTTTTTTGAGATCTTGACGAGGAGAAGAGAAAGGAGACAACTCTAAAGAAGAAGATGAAGAACTCCATGGCTATGGTGGTCTCCTCTTCCACTATCATAGGCTAAGTTCTCTCATTCCTAGGGTTTAGATGAAACCCTAGTCAAGTAATATTGCTTCTTTGTATTTTTATTTTTGGGTTAATTAGTTTTGGATGTTGATTATATAACGTTGGGATTTTATTAAGGCAATGATAGTATTATTCAGTTTCACATAATCAATTTCTGTGATTTTGTTTATGTGGTTATACAATAGTAATATGTGTACATACATCAAAATCGTAGGACGAGTCATAACTCAGGGAAAACAAATTGTGACTATGACCTTAGAATTAGCGTAGACAATTTGTGTTGACCAAAGATGATTCGTGCTTAGGGTTTTGGTGCGTAATTTCCTTGATGATTGTATTGAGGCTTGTAGCCAAAATACATCTTTTACATCCAAATTTAATGGCCTAAGAATTAATACAATTGAAACTAGTTACAAGATTAGTGGTGGATTCAACACCCTAGGAATTCTCTTTTAATTTGATTCATTGTTAATTCAGTTCGATAGTTGCTTTAATTATAATTCTCATTTAATTTTAGAAAGAAAATCAACAACAATCAATCTTTGTTAATTTGAATTAAAATTAATCTCAACTTTGGTTTTTAAACAATTAACAGTCTCTGTGGGTTCGACCCTTACTTCTCTACTATACTAGTAGTTTAGTTTAGTAATTTGATTGATTTCCACGACAGATCAATATATACATTTGTGTGTGTGTGTGTATATATATTTATTATCCACTTATATAACTCATGTATTTTAGGTATATTAATTGGTGTAGATATATGTATAGAAGTACCATATATACATATGTACGTAAGATATTTTTTGGTACATCTTACCATCTTTGATATATTTATTATTTTATTCCATAAAATATCAACTTATGGGGTGCCGACAAGTTTGTCGTAAAGTCGGGGCTCGACATCTTTATTTTTTATTTTTTCTGATTTTGGATCCCTGTTAATATTTTATTATTCATCTCCACATAATTTCCATAATTAATTCTTTGTATCGGTCCCATCTGTCCATTTCGGTACTCTGTTGACCGAGTTGTCAATTTTTCGAGCATGCACCATTTTTGGTGTTTTAAATTTATTTCATATTTTAGGATAATCAATCCCTTTATGGCTTATCGTATTTTGAGCTATTTTGAATCATTAACGTCACATAACATACTTTTATTAGGTTAGGTGCAGTCTGGGTCATGTCGAATTTTCGGGGTATTACAAGGAAAATAGTAATTTAACTTTGTTTTGAGGTCGTAGGATTATAGTCCATTGAAAACGGAATCAAATGGAACAAAAACAGATCAAAAGGTCCAAAATTGAGAGAGAAAAAACAATTGGAAATTGCTTGCTTGAAAATCGGGACTCGTCGGAGCCCAACTATAATCCTTTAGTTCGACGACCAAAAGGAACCAAACTCTGATTTAACACATGGAATGGAAAACTGGGTTGAAACTATTTTGAATCCATGAAGAAATCTTGCTAGAAAATGATTGTTGCTGGCGGTTGTCACCGAAGAAGGATATCGGTGCCGACGAGAAACCCTAATGACTGGTCAATGGCTATCCGGGTCAGTCAATAGGTGGGTCGGATCTTAAATGGGTTCGGGCTGACCCGCGTTAAAAATGAATCCGAGCTTAAGTAGAACGGCGTCGTTTTACTGATGTCATGTTGATGCAACGCGGCCGTTTGGTTATGCGAATAAGAAATTGGCTAAGACAGAATAGGGATAGCCTATCCCTGAATTGACGCCTTGTCCATTGTTTGGCTGTCACTAGGGGCATAACTGAAGTTTTGTAAATTATAATTTTACCCCAAATGTTTATAAAAATTATACTATGCCCAATAGTTTAATTAAATTATATTAAAGCCCAATTAATACAAAAATTAATTTAAACATACTGTCACATCCCGAACCCCACCCTACGCGGATGTCGAGGACGTGATGCCAGTCAGCCGCCACGCGACCAACCGAAGGCAATTTCAGAACTTTCCAGTGAATTGCACTCCGACTGTAGGGTCAGATGCAGCGGAATTTAAAACCTTTTTTTTTTTGTCAGGGGAATGCAACTCATGTATCCACCGTAGGATATGTATCACACAGAGCAAGTCTAAAATCCAACAGCTAACAATTCTAACCTCAGAGCATTTTTATAATTCAACGTATAACAACAGAGCAGAACTAAAATCTCTAGAGTACCGTTTAAATCCATGAGCCATATCTATATTCAGTACATATCAGTCAAGTCAGTCGTAGTACATCACTCACCTGATTAAATAAATTCATTCCTCAATAATCCAGTCTCCACAGATCAGTGCCATCAGATCCAATAGATATCATTCCTGAAAAATGTTAGGGAATGGGGTGAGCTTCGAAAAGCCCAATGAGTAACACAGGTTCCCTGTCAAGGGTTTCAAAACCATTTCTTGTTTACAAAGCACAAGGGTAGTTCAGTTGTTTATGAAATAGCAGTTTTATAAATCTACTTTAAATGCAGTTTCAGTAGGATAAAACAGGACTGAACTAAACGGAACAACAAATCAGAACAGACGGAACAGTGCATGATGCCAATATCAATGAGAGTATAGGCAATTAATTCAAATATCAGAACAGATCAGTACTGGGCGGAACATAACAGGGCATAACAATAATATATCAGTTAGGCGCGTAATCAAGCCTACTTATGCCAGACCGCTCATAATCAGAATGGTACCCAGAGTCAGACACATCATAGCAGAACAAAATCAGATAGACCATAAAACGGAACAAGACAGACCGAACAAAATAATAGTAGGACAGGACAAAATCATGCCGCGTACAATACAGTATAAAAGTTTGCATTTAGAAACATGCATTCAGACAGTTTAACTTTTAAAACCGTACAGTGCATCAAAATACAGTATCTATGCAGTAACTTATAAACCAAGTCAAGAATTCGGACAGATTATAACGGAACTGGACCATATATCAATCAAGACAGACAGATGATTAACGGACGGTACATAACGGGATCAGACGGAACAAAACACTAGTTCAAGTCACAGGCATAATCAAGGACAGAGGCATAACAGGACGGATCATAACGGAACAAAGCAGAGCAATACATCAATCAGAACAAGACATATCGAGACTGAACATAACGGATCAAAACGGTACAATATCAATCAGGTCAAGTCATATTGGAACTGAACATGACGGGACAAAACGAAACAATATCAATCAGGACAAGTCATATCGGAACTGAACATGACGGAACAAATCGAAACAATATCAATCAGGACAAGTCATATCGGAACTAAACATGACGGAACAAAACGAAACAATATCAATCAGGACAAGTCATATCGGAACTGAACATGACGGAACAAAATGAAACAATATCAATCAGGACAAGTTATATCAGAACTGAACATGACGGAACAAAATGAAACAATATCAATCAGGACAAGTCATATCGGAACTGAACATGACGGAACAAAATGAAACAATATCAATCAGGACAAGTCATATCGGAACTGAACATGACGGGACAAAATGAAACAATATCAATCAGGACAAGTCATATCGGAACTGAACATGACGGAACAAAATGAAACAATATCAATCAGGACAAGTCATATCGGAACTGAACATGACGGGTCAAAATGAAACAATATCAATCAGGACGAGTCATGTCGGAACTGAACATGACGGAACAAAACGAAACAAGACATCAATCAGATCAAGACATATCGGAACTGAACATGTCGGAACAAAACGGAACAATACATCTATCAGAACAAGACATATCGGAATTGAACAGGACGGAACAAACTGGTACAATATCAATCAGGACAAGGCATATGCTACTTTAAATATATGTTTTTTTTTTTTTAAACAGTATAACGTTCAAAACAGTACAGTGCTTCAAAATACAGTATCTAGACAGAACTTATACACCAATTCAGGAGTCAGGTTTACTCACAAGACGCAACAGTACAGAATAAAACCAGGACAGACCATACAACAGAACAAGACAGACCCGAACTGAACAGGAGAGCAGGACAGTACAAAATCATGTTACGTGTAATGCAGTATAAAAAATATGCATTCAGACAGTACAGTATACAAAACAGTACAGTAAATCAAAATACAGTAACTAGACGGTGTACTTATACACCAAGTCAGAAGTTCCAGGTTACTCACAAACTGTTACGGTTATCTCCTTGCGCAAACAATCCGATAACCTCCAGATACGTCAGGCATCTCCATGTATATCCTGAACAATAATCATCAATCATATACAGATCAGAACTCATCCATTCAGGTCTCATTTGTCATCTTAGGTATCTATCGGTTTACCTAAGATAGCCTAGTAGCCTATCGCCCTCTCATCGGGTTTCATCCGGGGCTATTTTATTCTTAAATTAGGCTCAGCAGTCATCAGGATTATAACCCAAGTCATTTAGACTTCAATCGTTATCAGTCAGTTACTTCTTCAGCCTTAGGGGCAAAACGGTCATTTTATCACTCTTGCCCCGGGCCCTGTCAAGGCCCTCCGAATAGTCTTTATATCTTAAATATAAAGTTCTATGTCTTTTAGACTCCAATCGGTATCAGTTAGGTTCTTATTTTAACCATAGGGGCAAAATGGTAATTTTGTCATTCTTGCCCCGGACCCAGTCGTGGTTCTTAGAATATCCCATATATCGTATACATGAAGTTCTAAGTCTTTTAGACTTGAATCGCTATCAGTTAAGGGCTTACTTAGCCTTAGGGGCAAAATGGTAATTTTTCATTCTTACCCCGGAACCTGTCGTGGTCCTCAGAATGTCCCATATATCACATATGTAAATTCTTAAGTCCTTTGGACTTCGTTTGGTATCTGCTTTTGATCATCGGGACACATCGGTCATTTTTCGTTTTACGCACTACTGTCCCGGAGTCTTATTTAGCCCTTCAGTGTTCATAATTATCCCTATGGTAATTTATCAGATCAGTTTGACCTTTATTTGACCTCTACTTTGCACTTACTGTGCTCAGGGGTATTTTGGTCATTTTACGTTTTGTAAGATTCTGACTCCGAATCATTATTTAATCATGTTTACAGTCTCACCAGTATCTGGGCTTCTATCGCTATCAATTTCGTCCCAATCGGACTTCATTTGGGCTTCATACAGTATCAGGGGTAATTTGGTAATTTCACGTGTCATATTTTTCGGCACGTCAGTTCATAAAATGGACCTCACCATTGGGTCCAGAGTGTTCGACATAATTAAGTTGGACTATCTGTTATGTTCAATTGACCCTAGGAAGCATCAGGGGCAGTATGGTCATTTACACTTTATGTGTCTGTATTTTTTGGGACTTCAGTTCGTTAAACGGACCTCACCGTTGAGTTCAGAACGCCCGACATAGTCAAAATAGACTGTCTTTTATTTTTTATTTGGGTCTGGTGTCATCAAGGGCAGTACAGTAATTTATCACTTACGGATCTGTATTTTTCGGTACTGTATTTCCACAATCGGACTGTACCATTGAGTCCGGAATGTTCAACATAGTGAAAATACACTATTTATTTAATTTATTTGGACTCCGTTTGACATAATTAATGTCCAGGGGTAAAATCGTAATTTTACCTCTTTAATAAAATAATTAAATAATTATTTTATTATTTAATTAATTTGGCAGGGCTCAAATGTATAATTTTCCCAAAATCTGGGCCACTGTATAATTTTCAGAAATGTTGGGGGTTGATCCGTAATTTCAGAAATCAATTGGGGGTTAAAACATAATTACACAAATTAGGGGTTCAAACCCCTTGGGTTTTAGGTTCAAGAACTGAACCGGTCCAATTACACTGTGAACCAACCGGTTCACTAACACTTCAGAAAACCGGAATTAAATATCCCTGTTATCCCCTAATTGGCCCCTTATCCATGTTCAGGTTATGCCCAAAATCCGATTTTAATTTCTTATCCGAGGGACCAAACAGACAGGATTTGATTTAAAACAAATCAGGTAGCCCAAAACGGTGTAGTTTCATTAATGGGGTGGCACAATCTTGTGTTGCCACGTGTATGAGTCGACTCGGCCCAACTCGAACGAGTTGGCGAGTCAACTCCGTCTTCTCCAACGCGCAGGGCGCTGTTGCCCTAATACCAGCCCCGATTTTTCTCTATTTCGTGCCATTCGAAGCACGGTTTCCGACCGTTTTTGGTTCCAATTTGTCCCTAGGAGTGATTCCAACAACTTTGCATCGATTTGGTGCCTCGAATCCAAAGATTAAACTCGGTAGAACCGATTATTGCGCAGAATTTCAGTTCGGCCGTGTGGCCTTGTTCCTCAACCAAATCGCACACGGTTTGGTTCTTTGTGACTCTTAGAACAGGGGCTTCAATTCCCCATTTACAAATTTCAGTTTAGGTGTTCGTTTTAGATTTTGGGTTTCTTGGCCGAAAGGAATAATTTCAGATTCGAGGGCCTTACCATGCGATTTTGGGTCGCGGGTTGGTGTATTTGGGACCCTCTCAATGTCTAGATCATTTCTAGACCATCAAAACTTGGTTTTTGGGAGGTCGAATCAGACCCAGTTTTGGAGGTGTCATCCACGGCGGTTTGGTCACGATTTGGGTTTCTAGGCCTATCCGAACCTCCCAGTTGTTCCAGATCAGTTCTAGGGTCTCTCAGGGGCATGTATATATGATTCATATGGATTAAAAATAATCAGAGCAGTACCAATAAATCAAAACAGAAAATTTTGCAGTTGAGGTGTTTACCTCATAAACGGCCACTGTTCCTCCCTCTCAGCTCAGTTCAGTGCCTTGGTTGTGCTTGTTCAGATCCAGCCATGCCTCAGATCAGTCACACAGGGCCCAGTTCTTCCTCTCCTATGTTCATTTCTAATGAAGACATCATGCACACCATGCTTGTATTTCCATGGTCTCACCCAAACTCTCTATAGATCAGTGCACACAGCTCTCTATACAGATCTGATTTTCTTCCATGCATATATGGAGATTATCAAAAATCAGATTTGTCTTTGGTGTTTCATCTCCCCAAGTGCATGATGGATTTGCATGCAATTTGGTTGGGAGGAGATGTAATCATGGGTACATAGGCATGATGATCTAGGGGCATAGGGTGATGCATGCTGAGGTGTTGCATGCTTGGCCATTGGCCAGTTTTGGTGGCAGATTAGGATAATTCAGTGTTATATACATTTCTGTTGTATATATGGACACAAAGATAATAGTAGCCCAGTTGGTAATTTTTGGATGAGGTTTCTTTTCACTCAAAGGTCAAGGGTTCAATTCCCTTGGCCTCCCATTTGGCCATATTTCCCATATTTTCGGTTAAGGCCACATTTGGTTGCACAGTAATTCAATTTTTCCATGTTTGCTACATAACTTTCATTCCGTAGCTCCTTTTTCGATGCGGTTTCTTCCGAGAGCTTCATAATTCAGTTCGCTTCAGTGTCAGAGGTTCCATGTCATTTATTAATCATTCGGGATTTTCGGGGTTAACTAATTCGGGTTCCGTTAGTGTTAAAACGGCATTATTTTACCGATTTAACCAGCAATTTGGATTCGGGTAAGGTACCCTTCCCTCCAGACATTTTCTTTATTTAATCGGTCTATGGCGACCGTCGGGATTATGATTAATTCCCTAAATCATTCTGTAAGTCGGTATTAATTAATAATTATTAATTAATTATTAATTTCGCGGGATCGGGGTGTTACACATACCCTCATAAATTAGGAAAATGACTATTTTAAAATAATAATATACGAAAACTACACCTACGCACTTGAATTTCTAATAAATGACACAAGTGCCCCCTAAGATGTCCAAAATGAAAATTTTACTCCTAAACAAATGAAAAAATAACTACTACGTCCCTAGAAACTATATTTAGCATAATTAATGTTATATATGACCAAATTAAGATCTAAAAAAGCCTAACCTAAGGTTTTTTAATACTATGGACCCAATGGTGGGGTTCGTTTTAGCAAACAAATTTTTTAAATATATAAACGAAGATCAATATGCACATTTAGTGTAACTTTGCAGCTTTAGTTAAGCAGCCGAATGAATACCAAAAATTACAAAACTTATTACTTAAGCATTTTTTATTGTTCTAAACTTAGTGGTGGAGTCCGTTTAACCAAGTAATACTTGTAAAATATAGTTCGTTCAAAAAAACACCTTTAAAATAGTGCTTAATGAGAATTAATAGCCCTTATAAAACCTAAGATGCTTAAGAAGTAGTCAAAATAAGATAATTAACTAAACAATAGCTAACAATGAGAGCTAGTTAAGTATTCGGGTACCTGAAGTTGGTCACACATGAAAGTGCAAAATTATGAAAATACGCTTGGGCTCAATATAAGAAAGAGGAAGGCTAATTAAGGTCCGGAAAAGCCCAAATTTAGTATCTTCAATTTTCTGGACCCAACGGTGATGTCCGTTTAAGAAAAATAGAGCACTAAAACAAATAAAAAAATGATGAACACATCCCTAAGGTTTAATTAAGCTATACCAGAAGAGTATAAAAAGTAAAGACGAACCCATATAAGAGCCTTCGAGTCTAAAAATGAGCTTCGTTTAAGATAATTGGGTACCTAAGACACGACATAAGAATGGTAAAACTACCAAACTACCCTTAAGACTTAATTGAGAAAACATATGAATTTAGATGGTAAAAAAAGGACCTACTTTATAGTTAATGGACCCTTTAGACTCAAAGATGAGGTCTGATAAGGTAAATGAAGTACCGAAAAATATAAGACGTGTAAAGGGCAAATGACCAAAATGCCTCTAAAGGCTAAAGTAAGCCACACGCTGAATTAAGAAGTGTTAGGAACCTTAATTAAAAACCATAAGGGAATCCTAAATAGTTAGACAAAGTCTAGAAGAGACTAAGAACATTAAGTAAGCAAATATTTAAGCTGAGATATGTATTGATCTAGTATCAATGTATTCTAATCCATGATTTAAGATCACTATAAAAGGAATGGAGACAAGAAGACTATAGAGGCAAGACAAGTAAGCAAGTAACTGTGGACTCTAGACCACAAATGAGTAACCTTGAACTTTGAAATGGAGACATTTTTCATGAAAAATAGTTCTTTTACAACTTTATGACATTTTTTAGACTACTATGTTAAATGTTTTAGCTTTATGATAGTTTTCAAAATACTGTGACAAATATTTGAATTGCATACTTTTAAGTATCATCTCTTTAAATTTTTTATAGCATGGATAACTTGAAGAAAGTTTTGCTAGCATGTTTTAGTTTTCCTTGCCTTACGGACGTTGCAAGGAGATGAGAGTTTGTAGACTTTAGATAAATTATATAGTTAAAACTCAGCCGGGAGTCTGAATCCGGTAGGCCATGTAAGCCCAAAGCTCTAAATTACAGTAAGGTCACTAAGGTGATAATTAGGGTGCCTAAGGACAATCGTTGTAATGAAGTTTGGCTTATATTACTTCTCACGCACTTTACAAATACATATTTTTATGATATTATGATTTATCTTGCAAAACTAGACTGGCATGAACTTTATTGATTTCATAGTATATCTTGAAAACACTCAGTTATATGAATATGTTTTAAGAATGTCAGTAGTTTTTAGTACAACTCTTTTAACTGGTGTCTATGAAAGTTTATGAAATGGGTTTTCCCTAAACCCATAATAGAGGACTTGTGTTACTTACAAGCTTTTCATGAAGCTCACATGGTTTTATCTTGTATATTTTCAGGAATGACTAAGAAGTTTATAGATTCAGGTTCTAGTAAGCTATGAGAAGTAGAGACTTTAGCTAGAAGAGAATTAGTAGTCTATCCATATAGATATTAGCCTGAGGAGATAGATAGCCAATTAATGTGACAGCTTAAAGCAAGAATAGAATGTGAATAATATAATAGTTCAAACACTCACGTGTAATGTAATATTGGGTTCATATTATTGTAACTCTGATGAAGTGTTACTTATGCTCTACCAAGTGTGATTGCATTCAAACAAATTTTTTTACAGACATAGATTCCGCTGCATGATTTTATATGACCGAATGCAATCTACTTGGACATGTAAGGAGGCCTTTGGTTAGGACATGTCATCAATGTGCTACAAAAGAGATAGTGTATTAGCGAGGTGCCTAGCTGGTTGACCATTATCCCTAATTCGTATAGGGTGGGGTTTGGGATGTGGCATACATGAACTCTTGCTTGATATAGATTTTATTGCAACTCTCAATTATATGAATATATTTTTAAGAATTCTAGTACCTTTTAGTACAACTCTTTTAATTGCTATTCATGAAAGTTTAACAAAGTTCCTAAAAAGTGATTTTCAAAAACCCATGATAGGGGATTTGTGTTACTCACAAGATTTTCATGAAGCTCATAAGGTTTTATCTTGTATTTTTCAGTTGATAACCCGGATAGTTCAGTGTAATAAATGGACCTTAGATTACAACCATTTTGGAGGAGATCCTGGCTTCTGACTTACGTAGTTTGTCTTGTATTAAGAACGCCAAGAAATGTTTTTACAAGTTGTAATATTTACACATCAATGTAATGTAATGAATCAAAATTTAGTTTACGCTCTACCATATTTTATTTATGTTGCTATGTATGTACTAGTCAAAAGGCTTTTGGTTGGACATGCCATTAATATGCTACAAAAGGGTTAGTATATTGGCGAAGTGCCTAACTAGCCGATTATAATCCCTAATCCACATAGGGTGGGATTTGGGATGTGACAGTAGGGTTCTTGGCCGTAGTTGAATACCCGCAGTGGTTGGCCAATATTGTCTATGTCCACCAAAAAAATAGACGGGTCCGCATGTGTGCCGACTATAGGGACCTCAACAAGGCTTGCCCTAAAGAAAACTTTCCTCTACCAAACATAGATCTATTGGTAGACAATACAACCCACCATTCCATGATGTTTTTCATAGACAGTTTCATAAGGAACAATCAAATCAAAATGCACCTTGACCACATGGAGAAAACTATTTTCACAGCACAGTGGGGCACATATTGTTACACGGTCATGCATTTTGGCCTAAAAAATACAAGGGCTACATATCAGAGGGTAGCCACCACTATATTCCATGAGCTAATTCACAAAGAGGTCAAAATTTATGTAGATGAAATCATCATAAAATCCAAAGGTAAAGAGGACCATTTCGACTGCTTAAGGAAATTCTTTGAGAGAATCAGAAAATATATGATGAAACCAAACCCTCAGAAGTGTGTATTTGGAGTAACATCGAGGATACTCCTAGAATTCATGAAAATTCAAAGAGGGATAGATATGGATCCTATAAAAATCAAAGCCATTATGGAAATGCCTCTGCCTAAAATAGAAAAGTAGGCTAGGGACTTCCTAGGGAGACTTCAATACATCAGTAGGTTCATATCACAACTGACTACTATTTGTGAGCCCATTTTCAAACTCTTGAAGAAAGATTCTCCTAGAAAATAGAACCCATCATATCAAGAGGCGTTCGAAGAAATCAAGGAATATCTGACCAACCCACCGATCTTGGTTCCCCCACAACCTGACTTTCCTTTATTACTATACCTCACAGTAACTGATACATTTGCCGGTGGCCCAAGATCAAACACAAGAAAGAATAGAGAATGCCATTTACCATGTAAGCCGAAAACTAATCTCCTATGAGCACAACTAAAATGCCCTGGAAAAGATATGCACAACCCTTGTCTGAGTCACCCAAAACTTCCATCATTACATGATGGCCTATGCAATACATTTGGTTTTTTGCATAGATCTTGTGAAATATCTCTTCGAAAAGCTGTCTTTGTCAAGCCGCACTGTTTGGTGGCTATTGTTGCTTTCTAAATTTAAAATTGTACACGTAACTTATAAATTCATTAGGGGGAGGGTTGTGGCTGATTACCTACCAGAATGCCCGGTCGAAGGGGAAATTGTTAGGGAAACTAAATTTTTAGATGAAAAAATTATGCAAATCCATGAGGACAGATGGTGTATTTTCTTTGATGGCGTCACTAACAAAAATGGTGTGTTCAATAATGAAATCATAACTTACACCTGCACATGCATTTTAGTAAATAAAACAATTACAAAACTGCACTTTAATGAAATGGCACCAGTTCAAGGTATAGAGTTACTCACCTGAGGTCTAGAGTCCACAGTTACTTGCTTACTTGTCTTGCCTCTATTGTAATCTTGTCTCCATTTTCTCTTCTAGTGATCTTAAATTATGGATTAGAATACATTGGTACTGGATCAATACATATCTCAGCTTAATCCTTACTCGCTTAATGCTCTTAGTCACTTCTAAACTTACACTACAAAAAATAACACTATTAGCAACTTTCAAAAGCCTCGCTAATGAACTAAGAAACATCGGTAATGACCGTTTGTGGCATTCACATACCTGCCACTGCTAATGCCGCTAATAGTAGTGTCACAAATGCTATTAGTGGTGTTCAGCCTAAAAACACCACTATTAATATCCTATTAGCGGCATTTTAAAACGCCACTAATAAGTGTCGCTAAAAAGTACATCACAAGCTACTAAAAGTCGTAGGTTTGAACATGTTTAGCTAATAAGGCATTAATAGCCACGCATTATTAGCGGTGTTTAGTAGCACTATAAGCACTAATAAGTGTCGCTAAAAAGTACATGTAGGCGTGCGTCGCTAATAAGGCATTAATAGCCGCGCACACTATAACACCCCGACCTAATTTATTAATAATTAGTTCGCTAATTATTAATTAGAAATGAAATAAAAAATGATTAAGAAAATTTATTGGGACTTCCCGGTAAGTTACGATGGACTAATAAAATGATTAAATACACGAAGAAGCAATATAATATGTTAATCTAAATCGTTTTGAGCAAAATTCAAAATACTGTAATTATGAAATTAACAAGCCTCGGGAAACGCAAGAAAAATGGATACGGTGCGAAGCTTAGAATATCGAGGCCAACCCGAGTAGGAAACTACTAAAAGAAACCGCTTCACAAAAAGGAGAAATAAAAAGAAAGATAAAAAGTAAAAAAGCCAAAATATGCATTTTGATTTGCCAAACAAGGCATAAGATAAAAAATGGCCAAAAAGAGGCAAAAAGGGTTGGACATGGGAATTGATCCCTAAATAAAAAAGAGTAAGGAAATTATTCCCAAAAAGTTAACCACTTGGCCACAAGCACTTTTGTGCTTTATATATATAAGAGATATATATATATATATATATATAACTATCCTACAATGCCTAATTTCTGAATAACAAAAATGAGGTGGCAACCCCTCATTGGACCACCACACCCTCCAATTAGGTTTCATGCAAGTCAAATCAAATATATATATATATATATAAAATAAAATATATGATATATATATATATATCTTTGAGTTTGCATATGTAGAATGCAAATTCAAAAATTAGAATGTGTAACTGCGTGCTCAGGTAGAGAAAGAGTAAGGTAGAGAGAGATAGAGAGAGTAAAGGAAAAAGGAGGAAGAAGAAGAAAAAGGAGAAGGAGAGTGAAGCTACCTAATGCATGCATGGCAACCTCAACTTGAAGGATCAAGGATCAAAGCTAAGAGAGGGACTGCCATCACAAGGTAATCACTCAACGTTTATTTTCTCTCTCTAAAAAGGTTTAGTTTTTACTTACTGTTTTTAAACTCAAGGAAGCTTGAAATTAGCATGCATGAGTTTGGTGTGATAACTGAATGAGAGAAGGGTGTACAGCAAGTTAAAACACAAAAAAAAAAAGCGCCAGGAGAACATTGAACCAACTAATCCGCCATTAAATGACCTTGCTTAAACCGGGTCTAATTCGACTTCAGTTAAACCCTGATTGAGGGATAGGGATTAAAACTAGGAAGAAGAAGCTTTACAACGCAACAAAAATATATAGAAATGACCCAAAGACTAGAGTTACAAGTCGCTGGTCCATAACCCATTTTCATCGATGGAGCTTTAAATCCTATTTTTAGAATGTGGTTCGAATCGCCATGACCTAAGGAAAACAATAGACCAAGCCACGCATGAAACGGTACAGAAATGAACATGCAATAGGCGATTTAGAGTTGCCAATATTAGAGCTCGAACCAAGTTTCTAGACTATTTTAAGGCATGAAATAAACACCAAAAAGGACAAGGGGCTTAGGGGAGTTGATTGGGATGGAAATCAGGTTGATTGGACGCATAAAATGTCATGAAATTAAAAAAATAAAATTCTCTGCAACTAGGGTTGCAGTGACCTTAGCGTTGGGGACGATGAACAGTGCAGGGTCGGGTCATGGACCGGGTTTCGGGTCGGGCCCCAACCTAACTGTGAAATGGTTAAAACCTCTTAAGTGAAACTACACCGGTTCATGAGGAATAGGTTTTAATTTAAAATTTGTTTCGGGTCTGTTTAGTTATAGCTATAGGAAATTGAAATTGGGTTGGTTTTAACCCAACCGTGGATAAGGGGATTAAGAGGGTTATTTGATTCCGGTTTAATTGGAAGCTTGGACCAGTCGGTTCAGGGGAAATGTGAACCAGCCTAGGGTTTTTGTAACACCCCGATTCCGTGAAATTAATAATTAATTAATAACTATTAATTAATACCGACTTACAGAATGATTTAGGGAATTAATCATAATCCCGACGATCGCCATAGACCGATTAAATAAAGAAAATGTCTGGAGGGAAGGGTACTTTACCTGAACTCAAATTACTGATTAATTCGGTGAAATAACGCCGTTTTAATACTAACAAAACCCGAATTAGCTAACCCGGGAAATTCCGAATGATTAATAAATGACACGGAACCTCTGACACTGAAGAATACTGAAATACGGAACCCTCGGAAGAAACCGCATCGAAAAGGGAGTTACGGAATGAAAGTTATGGAAGAAACATTGAAATCGAATTAATGCGCAGCCAAACAGGGCCTAAGCCCGAAATAGGGAAAAAGACCAAAAATGTGGCCAAGGGGATTTGATCCCTTGACCAAACTAGGCAAAATTTAGTTTACCAAAAAATTACCACCTAGGCTAGGAACACTTTTGTGTATATACGTACAAAGATATGTATATAAGTGTAAATCTGATTTGGCCTCTCCCCAAAGTGGCCAATGGACAAGCATGCAACACCTCATCCATGCATCACCCTATGCCCCTAGGCCATCATGCCTATGCACCCTAGATCATCATGCCTATACACCACATGATGACCTCTCCTCCAACCAAAATACATGCAAATTAATCATGAGGTTGGGAGATGTATTGAACAAGAAAAATCAGATTTGCATTTACACAATCTCCATATATGCATGGAGGGAAAAAAATCAGAACTGTAGAGAGGCTGTAATGCTGATTTTATAGAGAGAGATTGGGTTATAGAGAGAGAGATTCCAAGCCATTTGTGAGAAGCCGTGTGTGTGAAACATGGTGTATATGCATGTCCATGGGAGATGCATCAAGAGGAGGGGAACTGAGGCAAGACTGACTGAGGCACACCTGAGGTGCCAAAAATCTGGACTGAGCCGTGTAGGAGCAGTGGCCCGAACCAAGAGGTAACACCTCAAATTTGCTAAATTTTCTGTTTAAAACTTGTTGCTATTTTTGATGGTTTTGAATCCTTTAAAATGCATGCACGAAACCCTCTTGACACTAGAAACATCAGGGTCAATTTAGTAGGCCAACAGGGCTTGAAAACCCACTGACCGTACCTAAGTCCACCATGGATGGACCAAGAATTGCAGGTCTGATTCGACCTCCATAAAACCAAGTTTTGATGGTTTATAAGTGATCTAGACACTGAGGGGGTTCAAAAACCACTGACCCGCGACCCCATTGCCTGAGTTTAGACCCTCAAGACCGAACCTATAGGTCTCGGCCATGGAATCCAAAATCTGGAATAGGCCCTAAAACTGAAATTTATAAATGGGATATTGATCCCCATGAACACACGGTCACAACGAGCCAAACCACGTGAGGTTTGGTGGAGAAATGAGTCCACGCGACTGAGCTGAAACCCCCCATGATAATCCGTTAAACAGAGCTTAATCCGTGAATTCGAAGCTCAAAATGGATGTTAAAGGATGGATATGAAGTGCAGAAACCCATCGGGATTGAAATCAGCAAGAAATCGTGTCTAAATTGCCACGAAATTGAAAGAGAAATTCTTTGTAAATTAGGGCAACCGAGGGTAAAACAGTGGGGAAGATGGAGTTGACTCGGCCGAGTTGACCGAGCCAATCCGAGCTGACTCGGACACGTGTCGCCTCAAGACCGTGCCACTATTTTAATAAAACTGCACCGTTTTGATGTTTTAAATTTAGAATCTAGAATTGGCCTGTTTGGTTACGAGTTTTAAAAATTGAAATTGATTTGGGGCTAAACCTGTATACGGATAAGGACCAATTTGGGATATGAGGGATATGTTATCCCGGTTCTCTGGGGGACCTGAACCGGCTGATTTAGTTGATAAAGGGACCGGTTTAGGGTTTTGAATTGAAAACCCAATGGTCCACTGTTTGAAATTAAAAAATTGAACCAGAACTTTTGTAAATTGGTTTTTGACCCCAACAGTTTTGGGGAATTACACAGTCGCCCAGATTTTGGAAAACTCTTTCATTTAAGCCCTGAATAAATTAATTAAATAATAAAATAATTATTTAATTATTTTATTAAATAGGTAAAATTACAATTTTACCCCTAGACATTAAATATGTCAAACGGAGTCCAAATTAAGTAAATAAATAGTGTATTTTCACTATTTCAAGTATTCTGGACTCAATGGTACAGTCCAAATTGGGAAATTATGTACCGAAAAATACAGACACGTAGGTGTAAATTACTGTACTGCCCCTAATAGTACCCGAACCCAAATAAAAATAAAAGACAGTCTATTTTGACTATGTCGGGCGTTCTGAACTCAACAGTGAGGTCCGTCTAACGAACCGAAGTCCCGAAAAATACAGACACATAAAGTGTAAATGACCGTACTGCCCCTAATAATTCCTAGGGTCAATTAAACATAACAGATAGTCCAACTTAATTATGTCGGACACTCTGGACCCAATGGTGAGGTCCGTTTTATGAACTGACGTGCCGAAAAATATGACACGTGAAATTACCAAATTACCCCTGATACTGTACGAAGCCCAAATGAAGTCCGATTGGGACGAAATTGATAGTGATAGAGCCCAGATACTGGTGAGACTGTAAACATGATTAAATAATGATTCGGAGTCAGAATCTTACAAAACGTAAAATGACCAAAATACCCCTGAGCACAGTAAGTGCAAGTAGAGGTCAAATAAAGGTCAAACTGATCTGATAAATTATCATAGGGATAATTATGAACACTGAAGGGCTAAGTAAGACTCCGGAACAGTTAACGCGTAAAACGAGAAATGACCGATGTGTCCCGACGATCAAAACAGATACCAAATGAAGTCTAAGGGACTTACAAATTTATACATGAGATATATGGGACGTTCTGAGGACCATGATAGGGTCCGGGGCAAAAATGACAAAATTACCATTTTGCCCCTAAGACTAAATAAGTACCCAACTGATACCGATTAGAGTCTAAAAGACTTAGAACTTCATGTATATGATATATGGGATATTCTGAGAACCACGATTGGGTCCGGGGCAAGAATAACAAAATTACCATTTTGCCCTATGGTTAAAATGAGAACCTAACTGATACCGATTGGAGTCCAAAGGACGTAGAACTTTGTACTTAAGATATAGAGACTATTCCGAAGACCACGACAGGGTCCGGGACAAGAATGATAAAATGACCATTTTGCCCCTAAGGCTGAAGAAGTAACTGATTGATAACGATTGAAGTCTAAATGACTTAGGTTATAATCCTGATGTCTGCTAAGCCTAATTTAAGAATAAAATGGCCCCGGATAAAACCCGATGAGAGGGCGATAGGCTACTAGGCTATCTTAGGTAAACCGATAGATACCTAAGATGACAAATGAGACCTGAATGGATGAGTTCTGATCTGTATATGATTGATGATTATTGTTCAGGATATACATGGAGATGCCTGACGTATCTGGAGGTTATCGGATTGTTTACGCAAGGAGATAATCGTAACAGTTTGTGAGTAACCTGGAACTTCTGACTTGGTGTATAAGTACACCGTCTAGTTACTGTATTTTGTTTTACTGTACTATTTTGTATACTGTACTGCCTGAATGCATACCTTTTTATACTGCATTACACGTAACATGATTTTGTACTGTCCTGCTCTCCTGTTCAGTTCGGGTCTGTCTTGTTCTGTTGTATGGGTTGTCCTAGTTTTATACTGTACTGTGGCGTCTTGTGAGTAAACCTGACTCCTGAATTGGTGTATAAGTTCTGTCTAGATACTGTATTTTGAAGCACAGTACTGTTTTGAACGTTATACTGTTTAAAAAAAAAGCATATATTTAAAGTAACATATGCCTTGTCCTGATTAATATTGTTTCGTTTGTTCCGTCCTGTTCAATTCCGATATGTCTTGTTCTGATAGATGTATTGTTTCGTTTGTTTCGACATGTTCAGTTCCGATATGTCTTCATCTGATTGATATTGTTTCGTTTGTTTCCGTCATGTTCAGTTCCGATATGACTTGTCCTGATTGATATCGTTTCATTTTGTTCCGTCATGTTCAGTTTCGATATGACTTGTCCTGATTGATATTGTTTCGTTTGTTTCCGTCATGTTCAGTTCCGATATGACTTGTCCTGATTGATATTGTTTCATTTTGTTCCGTCATATTCAGTTTCGATATGACTTGTCCTGATTGATATTGTATCGTTTGTTTCCGTCATATTCAGTTCCGATATGACTTGTCCTGATTGATATTGTTTCGTTTGTTTCCATCATGTTCAGTTTCGATATGACTTGTCCTGATTGATATTGTTTCGTTTGTTTCTGTCATGTTCAGTTCCGATATGACTTGTCCTGATTGATATTGTTTCATTTTGTTCCGTCATATTCAGTTTCGATATGACTTGTCCTGATTGATATTGTTTCCGTCATGTTCAGTTCCGATATTACTTGTCCTGATTGATATTGTTTCATTTTGTTCCGTCATATTCAGTTTCGATATGACTTGTCCTGATTGATATTGTTTCGTTTGTTTCCGTCATATTCAGTTCCGATATGACTTGTCCTGATTGATATTGTTTCGTTTGTTTCCGTCATATTCAGTTCCGATATGACTTGTCCTGATTGATATTGTTTCGTCTTGTTCCGTCGTGTTCAGTTCCGATATGACTTGTCCTGATTGATATTGTTTCGTTTGTTTCCGTCATGTTCAGTTCCGATATGACTTGTCCTGATTGATATTGTTTCGTTTGTTTCCGTCATGTTCAGTTCCGATATGACTTGTCCTGATTAATATTGTTTCGTTTGTTCCGTCCTGTTCAATTCCGATATGTCTTGTTCTGATAGATGTATTGTTCCGTTTGTTCCGACATGTTAAGTTCCGATATGTCTTCATCTGATTGATATTGTTTCGTTTGTTTCCGTCATGTTCAGTTCCGATATGACTTGTCCTGATTGATATCGTTTCATTTTGTTCCGTCATGTTCAGTTTCGATATGACTTGTCCTGATTGATATTATTTCGTTTGTTTCCGTCATGTTCAGTTCCGATATGACTTGTCCTGATTGATATTGTTTCATTTTGTTCCGTCATATTTAGTTTCGATATGACTTGTCCTGATTGATATTGTATCGTTTGTTTCCGTCATATTCAGTTCCGATATGACTTGTCCTGATTGATATTGTTTCGTTTGTTTCCATCATGTTCAGTTTCGATATGACTTGTCCTGATTGATATTGTTTCGTTTGTTTCTGTCATGTTCAGTTCCGATATGACTTGTCCTGATTGATATTGTTTCATTTTGTTCCGTCATATTCAGTTTCGATATGACTTGTCCTGATTGATATTGTTTCCGTCATGTTCAGTTCCGATATGACTTGTCCTGATTGATATTGTTTCATTTTGTTCCGTCATATTCAGTTTCGATATGACTTGTCCTGATTGATATTGTTTCGTTTGTTTCCGTCATATTCAGTTCCGATATGACTTGTCCTGATTGATATTGTTTCGTTTGTTTCCGTCATATTCAGTTCCGATATGACTTGTCCTGATTGATATTGTTTCGTCTTGTTCCGTCATGTTCAGTTCCGATATGACTTGTCCTGATTGATATTGTTTCGTTTGTTTCCGTCATGTTCAGTTCCGATATGACTTGTCCTGATTGATATTGTTTCGTTTGTTTCCGTCATGTTCAGTTCCGATATGACTTGTCCTGATTGATATTGTTTCGTTTCGTTCCGTCATGTTCAGTTCCGATATGTCTTGTTCTGATTGATGTATTGCTCTGTTTTGTCCCGTTATGATCCGTTTTGTTATGCCTCTGTCCTTGATTATGCCTGTGACTCGAACCGGTATTTTGTTCCGTCTGATCCCGTTATGTACCGTCCGTTAATAATCTGTCCGTCTTGATTGATATATGGTCCAGTTCCGTTATGATTTGTCCGAATTCTTGACTTGGTATATAAGTTACTGCATAGATACTGTATTTTGATGCACTGTACGATTTTAAAAGTTATACTGTCTGAATGCATGTTTTTAAATGCAAACTTTTATGATGTATTGTACGCGGCATGATTTTGTCCCGTCCTACTATTATTTTGTTCGGTCTGTCTTGTTCCATTTTATGGTCTATCTGATTTTGTTCTGCTATGATGTGTCTGACTCTGGGTACCATTCTGTTTATGAACGGTTTGGCATAAGTAGGCTTGATTACGCGCCTAACTGATATATTATTGATATGACCTGTTATGTTCCGCTCAGTACTGATCTGTTCTAATATTTGAATTAATTGCCTATACTCTCATTGATATTGGCATCATGCACTGTTCCGTCTATTCTGATTTGTTGTTCCGTTTAGTTCAGTCCTGCTTTATTCTACAAAAACTGCATTTAAAGTAGATTTATAAAAAACTGCTATTTCAGAAACAACTGAACTACCCTTGTGCTTTGTAAACAAGAAATGGTTTTGAAACCCTTGACAGGGAACCTGTGTTACTCATTGGGCTTTTCGAAGCTCACCCTATTCCCTAACATTTTTCAGGAATGATATATGTTGGATCTAATGGCACTGATTTGTGGAGACTGGATTACTGAGGATTGAATCTGTTTAATCAGGTGAGTGACGTACTTCGACTGACTTGACTGATATGTACTGAATATAGTATGGCTCATGGATCTAGATGGTACTCTAGAGATTATAGTTCTGCTCTGTTGTTATATGTCGGATTATAGATATGCTCTGAGGTTAGAATTGTTAGTTGTTGGATTTTAGACTTGCTCTGTGTGATACATATCCTACGGTGGATACATGAGTTGCATTCCCTGAACAAAAAAAAAGGGTTTTAAATTCCGCTGCATCTGACCCTACAGTCGGAGTGCAATTCACTGGAAAGTTCAGAAATTGCCTTCGGTTGGTCGCGTGGCGACTGACTGGCATCACGTCCTCGACATCCGTGTAGGGTGGGGTTCGGGATGTGACAGTTTTGACACCTAAACCCACTGGTTCAATGATTTAATTTAAATAAATAAAACCCTAACTTCTGTAAATTATAGTTTGACCCCCAAGTTTTTGATAAATTATGTTGTGACCCAAACTTTTGGAAAATTAATTCAAATAAGCCCCTGAATAATAATAAAATAATTCATTTAATTATTTTATTAATTGGATAAAATGACTATTTTACCCTTGGACACTAAAAAAACCAAACGAAGTCCAAATAAAATAACTAAGTAGTGTATTTTTACTATTTCGGGCATTCCGGACTCAACGGTAAAGTCCGATTTATGAAATTAAGTCCCAAAAAATATAGACACGTAAATTATAAATGATTGTATTGCCCCTAATAATACCCAGGGCCAATTAAACATATAAGGTAGCCTATTTTAATCATGTTAAATACTCTGGACTCAACGGTGAAGTCTGTATTAACAAACAAAGTACCAAAAAATGTGACATATGAAAGTGTGAATGACCAAAATACCCCTTACTAAGATTGGTAAGGGTCACCCTACTGCCATAGTTGTGTCTACACAATGTCCTCATGATGGGACAACCTCTACTCTAACTCAGTTGTGCGAGCCTCTAATGCCTCAACCCTCTATGTGGCTGCTTGGATTCTCATATCGCTGTCCACATAAGATGATTTCAGTGTCGGCAAAACACCGGCCCCTAGGCCCTAGACCCATCCACGCGTCTAGCCCAAAACAACCTCGCGTATCTATTCATTAGTCATCAGGGTCTCTCCTTCGGGGGGTCGACTGCACACGCCTCTCGAGCATTTCCTCCTACAAAATGATAAATGTTAAGTTATATATATATATATATATATATATATATTAAAAATATTTATAAAATTTAAATTTAGTAATAGTGGTATGTATACTGTAAAAACTTATGTATAACCGCTGTGACTCTAGGTCCACCCAACCCTTCACTAGGTTAAAGTGCGTCTTATATCAGAGATCAATGGGGTTAGGCAATGCACCGGTGTGTGGGTCGCGTTGCAATAATAATAACACTATTAAGTTAAGATTTTGAAATTTTCTATTTCTAATATTAAAAAATAGAAACTCTTATAATTACCATATCATGCATGTGGTATACAAATGAACGTGAACAACCATAGTGATTCAGCTTCTGCTTACTCCTACTACTGCATTTCTTGCACAAACCACATGTACGTTAAATTCAACAATGTTAATATATATATATATATATATAATAAATTATTATAAAACTATTAATCATGTAATTTGATTACCTTGAATTCATCAGTGTCCCACTGATCACAAAAGAGAACCTAGTCCTCCTACGACACCCCTCTATAAGGCTTCCTACACGGGTCTCTACCTGCATCTACGTCCTTCCTATAATGCACGAGCAGTTTGTGGCGGTAGTCCCTGAAGTGAACCACCAAGTAGACGTCCACTAACTTCCGTACATGCGGTAAATGCAAGTCAATGTCAAAATTCTCCTACAAAATCATTTGATATTAAGATTAGAGTAAAGATTCATTACATATGTAAATAATAAATAGAATTCAATAATAAAAGACATACTAAAATGTGATCATGGAGCTCCCGTCACTGCTCTTCGGTGACATCATGCTAGTTGTTAGCATGAAATGGCACACGAAGTTGGCAAATGATGTCGATCTCAGTGGCAAACTCTTGAGCCCACCCACCGACGGGCCCGGTAAATCCCTCAGGGATCTCGATGCAACTGCAGGTGCCCTAAACACATCCCTCTGTCATTTTAATATGGTGTTCTTCGACCTACCACGCCCATGTCTGGGCATGGAGGTTGTAGTTTTTTAAAGAAACATCATAAAAACAATTAGTACCAAAATTATATAAATATGAAGTGAAAATTAATAACATACCAGTAGTATCAGCATCAGTAGGATAGGGAACAGAAATAGAAGGATGAGCTAGAACAGGAATAGGTGCAGCCAAACTTGTTAAGGAAAAGCCAGTTCTAGGCATAGGCACAAGGGTCAATGGATCTGACCCTGGGGTGGTGGGTAGTCAACGGCGTGCACTGGGACCTACTATATCTACAAGTAGAAAAATAGTTAAAGTTTGTATCATTATTTGTTCCAACAATTTCTTCATTATCAGAATAGTACTCCAATAATGTGTCGTCATCAAAATTCACTTTCATCATCATCATCATCATCGATGAATGTTGCATCCCTCGGATCTAAATACATTGAACCCACCATGCACTTATCTTTAGTGCATTTATATAGTTGGGCAAGGCTATACATAGCCTATAGGGAGAGTCGATGGCCATTTTAGTAGTTGAATTTGCTAGAGGTTGAATATTATCCATCTCACTATTAAAATCACATTTCACGTTCATAATCGGGCTTTTTATGGACTTACTATTTACACGGAGACTATTTAGAGCCTGTTTGGCTCAGCGTTAGAAACCCAAATGAGCTTCCCAAACGAGTTTCATTAACGCTCTGTATCTTTCGCAGACCATCTCGACCAAAAATGGCGCTGAAAACGGAGCTTCCAGTTGGATTTGGCCAACGTTGTTCTGAGCGGCTTGGACGGTGAGGAAGAAAATGCTTCGCTTTAATTACAAAGGTGATGGCTTTACCATTTTGCGTTAGAAAGTTTGCTTTATTTACCATAAAACCAGGGCCGAAAATTCGCTTGCGTTGGATTCTTTTCCAACATTTCCTCTTATGTCCTAATACGAAATAATGACTTCTCAGAATTTTTCTCTCACTCAGAATTTTTCATTTCACGGACAAAACAAAAATAATGACTTGCACCCCTTCTCACAGAATCTCTCTCCCGTTCTCCTCATCTCTTTCTCTCACAAAATCTCTCTCCCTTTCTCTCTCAGAATCTCTCACGTTTTGTTTTCTCTTCCTCTCTTTTAGTGCCCAGTTTAAATAAAAATATTTAATATTTTAAAATACTAATATTTTATAACATACTACCAAATAACAACCCTTGCTATCTAATAATATATAAAAGATAAAATTGACTTTCACGAGTTTAAATAACTTTCAATAATTTTAATCAAACATAATTTATTTTTCAAAATCTATTATCCAGAATCTATTTAAATAAATAGAATAATAAATAATTTTAATTTATAATAATAAAAGAATGATTTCAAATCACTATTTGTTATTATAAAATTTAATTTTATAGCATACTACCAAATAACAATCCATGCTATCAAATAATATATATAAAAGATAAAATTGACTTTCATGAGTTTAAATAACTTTCAATAATTTTAACCAAACATAATTTATTTTTCAAAATTTATTATCCAGAATCTATTTAAATAAATAAAATAATAAATAATTCTAACTTATAATAATAAAAGAATGATTTAAAATCACTATTTGTAATTATAAAATTTAATTTTATAACAATGCATACTATCTAATAATATATAAAAGACAAAATTGACTTTTATAAATTTAAATCACTTCCAATAATTTTGACTAAACATAATTTATTTTTCAAAATCTATTCTTCAGAATCTATTTAAAATTCACCAACCCAACAATAAATCAACTACTCCAAGTAAAGTGTTGGGTTGGAATGCATAAGAAACCAGCCATCCTCGAGAATAACTTGTTACAGTTGTAGGGTTAATAATGTCTCTTTCCAACGAACCATCCAATTACACTCCGAGCCCATGTTTGGTGCGGAGAGATGAAATAATCATTTCACAGAATGAAATAAAAAATGATTATAGAAATAATATGAAATAAAATAAAAACTACTCATTCAGGCCATAAAAAAGTTTAGAATGACTTTTAATGGAATACACGTTCTATGGAATAGTCATTCTTAATCATATCAAATAAGAATAAAAATTAAAAAAGTAAGAATGAACATTCCTGAAATAACCATTCCAACGTACCAAAGATGACGTCATTTTTTTGGAAAATAATGCATCCTACAAACCAAAATGTTTCATAAGAAATTGGAGAAGGATCAAAAGCAAAACTAGAAGACTGTTTGCTGTCTGAAAGCAAAGAGGCACGGAGAGAAATCTACCATTGCCTATCAGAGGCTAGTGTATGTTATTAAATCCTTAATTTCAAAATCTTAGTACAACAATGTCTGTGGCACTTGCTTAATTTAGCCAAAAGGTTGATCTTTTAAGGCATTTTGTGTCCTCAATTGAAACCCACAGTATTTTTTTAACCATGCCCGATCCGTTTTTCTTTGTCAGCCTCAGGTTTCATCCCTCACTCCACTTTCTTGCTCAATTTGGCATCACCATCTTCAGTTGCAGTAGTAGTCTTAGACTCATCAAACTCCAACAACTGCACGAGATGACAAAAAGAACTCAGCAAAGAATTCAACCAAGTATCATTCACCTTAGGTAGCAGGCAACAACTCCTGCCATCTAGAATCAAAACTCAAAGACTCCAATTTACACGAGCATCTAAAATAATGCGTCTAGTTCCATACAATGCTAATTATCTTATCATATTTTCTAAGATCAATGATTCTAACTATCAGTAACCTAAATTATGGCTCCCTTAAAGTCATGTTTCACATAATTTTTTCCACACAGTAGTCTTCGTAAGGCAATAAACAAACCTAAAAGACATTTCAAGTCTAACTTTATACATCAAATTTTTTTCATATTGCATTAGATGAGATCAATAACCATTTTTTGTAAGACTCAAATCCTAGTGCCCACCAACCATGCACAGGAAACTACAACCCTTCCCCCCATTCACAGAACTTATGCAAGAAAAGAAATAAAAGAAAAAAAAATTCTTCAATTACTTCACCGGTCCACCTTACTTAATGGGGGAAGAAACGGATAATAGTTTCAAAGACTTTTGTCCTACTACTGTGCCAAAAAGAAAAAATAAATAAGAACAGAATGGGAAAGGGAGTTCTTCGATCCTGATCTACTGGTTTTTCTCTTATACATCTAATAAAAAAGAAGTCATTGAAACACACATTATTCAAATACTTATGTGCGTGTAGAAGCTACATCTCCAAATATATATATAGTTGACCCTCTTATAATTAATATTCAACAAGTTAATAATATTTAAGAATTAATAAATTTTTATGGAACTAACTTAGTTCCATGATAGATAATTAATAATTATACTTCTTAATAATTAATATATTTTTAGAAAAAATTCTTTATAATATTAATTATTAAAGAAATAAAATAGTTATATATTTACTTTTATATATCTCATTTATGACATATCTTAATAATTATATTTATTAATTTGGCATAATTGAAATCAAAAGTAATGTAAATGAAAAAAATTACATATAAAGTCATATTTTTATACCAAAAATTATTTACATGTAAGAAACTACTTATTGGTTATTGAAAGTATAAGAAAACTTAATAATTAATAATTCTAATAATTAATAAATTTTCAGTCTCTCATGTCTATTAATTATAAGAAGGTTAATTGTGTGTGTGTATATATATATAGAGAGAGAGAGAGAGACATTTGATTTAATAGGATATTAAAAACTCTAACAACAGAATCAAACTGATAAGCATAACAGACATACCGGTTTAACATCCCCGTTCCACATGCAATGAACAGCCAAAAATCCAATAACAGTTGGTACAATATATAGTAGTGCAGGCTGAAAGAGAAATCCAAAAAACATAATAAGGTGAATGAAAAGTTAAGGAAATGTATTAAAATAAGGGATAATTGGTAATAAGTCCCTTGCATAGACTTTATGGGAGCGTGAGTATAGGGCATGTGCTCTTGCACAAATATATTTTTGAGCTCAGATCCTCTGATGATGAGCAGGCACATATTTAATTTTTTAATTAACTATTCAATCCATTATTTTTTAACTCCATCAATCTTTCCTTCCCCACTCCACGAGCCTTCACGCAAAAGCCATCTTCGTCATGGGAGGCCTTCTTTCTGTTCTGTTTTTTTTCCTTCTCTCCTTTCTATTTTCTCCAGGTACCTGGTCGTTGTATATTGACGATGATCTACATTGCGTGGACCGTCAGGTTGATCCTCAATATTGATTTCTGATTTAGCCATGTTGCAGAAGCTTTTGCAGCTAGACAGGGTGCTTTTTTGGCTAAATTGGTAGACTGGAATTCTATTATTTTTTAAGGAGATTGTCAAATCATTATCCATGCACTCTCAAGCCCTCCCAGATCTCTCATCGATCTATCCAAGCTTTAGTGGAAGATCTTAAAGTCACTTCTGAAGTCCCAAAGCCAGTGAAGTAATTATTATTCCCAATGGAAGTCTAATGCCACACCCATGAATTAGCTCAACGGGCTTTCAAAAATTAGTTCACTAGATTTCTTGGCACTAAACCATTTGAGCCACTGCCATGGTTTTCACCCAACACAACTTCAATAGGATTGTTTTATTATTGAGCTATTTTGTGTATTTTCCTTTCAATTTAACTTTCAAAAAGTAAACATGTTGACACCGGCAAACCGTTAAATTTAACTGTTTTGTGAAACAATAAAATTTCATTTTTTTTCCCTCAAGAAGTGAGTTAAATTTAATGTTTTTTAACAATTGATTGTTTATGAAGCATATTAAAATTTTTGTTTATACTAAAAGAAGTCTAATAGTCTATTTTTTTGTGTGTTTAGGAGTGAATTTTTTTTTATTTTATGAAATAGCAAAACTGTTTTATTAATAGTAAAAGAAGTCTAATAGTATATTTTTTTTTATGTTTAGGAGTGAATTTTCTTTTATTTTATAAAACAGAGAAACTTAACTGTTCCACGGTTAAACAGTTAAATTTAACTGTTTTCCTGCAATGAAATTTCACTGTTTCATAGTATTTTTTAAATCAATAAAAAAATCATATACAATGTGAATCTTGTTTAATAGATCTCGTTTTCTAGAGTCCAAATATATAATTTTAATTTAAAATAAATTTATATTTTGTGAGTTATTGAATTTTAAAATTTGAAAAATAAAAGTTGACACAATTCAGTTTTTACGCAAATGTTGGAGAGGCAATGAAATGTCTTCTGTGCTTTTTAATGGGGGAGTATTTTTGTCAACAAAATAGTGAGGGACTTTTGGAGTTAAAAAGAATGACCTTGAACCTCATCCTAATTAACAACATATTTGTGACCTTTGGCTGAAAAACCCTTAAAATAAAGGATGAGAAATGGTCTCACTTGGGCATGCATTCATGTATTCAGAAAATACATTATAACAAAGCAATCATGCGATACCCACCTGTGCTGCTTGAAACCAGTTCATAACAATGATGGTAAGGACCACACCAACTGTGTATCCCAGGAAAGCACTCCTGAAATATTGGCTCTCCTTCCCTCTTGACACATCAAATCGCAATGCCAATGCTACGAAAATGCCTGAAGGGAGAAAAAAAAATATAAACTTTTAAAACAAAAAGCAATTAGTGAAGAAAAACCTATTCAACAGAGTCATACTAGAATTGTCTTTTTTCCCCTTCTGGCATGTTAGTAGACATAATACATGTTGATTATATTATATATGCATGTTGTTTCTTTTAAAAATAATAATAATAACATTGGCTACCAGCAATGATGGAAGGATTTGTCCCAAATAAAACTATAAATTAGGTCAAAATTTCAACTACTTGATATTTTCAGCGGAATCTCAAGGTACTGGAAGCAAGTCCGTTCACTACTTCAAATATGGAGACGCACAAAGACACCTTGGTGATTTTAATTTGTACCAACCACATTGCTACCACCTCATCACAGTCAAGAGGAAAATATTTCCACAATATTAGCCTATTATACAAACAGCACTGACAGACAAAATTTAGAACCCTGAGAACTGATCTTCATACTGAATTAGCCGTGTGAATGCATAACAAACCATTTTTCATATTTTTCCCATCAAAAAGAAAAAAGACATGAGATCCTATGTAAAACCAGATGAAACAATAGTACATGTGCTTGTTGAACCAAATGTTACATACAATCAGTTAACATGCTCACTAGCAATAATATGAGCCTTAAGGAATGAACGTAGAGTACTGCAAGGCACAAGGGTTGTGCAACCTCCGAGGATGAATTGAGCAGAATTTTAAAGCATTGATCCCACTAAATCACGGGAATGTATTCGCCATTCAGACTGTTCATGCCATGAATTTATTTTGATCAAACTATTTATAATAAAGATGCCATGGATGGATCATGCAAACTGGTTGCAGGTAGTCTAATTAAGAGAGAAAAAAGGTTTGAGTTCATAAAAACAAATTCCATACTGTAAATTTAGAGTCCAAAACTAAACTGTAAAAGCTGTGCTTGTTTGGCCACTGAAGGCAAGTGAAAGGGATTAGAGCTATTTTATTGGCATTTAAGCCTGTAAGGAGGGCCAGATACATCCTACCCACCTTATGGGTAAGTAACACCCATGTGGAATAAAATAATATCTTGGGAATGGTGATATTATTTTATCCTGTACTTCTCTAATCTGGCCCAGCTCCAAACTATGGACTGGGATTATATCATATCCCTAAACAATGCTTTCCAATCTTATCTAAATGCATCATATCCTATCTCACTCATATATCTAGCCTGCCAAATGCGTCCACAATGTCTCTGGTTGCGGGAATGATGAATTAGGGCTAACTTTACAATAAGTAAGCTATTTAATTTAATATGAAAGCCATACCAGGAATTACTATGTCTCCGAGTCCAAGCATCGAAAATGGACGTGCAGAATCTGCTGTTGGGAATAAAAGCTGCAGAAAAATTAAATTTTCATTTCAATTACGATAATACAAAACTCCATACTTAGTAATAGTTAAAGCATAAAAATCTATAATCAGATCAGAAAACTATTTCACTTAACCTGAAATACTGACCTTTATAGGAGCATCAAAAGATTTTGCAACACTAACCATTACTGGAGTAAAGAAAACCCAGAATATATCATATATAAAAAGTCCAGCCTGCAATTTTTAAGCATGAACGGCATCAGAAAAAAAATATAAAAAAAACTACTGAGTGTACAGACAAGCATGGATGTAAAGGAAACAAAAAGGAAAACAATACTAGAACCAAGACTCCTTACAAAATCATTTATTTAATTTAATTTTTTTTGGTTTAACAAATAAAAACTCTTTACGGGATCCAACAAAAATACATATACAATATAGAAAGAGGCCTTTTTTAAAAAAATTCTGTATCATCACAGGATGTTTAGTATTGAGCTTTTATCTCAACTCAACAAAGCTTATCCAAATTATTTGGGGTCGGCTACATGAATCTTATCTCGCCAGTCTTCAGTATTGAGTTTTTATGCAAAAGAAAATTCTTCTATTTAACACCCTCCCCACCCAAAAAAAGGGCAGATATGGAAGGGGAAAAAAATATAAATATTACCGTGGGTAGTAATGGACAAAAAATGTGGACAAGTTACAAACACACCCTAGCCTATTAAGGATAATTCATTATTCACATATAGGAATAGGAAACAAAAAAGGAAACATGCCAGTAATAGTTCCAGCATGAAATGACATTGGAAAGCTGTCAAAGAAAACTCTTACTAACTGATCAAAATCATATCAGTGTTTAAATAACTCTTTATGGAAAAAATATTGATGACATTTGATTAAAGCATGGATGAATTATTTATGAAAAGCAAGAAAAAGATATATATATATATATATAACCATTAACTGATCGATATGTTCTCAGTTTTAAGTAACAACTACTCAAGGAAACAAATCATTAATTAGGCAACTTATTCATTTTTTTATTTTTAACAACGAAATTGAACCGTTAACCCATCCCGCCCCATTAGATGACACGCAAGCACCTGTCCACTGTGCTACAACGGGTTGGGCCCTTAATTAGGTAACTTTTGATTAATGCAACTTTTCTGCTTTCACATATTACTATAAAGCAAAAGCAAAAGCATGCCTTATAACCAAGGAAAAAATAAATCTGCTACAAAAGGTGTTGATGGTGACAGCAACAGATGCAACAGTTGTTGTGGCAGGGGCAGGTTTGCACTTGTGACAATGGTGGAAACTATCAGGATCATTTCAGTGGCTATGGCAGTGTGCAAAGGTGGCACTGTAGTGGTGGCAGCTACGGGCGCAAGTCCATTCAGGTTGGCCATTTTACAGCCAACCATAGAACCCAGGTTCTGGATATTACATCGCAAAACCAAATAACGGGATTAAGAAACCAAACCAAATCAAACTTAAAAAGCTCTGTTCGGTTCAGATAAATACTCAGTTTGCCATTTTGGGACCACATTACAATTGATAATGTCCAAATAATTAAAATCCTTGAGGCAACTGCATGACCACCTATGCTTGCACAGCAAACAGACCTAACTCAGGTGTGTTTATATAGAACGGATATCTTTCTCCACCAGCCAATGCAGGACAAGCCACCCATTCTATTACATTTAGTCACTTCCTGAGCAAGTGTTGAATCCTTACTGTTCCAACATTGAACAGAAAACCTTAATGTATATGATTTTCTTTCACCATTGAACCTATTGAGATTGGAGGAAGCACTACTATGAAAAATATTGTGACCTGTCATGAAACAAGTGAGGGAGAAAGCAAGGTCTTGGATACACAACCATTCACAGTTAACGTAGGGGTTCTTTCTCAGGATGGTTCAGAAAAACCAACTCCCCAACCCAAAAAAGAATCAACCTAGGTCAGCTCTTCAAAGAGAGAGAAAGAGAGACAGAGAGAGAGGACTGAATAGATATCATAAAGAGAAAAAAAAAAATTATCCATGGACATTAGGCTGATCTACATCACAGGTTGGCCAGTTTCAACAATCAGCAGGTCACATGGTTCTACAATTTGACCAGCCAACCAAATCAGGCAGTTCTCAGTATTAAGCTAGCTAGAGAATACTTGCAGAAAGTGACACCAAAATTAAGCTTTCAAGATTGGTCAAGGTCGAAGGCTAATTTATACCAAAATTAGCCTTCAGCCTCAACCAGCCTAACATTTATTTCATCTTGGGTTGGAACCCTAACCTTACCTTCTCAATCATAAAAGCCAAAGCCTAGCCCGCCATTCTTTGACTATAGGCAGACATAATCCCATACCTAAGGTTTCATCTCACAGCACACAGTTATCAACATGTTCTGTATGAGTTATTTTACCAATAGACTGTTAAGTATTGAAAGTTCGAGTTGACAAAATTATTTACAAATTTTTCATAAAACCAGGGATTTCCTAAAAAGAAACAAAATGGTCAGTACAAAAACGAACAGCATAAGGGAACAAGATGATTAAGCAGTCCTTACACGGTTGGCCAAGAAGTTTCATAGCTACAGATAAAGTTCACATTCCTACAGTTATTACAACAATACGTCTGAAATAACTAAAAAAAGAAAAAGTAAAAATCCATGGACTCCATTACTTACCAAAAGGATGGCACCAGTCTTAAATGAGCCAAGCGAAAGCATTTCAATTCCCTATGAATTTAAAAAACGGAATATGTAAATCCAACAAATTCAAAGTAAATAAATTATTACATCACAGAAACAAACAGATACAAAAGGAAACAATCACAAAATACTTGAAACATTTCATTATCCCTATATTCTTTATAACAAAATGCCCCAAAGCCTTAAAAGACTACCATATGAATTTCTTCTTTTTTACATAAAGCACGCATGCATGTACATGTCCACAATATTATAGTCTGAATCTTAAAACACAGATCTAAAGAAAATCAAGGAAGCAAGCCACTATTCATATCATCTGAATTTCTCCTTTCTACATAGTGCACACAAATGTGTACACGTGCACAAGATTACGCACGTTTTGAATCTTAAAAACACAGATCTACAGAAGATAAAAAAAAAAAAGCAAGCCACTATCATGAATATAGCAATCTAGGTAGCATGGTACTTCTACAGAGGTGCTATGTCCATGTTGGACAAGTGTCAAACATCAATAATTCTTTGACACTTACAAAATTACACTTCCTAGACACATCCATAATTCAAAATAAGTTTCATGATTTTAGACACTTGACCCATAGTCCTCATTTATGTTATGCTAGCTAATAAAGGCGGGCTTAATGGACCTAATCTTCAGAACTGGGTTCAAAAACAAAGCTTGGGCTATATAGAGGTGGGAGGAGTTTCACAGCGTGCAGGGAGGAATGGTCAGTACCAAATGGCAAGAGTTGGGCCACAGTAAGGAGAGCCCAGGGGCGTTCGAGGACCCAGATAGAGATATAGCCCACTCAGGTTAGTCAAGCCCAAACCCACAGCACTTATGTTACTAAAGCAGTAGATCCAGCCCAGATGTACAAGTCAGCTATTCAGAAAGAAGATTCATGCCTGTAGGGAGGTAGTGCAACTGGGGAGGGTACGAAGACTGTGGGTGTGATGAAAGATGATGGGGAAGGGAATAGAGTAACTGGTATGGCTGTTCCTTCTACTGACTTTCAAGAGACGAGACTGTGGAAATTGGAAAGAGGAGAAACTAGCAAGAGGAATGCTGATCGTCATCCAGATCTGAAGAAGCAGAGGGACGCAGGTCTGTTGCAAACTTTGGAAGAATCAGGAGACGAAGAAGGCAAGAGTGTGGATTCTGAGTGCAGATCGGAGGATGGAATTTATCTGCCTCATGAGTTGCAGAGCTCGGTAATGGAGGAAGTCGGTAGCAACCCCTTTCTTTTTGTATGTATTGTGCCATTCTCAGACCTTTTTTTAAATAATGAAATTACACTAATAAAATAGAAAAAACTTCAATGCAGATGCAAGTGAATTTGGTTTTCAAATATGCATTTTTTAGTGCATGCATATATACATATATATATATATTGAATAATAGACTATAAAGATTCTACATATAATTTTCTTTTATTCTCATAAGTTGTTGGTATCTTATGATATGCGATTCATATCTTATGATACATTTCGATATGGACGTAAAACGATACGCATCTTATAATTGTATCTTTTTGTACTGTATCTTATAATACGTTTTGATATCCAAGATACATGCGTACGCACAATCAAGCTAAACTGCATCATTTTGACCTCTTTTTTACTTTTTTGTTATATACATGAATTCCTTTTGTTTTGTTTGGTTTTATATTGCCTCTTTACAATGCCTAAAGATATTTTCTCAAATAAGAAAGAAAAAAAAACATGTATGTTGAGAAGACGGAGATGAAGATGCAAATGAGGAGTGAGAATATACAAGAAGTTGAAAAAGAAAAAGGAAGTGAAAAATTGTTGACATCTAATGATGATGATGATATCGATGCTATTAAATTGAATATTAAGATGAAAATGGGATGGATTATAAAAATGAATAATTTTAATTTTGTTTATAAATCTTGATATTGATGAACTATGTTGGAAACTTGGATTATTAAATTTTTATTTGGAACTAATAATATTTATAAATCTTAATTCTTGTATTGTATGGAATTTGAGTTGATTTTTTTTATAAGTGAGTTGAAATGTTATTTTTATCACTTTATACATGGCATATATATAACATTATATATATATATATATATATTGACTGTATCTTACTATACAATGTACAATATTTTTGAAAAACAAAATAACTATGCTTGGTACCACTTTAATTTTCAGTTGGATAAATAATAATAACTTATATATGTAATTTTTATGACAAGTGAATTGAAATGTTATTTAAATCATTTAAAACATTATATATATATATATATATATTTATAAATGTATTTTTGAAAAAATTACATGTATCTAACAATACACATTTTGACAACTATGCTCATAAGTAAATCTTTCATAAAATACCACCTGAGTTGGGCAAACCCATTACAAAAAAATGGGTAGCTCCCATTAGAATCTCATGTCCTCTCAAAAACTACAAAAGTACGATACAAAATGATTAAGATTCTAAAAACCCAAAAGCAAAGAAGCACGGATACAAGGGACACAAATACGCAACATGCGGACACAATATTTTAAAAAAAAGAAAATAAGACACGAAAGCATCGGTGACGCGTTGAATATATTTGTTGACGCGTTGAATATATTTGTTTATATTTTTTTCATATGATAATATAATAAAATTTTAATATCATTTCACTTAAATTTTAAAATTGACATAAAAATAAACAAATCACGGCAATATTAGTAATATATCAAATTAACAAAGCAATTAAATAAAAATTCAAGAACTTTATCATTTAATCATCAACATTCATGATCCAAGTTTCAAAAAAAATATGTTAACTACTATACATAAATAGATATATGTATGTATAAAGCAGAGAAGAAGAGGTAAAAAAGAGGCAAAAATCCAAAAAAAAATTAAAAAACTAAAAAATATCCAAAAAAAAGTGTCCCATAACGTGTCCATGACCTGTCCAAAATTCAAAAAAGTTGAAAACTCTTTTTCACTTGCTTGAACGTGTTCAACAAGTGTCCGAGCATGTCCGTGTTAGACATGCACGGATACACGAGGCAAAATATAGTGTTTGTACTTCTTAGCACAAAAGTATAAAGTTCTTAAAAATCTATCTATCTTTCCAAAAAAAAAAAATAATAATAATGCATGTATACAATAGAAATGCAACATATGTATTCGTGTAAAAAAGGGTTGGAAAGCAATTGACTGAGGCAATAGAAAAGAGAAAAGGAAGAAAGGAGAGGAATGGAGCATTGAGAAATGGCTTCAACCTTAGGTGACATTTAACGTGCAATACAGTGTGATATATTCTGCACTATATCCCATATTTTCTCAATAAAAATACTTTCTAAACTAAATCATGTTCAACATATTCATATGTGATATATCCATCAAAAATTTCCATACTATGCAATATATCCACAATATGTTATTTTAAAAACAAATGTAAATATTGCATCAGAACTTACTCATATCCAATATATCAAAGACTGACACAATATTCTTGCGATTTTCTATTCATTCCATGGCTATCACAGACAATAATTTTTTCTTTCAAGATGATGCTGTCAAACCTGAATGCAGAATGCGAGGCCCAATATATTGTTAGCCAGCCAATGCTTCCGTGAAGCATACCAAGCACAGAAAAAGGTTCCAGGGATTGCTGCAACAATCTGAGACCTTGTGAACTCAACCTCCAAAGCTGTGTAGGAAACATATAGATCAAAAATCATTTTGCATATAACAGACAAAATACTGTCAACCAAATGAAATGAAGAGAGGAATCTAACAGATTGCATTCAATAGAATGTTCAGAAACATATTTGACAAGAAAACCAGGAATGGAATGGACTCGACCAAGATTTAGATGTAAAAACTCGAGAAGCAAAATGATGACAATAGAATTGAGGCATACTCGGGTAGAGAACTACACTTGCTTCACAGATTTTTATCATTGCATGTATCTCAACAAAATAGCAGCACATACAGCTTTGGAATGCCCAACTGGGAGTTTGTACATAAAGACAAGGACATTGAAAAATCAATTTTGATAAAATCAGACAAGTGCCTCTGGCCCTCTTCCCAATTCATTTAAACCAATCATCATAAAGAACAGTTCAAATCACTGAAACCAGTTTGACAATTTTTTTTTTTTTTTTTGGTAGTACATCAGACACACCACCCTTGTGCCAAACACAACCAGAATTCAAGCTGACACAGCCAAGAGCACAATGTGAAAAATATACTTTGATCTGTGTTAAAACTTAGTTTCTTAGAGAGAAACAAAGGAAAAACCTCCAACATGGGTGCTAACCAAGCAAATACTAATTTTCTCGCAACAAAATAACAAAATGCATAATCCATTAACATAAAGTACCCTACAATGCGGTTCCAACTTCTATTTATGAGGACAGAAGACATAACCCTCATAAAATTAAATTCTAGACTAAACCACTCTAATCTTGAGCATACATTAAGTAGAAAAGAAGAAAAAAGACATACAAGCCCTTACTATTAACCATCACTGTAATTTGAACAATGTTGTGCTATAGTTTCTGTGAACAGTTAGAATTCTCCCTTCTTAGAGAGAACTGCTCCACCATCAAACTCAGTGTTGAAGGAAAACTCATCCTCAAGTTTGGCTTTCCACGATCCACTAGATGCCCAAACAATCCTTTCCATTCCTCCTTCTATAATGTCTCGCATGTATCAACATATAACATAGTTTTAAACCACTAAAGAAAAATCTTGCACAATCAAATTGAATTCCTAACTTGTTCTTCAATAGGCCACATAATCAAATAATTTCGGAACATACTGAAGGATCATTATGTGTTGATATCCTGAAGAGGAAAAAACTCCTCGAAATATAAAATGATCCTCACAATCTTACGGTCAATCAATATCGAAGTGATTCGTATCCTATAGAATATTCTCAACTATGGACTATTGTCTCTTCATTGTTATAGGTACAGAACACCTCGCAATCAAAAGCCTTTAAACACCCAGAGGGATCCAAACAACATTCAACATGTGCTGCAGGATCTCAATAAGGGTTGAATCCACTATCTCAAAACATTCATTGAACACAACTAGGGCCAAGTATTTTGGAACATATTGAAAGATCATTATGTACTAATATCCTGAGAAGAAAAAAAATCCTCCTCGAAATATAGTATGATCCTTGCAATCTTACGATCAATATCAAATTGATTCATATCCTAGAGAATATTCTAAAATATGGACTATTGCCTTTTCATTGCTATAGGTATAGAACACCTCGTAATCAAAAGCCTGTACCACCCCCAAGGGATTTAAATAACATTCAACATGATTCGTAGGATCTCAAAAATGGTTGAATCCACTATCTTAAAACACAACTAGGGCTTCCCAATCAACAAGTACGGACTAACCAACAATGTTTATAGACTCACTCTCAGGATTTTAATGAAATGATTGACAAATATCCTTCTTCAAGACTACCTTTGGTTATGTCCAAAAATTTGTAGTTATCTTCCCGAATTTTAATTTGAATGTTAACTTTTTATCTGTCATCAAGTCTTCAAGCTGTCTCTAGCTATAGCTTGATCTCTTTGAACTTTTGCCATCTTCTTTCACATAAAATTGTGGCTGTCCCCTACTCTTGTACCAACTAAACCCGCAAAGGAGAACAATATGACCAAATTACACTTCAACCCATGTTCAAACCTTTCTTTCTTAAGTTGAACAAATTGGCGGGGGGGTGGGGGTGTTGCTAAGGAAATAAATCCTAATGTTCTCACGAAAACGAAATAACCAAATGCAAGATCTGAGGCCCAATGTATGTCTAGATAACCAAATGCAAGATCTGAGGCCCAATGTATGTCTAGATATCAAGAATTAGACCTAGAGGAGGTGAACAGGTCTATTTAGCAAATTTAAATTATGTTACTCAAATTTTAACTTTACTTCAAGGAGAATAATATTATCACTTCAATTATGTGAGGATTAATGTTCTAGTGGGTGCAATCAAATTCAGTAACATGAATAAAGCAATAGTAAAAGGTAAAGACATGTGCACCAAATTTGTTCACGAGAAAACCGCCACAAATTAATCGTATCTGCTTTGAAAAACCCTAGGGCGCTGGCCTGGATGTGAATCTACTAGAAGAGTTTTGATGATTACAAACTCTGTGCAAATACCGACTTAGTCCCTCAAGCCTTATTGACGATCTGAATCTTCTCAAACTCGAATCCTCAAGTACTCTCCAAGTATATTTGCCACTTCGAACTCCACGAACAGCAAACTCTAATCACAATTGTAAATTCCACGCAATCTCGAACTTTGCCAATTATACAAACTTTAACTCTACAAGCTTGCTCTCCAAGAATAATATAAAAGATGTAATTCAGGTTCTTATACAAAAGATTTGATCTATATGTGCATCATGAACATGACGAAAACCTTTTGGAAAAGTTTAAAAACTCTCTTTGATAGCAACCAAAAGTTCTACCACGAAATAGGGATCAAATCCTTGTATAGGATAGGTTTTGGAAAGCAAAACACGTTGTTTAAATCCATTTAGGAAACTGATCTAAGCAAATTTCGTTCCCACGAATTGGGTGTTTGTTCGCACAAACTTTAATTCGTTCAAACGAACTATCGAACGAATGTGACTTGCAAGTTACTAAAAAATTCGTGAGAACATTCATTCGAACGAATATCCCACGAATGAGTTTCTGGAAAATTCATTCGATTTGAAAGATAGAACAAATATTTTGTTAATTTATACGATAAACACACTGGAATATTCGTGTGAACGAATTCATGATTTGTGCGAACAAACCCATGATTCATTCGAACGAATTGTGTAAAACCTCATTTTTTCTAGTTTTAGGTCAATGAAGTGTAATAGTCTTACTTGTCAAATAATCTTAAATACAAGACATAGTCAAGTGAATTACTATTATTCATTGAACCATCTTCACTATACTAATCATTGCCATATGAGTATGTGAGAGTCATTCGGAAATAAGATAGCCTTTAATTGGTAGCAGACACGTTCTTCAATGATCAAAAGGCTTAAGGACTCCAACCTCAATAACTCGGTGAACTTTACAACTCAATGATTGTTTTGTCACTCACTGATTAGCCAATACTTGTGATGAATAGTCCTAACACAAGATCCATTAGTAATCAACAATCTATTGAACTCATGTTATGACTTCTAGTATCAGACAAGAAGACCGTAAATCTAGCTACTATACAACTCTAATACTGATCATACCTTATAACTTAAGTTAAAAAGAGAAAAGAGCTAGCCCGATACAAGAGACTCCTTTAAGGAAGACTGCTCCTGCACCTTTCCCTTTGGAATTAGCAAGATATACCACTCAAGTTACGAACTGGTGGTGATAAATGTTTTCTTTTCTTTTCTTTTAATGATAAATAACAACCTAACTGACAAAGTGAACCCTCATCTTTTTAAGTTTATCATTTTCCATTTTCCCCCCTTGGGCGGACAGGAGAAGGGGAGAAGTTTTATAACACTCAATTGAATTTGAATTGCAACTAAACTAAGAAAATTAAAAGGTCTCAATATGGTAACATGTGTGTTGATCGATTCCATGCAGAAAAAAGTATTGGTAAACACTGCTGGCTATGGCAATATTAATAGAAGTACCACATATAAAACAATATGTTACTAGAGATGGCAGATATAGAAACCAAAACAAAAAGTTCAGTTCAGTTCTCCTCTGCCATTTCATCCTCCTCCTAAAAAAGCCCTAGCATAGTTCATAGAAAGATGGCTAGCAGTTTACATATATATATATATATATATATATATATATATAAGTTTCTACTTTTAATGTGCTGCAATTAGGTGCTTCAGATTATATTCATGGTCAGAAGATTTATTTCAGATAGACACGGACATATATACCAAATCCATGTCAAGGGGTTTGGCCTGTACCCTGTAGTGAACCATGACTAAATTATAGATTTCAAACAGGAAACAATTATAAGCAACCATACACTGCAAATGCAGAATATATCTGTAACAGTACAGCCAAATGAATAGGCAGTGAGTTAATGAAAGTTGGGAAAACAAATCTGAGTTAGATTGCTGACATTGAATGTAGTACCACTTATCAAAAAAAGACACTGAACGTACTACCAAGAGAAATAATGTATACAACATCAAGGAACAAAATATGATCTGAAAAGTAACAATGAGGAGCAGACACAATAAGCATTTGTAAAGGAAAGAAGAATGAGGCCAATCAGTAGAGCATACAGCGAAAATATGGAAAACGCCAAATTATAAGGTCTTCATTCCAATGCTTTGGCAAAAAACGTCTAATTGCAGGTAATAATGTTGCCCTGTAAAAAGGAAAGGAAAAAAAGAAGTGAGATAACAAAGTACACCAGAAGACATTAGTTTTCTTTTTTTCTCAATTTGCATCAAAATATTAAGATAGTAGAGTGATCCATACGGAAAGAACATACGAAAGAGCAATGATCCCAAGTACAAAAAAGTAGCATGTCAATACAGCATTGACCAAATCTTTTGATAGAAACTTGAAGAGTAAGAACAAAGACAACAACATCGCACTCCCAACCAAGGGGAAGCGCATGGCATGCTCATTGGACATTGTCTCCTGCAAAATTTAAAATATATCTATCATATTTTTAAAGAGGAAAAATATAGCAACAAAGGTGGCACAACATGGATAGCTGCTGTACTTACTGAAGGTGGAGTTGACTTGACTGAACGGTAGCAGCCCACGTAAACACTAAGGCAAGCAGTCAAAATGACATTTAAATTTGGGTCTACCTTCACAACCAACGGTGCCAAAGTTAAACCTGCAACCAATAATAACATGCATAAATCACAAAGGTCAATGCTCCAATAACCTGGAACAATAGATGTGCTGCCACATCATAAAAAAAAAACGAGAATTATGGAGATACGTTACATTGAATCCATATCTCATGAATATGAAGTCTTTCAAAATTATGTCTTACATTGAACTTCAAATGTGGGAAAGAGGAATCTAAGGATTGCAATTTTCTCCCTTCCCCCTGTTTCTCTACACTCTGGAAATTTTATTACATGGTATAACACTCGCAAGAAAGATGACAATCACATACAGATCCAAAAAAAAAAAAAAAGAAAGAAAAAAAGAAATATGACAATCAAAAACAGGCAGTCCAACCACTCAGGCACCAGAAGATAGAAAATGAATACCAAACTACTGGGTTTAAAGCACATGCAACTTGTCTCTTGCTTTTTTGATGATCTTGTACCTACTCTACAATGTTGAGGAGAAATTTTTATTTTAAAATCTAAGAAAAGCTAAGAGGCTTATGGTACAGCCAACTAACACCCCCCCCACCCACCCCCCGCGCCCGGGCCTAAAGCAATGTGAACCCAATAGTTGAAAACAAAATTGTGTGTAAGGACAAATACCCACTGAAAGGGGGATGCTTCTCCTAGCCCGCTACCAATTATGGAGAAACAGTGTCGAGTATTCTGAAGATTCTTTCCAATACAAGTGACTCAAATGTCACCCAAATAAATGTAATTTCAAGAGAAATCTCACTTTCTTTTTCTTTTTTGGGGTTGCCGGTAGGAGACAAACCATTTGCACACACAACGCATGAATGCACAAAGTATCCTACAGAAACAAGCTTCTTTCAAATCATCACCATCAACTGCCTAATAACAAGAGGGAAGTTTTATCCCTCCACATCCGTGCCAAGATTGAATGACCAAGTTTTTGCCAATTTGTCCACCACTCCATTTAATTCTCTAGAGATGACCCATTTCATATTTGTCCAAATGGTTTAACAATACTTCAATTCTCTTTAACCAGATTTAGAATCATCTGTTGAATATCTGTCATTCCTTCAACACTTTCAACAACCACCTTGGAATCATCTTCAATGTTCAGTTCTTCGATATTGCTGTCAATAGCCACCTGAGGACATATCTAAGAGCTTTTCTTTTCAAAGAAAGTAATTATGGCAATAATTTGATTTTCCACCTCTGTCCGCGAAATGTTTGCTCACTGTCTCTTATGAAGTCTCACTTTTCAGAATTCAGATTAAAGACCTCAAGAACCTATACGAGAAAAGCTCTTCTGAAAATTTGACACCAAATAGGACCAACAAACTAACTTGACATAGACCATAATCTCCAAGCATACAAAAAAAGAAGGGAAAAAAATGACTAACTGGACCTGATCCTACATGCAAAACATCCCAGTAGTACTGAGCCCGTCCATTGAAAAGATTTTAATTGAAAAAGGCCATCCAAACAAAAGAACACACCTCCAAAAGCAATTGCTTTACTTTTTTCCTTTTTTGATCAGTCAAAAGCAAATGATTTATCCAAATGGAAAGAGGGAAATCCTGGCACTGAATAGTTATGTGAGGACCACCAATAGAGATATAGGAAAGCAAAAGTTTAATACAGAAGCAGGTCTTATTACCATTCAAACAAGAACCTTCTTTTTCTCACTTCAGCATTAGCCCTTTCTTACTAAACCTTCTATCTCCATCCATTCTAACATGAGTCTCCACCAAATATATGCATATCCACTCTCGGTCAGCTCTTTTCTAAACAAAGTCCAACAATTTTGACATTGAGATGCAAGAACTTGATCACTTAGCAATGCTCTTTGTCATGATCTGGATCCCAAAATCCGGGTGTGACTCTCAAATTAAATTAAATTAAATAAATAATTTCGCTGGTTCGGGGTTGCACAGAATCCTCATCCAATTTAGTCCACTTAATCATTCATTGTAATGTAAGTATAGTGGGTACCGTTTAGGTTGGAAAAGAAGTACCTTTGTTTTAAAGAGAAAATGTTTGAAAACTGAAACAGAAACTCACCTACTGGCCAATTTTGCCTATCAAGTGTTCAATACTCAGGAAAATTTCCCTTCCCACTTCTAAGTAGTTTTTGCCAACTTAATAGTCCAATTTTACATACAATTACCTATCCTAATGCGTGCTTGATTTCATCATTTCTCGTGATCATGCATTCTAACATATGCATTTCATCACTTTAAAATCATGCATGTCCACATATGCATTTCATCTCCCATTACACATTTTCATAAATTCAAATATTCAAGAACACATCCATTCATTCATACAATCTCTAAAGGTATTATGCCATCATGTCAAACCTATTTTCATACTTCAACATAATCAAATAAATCAAGTGTCACGTATACATATTCAAATACAAAAAAGGGAGTGAAGTTAACACTTCATCCAACACCCAAAACACATAATCTTCATGTCATCAAAATACATGATCTTCACACACAACATCAAGCCCAAAATCCACATCATCAAGTTCATCAAGGTGCGGAATCTTTTTCGGTACCTTGCATCTGGCAGGAGTCAGCACCCCTGTAGGATAACTAAACCAAAAGAAACATAAACGTTGCAATAGTGCATGCTTGTGTTAGTGTGTGGTATGCAATGACAATTCATAAGCAAGCATCAATATACAATGTAACTCAATTCTGATTACATTCTATGGCGTTCTCTTTTACTTTCACTTGAATTCATTCACAAACCTCTTTGATTTCCTAATCTCTAGATTTCATTAAAACCCAAAATACCACATCCTAATTCATCATTTACATAATCATTCTGCCTCGGGCAAACAATAAGGGTTTTATGGGCTACTGACCCAAAGGTGACCACAACCAAATACCCCACACGGGTTTACGACTCGCAAGTCGAGGGAGAGTCTCTCTTCCCATATCACAACATAAGCTCGGATTCGCGCACTCACAACTCAAGTTCACACTAGAGCCATTTCGCGTACACACATCATCTCAAGAGCACACAAAACGAATTCTAAATTCTCTCTCTTGGTTCTTTTCATTCTCACTCATCAATTCATCCTTTTCGAGGATTTTTCCCAATTCACCATAATCAAACTTATGGTTTTTATCACATTCTCACTACACACTTTACACAAGTGTGAGTGGTCACAATTTTATTCATTATTCAACATGCTTAGAGTTCCAATAACCACAGTATCAACATATAAATCAATACGAGTATGAATGAGCATGCTTAACATTTATAACAACATAGTAAATGAAATTCTAGCATGCTTTCACGAATGATGCAACTCTAGCACCCTATTCATCCCCATTTCTTAAGTTTTAGAAACCTTACCTCAATTCAATGAAGAAAAGTGAAGAGATTGAGAAAACCCTATCTTGTTCCCTTTGATTTCCTCCTGATTGATTCCTCGTAAATGTGTGTAGAAGTGTGTATCTACCTCCTGGTATCAAGAAACCGAAGTCGGATTGCCAAAAATCCCTTCTTCTCTCTTCCTTTCTTCTTGTTTCTTCCTCTCTCTCTTCTTCTCTACCTCACGGTTTGTGTGTGTGTTTCTAGTGTGCTTTTGTGGTGTAGACCACCAATTTTGTGTATAACAATCTACCTAACCAAACACTCCAAATCCTCCTCTTGTCACCAAATACACAAAGTCACTACAATAACTACCAAACATGTAAAGTTCCTATCTTTGTAACCAAACTAGTAAAGTAAGTTGGCCATCCTTGTAGCCAAACACCCCAAAGCATCTTTAGATAATATCTAATTCAAGCTATTTTACCAATTTACCCTCACTAGCCATTTCTTTCATTTGAATTCATTAAGGGTAAAACCGTCATTTTCTCTTTTATTATTTGTTCTACATATACTTATTTAATATCATTGAATTTAATTACATTTTATAAAATTCCAATTATGTCCCCGTCTAGGTTAATCATGCATCATTAATTTAATTAAGTGGCATAATTCACTATTCATTAACTAAATAAAAGTTTAAAATCTTCCTAAAATTCATGGGTTATTACACTCTTTGCCATCAATTTTCAATTATTAGAAAGATGGAAACAAAGGGGCAGTCTAACCCTAAGAAAATACTTAACACTTCTGGTTAGGTTTGTAAGTTTTTTTTAGTTGATGATGTAATTTTGGTAGGTCACACAAGTACATTGTGGTTTTAAAGATCTCCTTTTAGAGGATTTAGGTAGTCCATGGTCATCTCCTTGGTAGGGTTAGTCTTGCCTTTTGAAGTAACCTCCTCAAAGGGTATAATTGGTTCAACTGTAATTCGTCTCTAAGTAACCTCCTCACTTGCCTTACATCACTGTTTACTCTTTAGTAAGCTCCAACATTAGGCTATATACATGGTTATAGTATTTCTTTTCAGGTTTAGGAATACATGAATAAAAGATATATATTACTTGAAGGCACCTAAGTAATCCCCTTTCCTCCGTCTTACATCTAATAATTTTCCTTCAAATATTTCCTTCCCTCTACTCTCTCTCTCTCACTCAAGATCTTATCATTTCTTTCTCTTTCTTTTTCTCTCTTTTCTAATCTATCAAATCTATCTTTCCTATCACCTCTTCTATACCAAAGCAAATTCTCAAGGTTCTAAGGATGTCCCGAGAGAGAGAGAGAGATGTGCGTACCCAACTCCAAGGAATCCTCACATATATGATATATTTTGCATGAATGAACAACAAAAGAAACCAATATAGGAGGGGGGATTAGGAGTCAAAGATTTGATGATGTTCAACAAAGCCTTGTTAGGAAAATGGAGTTGGAGATTTGCTATGGAAAATCAAGTGCTGTGGAAAAAAATTATCATTTCAAAATATGTGAGTGAGGAAGGGAGGTGGTTCTCTAGGGAGGTGCTAGAAGTCTATGGTTGTGGCATGTGGAAGGTGATTCATAAGGGCATTGAGGATTTTTGCAAGCATACTCGTTTTGAGGTGGGTGATGGAAGAAGGGTGAAGTTTTGGGATGACATTTGGTGTAGTGATTCCAAGTTGAAAGACAACTTCCCTGCCTTCTTCCATATTGCCTCCAACAAAGAAACTTTGGCAAAGGACTACATGGATGAGGAAAATGGTGTTATGGTGTGGAAACCTTGCTTTAGGAGGAATTTTTTCGATTGGGAGTTGGAGGAGGTGTTAAGCTTCATGGAGATTCTCAATTTATACAAGGGAAGGGGTTGTGGAGATGACAAACTCATTTGGGTTGCAAGTAGTGATAAGAAATTGGAAAGTGGGAGTGCCTAGCAAAGTGGCTTTTTTTGCGTGGGTGGTTGCTTGGGAGGCTATATTGACAATGAATAACTTGTGCAAGAGAGGATACCATCTTCCTAGTTGGCATTGTCTTTGTGAAGGTGAGGAGTCAGTGAATCACATTCTCATTCGTTGTACTTTGGCAAGGGAGGTATGGTCTATGTTTCTCAACTTATTTGGCTTGAGTTGGGTGATTCCAGCAACAATAAAGGAGTTTTTTTTTTGGATGGTTGGTTAAAGGAGTAAGGATGGATTTCAAGATAGCTTGGAATATGACTCCTCTTTGCATTGTTTGGAGCATTTGGAATGAGAAGAATAGAAGGTTTTTGATGGGGTAGAATTAACTCCATGATGCTTAAAAAATCATATACTTAAATTGTTATTTTTTTGGCGTTAAGAGGCTAGGGCCTATGTTTTTAGATAGCTATATGAACTTTTTGGGGGAATTTAGGCTTTAATTCTATAGTCATTCCCTTTTTGTAAATGGGTTCGCCTTCCTCAGGCGCCATTTATTTAACTATACATTTACAGCTCAAAAAAAATATATTTTGCATGAATGAATAAACCCCAAAAGGCTCCCTTTCTATTGACCAAATCCCATAGCATTTTCTCTAAAAACTTTCTCAATAGAATCCACTAATATAATAATTCTCACAACAAGAACCCCATCAAATTTGAGGTTGTATACTTCCTTAAAGTGAAATCAAGAGTACTAATGATAATTTCTCAATTCCTCCCCAATAGAAATCTCTAAAAAACTCACACTTGCCAGCCACTAATCATTATTGATGGAATTAGGAAATACAAGAGTAGTTATGAAGGTTGAGGGTAGACATTGGTAGAATGATAAAGTTGCTTCATTGTAACTCGGAAGTCACAGTTCGAGACACAAACTTTTTTGCTTGCATAGGTAAGAATGTGTACATCTAATCCTCCCTACAACCCACACAGGTGGGAGTTTCATGCATTATGACTGTCCTTTATTAGAGCAGGAATAAGGCTACTTATTTTATCAAAGCAAAATAACCACCTTGGAAAGAAGTTCTGCTTTGCAAATAGCCAAGTTTAACTCAATCCTCCTAAAAGTACATCATTGTAAGGAATCTAACCACACAAATGTACTATAGGCTACACTATTCTTCTTCTAACACATTAATTCCAAACAAGAAAAATTATGACCCTATATATAACCTAGAAAAGGAGGTTCCTAGACAGTTAAGTATTTAGGAGCTTAGCAGCCTACTGGTACAGGAAATTTCAGAATTCTAGCAAACAAGGGATTTTAGGGGTTGGTTTCACAGTTTACAACTTGGTTTGATAAGATAGCAAACTGTGTTATTGTAAAGAAGTTACAAAATAGATATAAAACATGGAGAAGAAGAATAAACAGAAAACTCACAATATCTCAAACAATGACTACATCTGCAATCCTAATTCAATATGCACTAACTCCAAAAAGATTATTACAGACCCTTTTCTAGACTCGAAACCCTAATAAAAATAAATCATATCCCTCAAAATCAAACTAATCTCAACTCATAATTAAATTCTAAATAAAAGAAGACCAGAAAACTAAAAATAACTAAACTAGCTCTCTGCTAAAATAGCATGAACATTACCCATCACAGTAGCATCTATGTAACCTACTTCCTAAGAAGGTCACTCAATTATTCCCACTATTCCCACCCCCCCCCCCCCCCCTCCCCAAATAAAATAAAAAAAAAAAGGTAATCCACCATCATCTGCCACCCATGATAGAGCACTTGATTCATCAAGGAGACCCATATTGGTTTTGTAACCTTCTATGAATGTCACCCCGTCAAAAGAACTAAGAAAAAGCTCTCCATTAATATCCCAAAGAACAATAGAAGTCTCCATAACCAGATGGTATTCCAAGAATGTAGAACTGTTGGTCCAGCTTGCTTAAAAAATTCAGTATGGTTTTGAACAATACAAAAAGGCCAAATACTAGGATGAATTCTACTGATCTCACATACAAAAACAAATAATACATCCTTATATTACCAATAACAGTTGAATAAAACTTGAGTGACATTTTAAAAGAATGACAAACATAATTTCAAAGGCATGATTTAGCCACTAAGGCTATCTCCTTGCATCAAAATTGATGATAGATATTACAAAGAAACTTGAATAAAAAATTTATCAGACAGAATTTTTTTTTTAAAAAAAAAAAAATTGATGGTTTGAGTGCAATGTGCCAGAGAAAATACAATAGAACTACTTATACCTTCCCCCCACCCCAAAAAAATAAAAATAAAAAAAGGAACTGAAACGAGCCCCAAAAAAAAAAATCACATTGGTCAAGAAACTTAAGATTTTCAAATTCGAACAGAGACCTAAAAGAATATTACTAATATTTATATATGAATGAATTTGACTAGTCATATTCAATATTGATTGAGCTTCCTTTTGTTGCCTTGGTATACTGCATATACCCCACATCTTGTACACAACAAAAAAACACAAACAAAATGATCGGGGCTTATAAAATAAGTAATACTGAGCAAAAAAGAATGCAAACTTACGGAAAAAAAACAAGAAAAGTTGGCTGACCATTACAAGCATGAGGAAAAAAGAAACAGTTAAAACGGAAAGAAGGCAACTTTTAGTTCTAAGCTCAACAGTTACCAAACAAATAGAATATTCTATACAGAATGCTTGTTATGCGGACAGACCAAACAAACTCAAATTGTGTCACCTTCGCTATCATAGTATCATGCAATGTCGTCCAATGTACTTCATCCCAAAATTCAAGAATAGAAATCAATTATCAAACATAATTAATTAAAAAAAATATAACTAAGCAGCATTTTACAAGCACAATTCACAGGTGAAATCATAAACAAGCATCAGATGGAAGCGGTAGCAAACCTGCTAGAGCAATATTCGCAAGACGCTCACTGTTCTTCATTTTTAACTAACAAAATCCAACGCCCTTTTTGGCAAAATTGTAACCTCTAGATGCGTCTTCGGTCGCTGATACACTGCAGAAACCACAATCTGAAATTGATAGAGAAACCAAAACCGACTTCAATTATCAAAATGAAATCTCTTTAAGATTTGAAACGACTAGAAACAAAACAAAAATAATATAATACGTATATAAAATATCCTTTCTTTAAATCACAATCTTAAGATCAAATAAATCAAACCCCAATTGCTTCAAATTTGTATAAATCATCATTTTTGTTGAATTAATTCTTTTATAATGCAGAAATCGATGATCCCGTGAAAAATGAATTTGTAGATGTAGAAAGAGAAAGAGAGAGGTCAACGAGAGTTGAGGTACCACCAGAGGATAGAGAACCAATTGACCCTTTTTCTCTCTCTACTGGTTGTAGCACATGCAGATCGGAGATGCCGTCCAAGAGAGAGGGCGAGAGTTTGGTCGTTTTTGTTGCAGAGATAGGGTTTTACCGAGTGGGGGTTAGTGAGACGGTTAATGCACCGCACGGGATTTAACTTGTCACAAGTGGAGCCACGTCTGGGACGCTACGGTACCCAATGGGGCCTCGCCATGTCAAATACCAAAGGGAAATATAAATACTCAATCTAAACAAGAACCCCCAAATATGAGATATTTATCTTATTCAAATTTTCTTATCCCACCATTCATACGTTGAAGATTTCTCTATTTCAACAAGCCAGGGTGGGATATACTTATTCTAAGAATGTAATAGTATTTTAGTTATCTCACTTTATTGAAATAAAAATATAATAATACTTCATCAAAAAAAATATATTATATCACAATATAAAGGGATAAAGATATCGAAAAGTCGAGTTAAAAAAACTCAAATTTTCTTTTTTTCTTTATTAAAAATTATTTTTTATATGATTTCGAATTTTTTAATATATTTTTTATATCAATAAATAGAATGATATACATATATATATATATATTGTTATAAGTCATAAATATATTCAAACACTACTTATATGCACGTATGTAATTATTGATTTAGATGATCCTTAGTAATACAGATCATGATTTATTTTTGAATCACACAGAAAATAAGAGATTGTTATATTGTAAATGATGTTTATACAACCGTATTCTAAAATATTGTAATTATGATTATTAGATTTTGCAATTGATTTATGAATAAAACTTTAATTTTATGATGCACCAAAAAATGATAGATCAATTCGAGCTTGACACGTGTCTAGTTTCTTTTATGTGCAGGTCAGGACAGGTCAGAAAGTGACACGGCTGTTCAGATCTAACGTTCGAAAGGGTACGGACCTTCCCTACCGAGCAACGAGTTCGGAGCACGAGTTTGTTAGGGTGTCGAGTTCATCACCACCTTGCCTACCCTACCGACCTCAAAACAAGGAAACAGAATGCGATATGGAAACTACCATCTTCAAATCCCTATTTTCACAAGAGATCAAAACGGAAATTACCACCTCGAGATAGCTACGAATCCCGAATTTCATGGCCCCAAATCCTAACCGATATCGGAGACAAGTAGCCTATAAATACAGCCCAAAGGTATGCTTCTAGGGACACAATCAATTATAATCTTTCAATTCCAGTCTCTCTTTTACTTTCACTGACTTTATCATCAGAGTGGCTACCGTCGGAACCAACCTGGTGGCCCTCTGATCCCTTTTTTGAGCTCTTGACAGGTGACAAAAAAGCGAAATCCCCACTAATTAAAAAGTGCAGCATCAGTTTGGCGCCGTCTGGAGGAAACGACAATCGTTCCTGCTAATTCCCTTTGTCAAAACAGCAATTCTCTTGTTTCTTTTCTTCTAAAAAGACAATGGCTCCAAACCTTCGTCCTAGAAAGAGTTTTCAAAACCCCCACGATCAACCTCCTACCGGAAAAGGAAGAGGGCAAACACCTGGTCACCTGCAACAGCAGCTTGATCGGATTCAATGTCAATCTGATTTGATGCAAGAACAACTTGCGGACCATGTCTCAGGCTCTGGCTTCACTAACTCAGAACCAACGAAGCAGTATTCTTCCTCCTCTTACCAACATTGTCGATGAAGGGGTTTAGCCTCCCGCCACTACCATGGGTGGAGGACCTCCTAACGAGCCCCCAACGCACAACCGGTACACTCCCTACGATACCACTCACGTAAGAGCTGACCCCCGAACTTTAATCGTCGTAAGGAAAGGGGACGCTCGCTTTCCAACCTACCGTCTATTACCAAAGCAGAACCAAGATTCCAACTCCGGCGACCTTAGGGGCCAATCCGACGCTGCTTGAGTTTTAGCCCCCGCGGACACCTAGTGCCCTCGATCCAAGGAGGGCAACACCTTCTTGTCACTATTGGGCAGGACCACCCCTCGCACATTAGGACTAAAGCTGTGAGGTAAGCACAGTAGCAATCCGCTCTACCTAGGATCCCATAGAGGGGGGGAAAACGTAGCGGATTCTATGGAACAGACCGTCTTTACTAGAAGGACCCATGTCCCTCTAGAGTAGGATGAATTGGCAAGGTTGGTCGGAAGATTCACCACTCTATTCACCTTCGCCATAATGGCGGAAGAGCGGCCCAAAAAGTTCGTGGTCCTGAAATTCACGTTGTACGACGGGTCGGGAGATTCCAGGGGACCACCTTTCCTACTATCAACACATAATGGCTTTGCATAGGGCTACCGACGCATTTATGTGCCACACATTCATGACGAGCCTCAAGGGTACTGCTCTGAAGTGATTCCATAGCCTCTATCAAGAATCAATCAGCAATTTTTATAAGCTAGTAGGCAAGTTCCTTGATCGATTCCTGACCAGCAAGAGGTTGAGGAAGGGCCCAGAATTTTTGCTGACTATAAAATAGTCCAAGGGAGAGTCACTTCGGGAATACATAGCTCGCTTTAACACCGATCTTACGAAAGTAACAGATTACAGTCCGAGCTTCCTAGTGGCTACGTTAGCTCTAGGTCTGGGCCCTGGGCGATTTCAGGATTCATTAACGAAGAACCCCCTCTACAAACATGGCTGTACTTATAGAGCGGGCTCGAAAATACATTAATCTAGAGGATACGAAAATATCCATCTAGAAGGCCAAGAAGTAGGCTCAGAAGGAAGAGCATGGCCAGAAGAAGGATTTTGGCACAAGAAAGAAGAGGGTTAGAAATCTTAACAAAAGGGCAGCACCCAGATCTCAAAACAACCCAAATTCAAGGAGGTATGGAACATTCACGCTTCTGAATGCCTCACTCACTCATATACTACAGCAAGTGCAGACGTGCAGAGATTTAAGGTGGCCTGAATAGATTGAAAAGCAATCCTGACTCTAGGGATCAGAGTAAGTGCTATGATTTCCATAGAAACCATGAGCACGCCACTGAAAAATGCAGAGCTCTCAAAAATGAGATCGAGCAACTAATCAAAAGAGGGCGTCTACGAGAGTTCATCCGACATGACGGGAGGTAAAACCCTTGTAATGACAGGCCTCAACAAAAGAGGCCAGAACAAAGAGAGGCCCAGAATGAACAACCGCGCCAGAATAATCAGGTCTTCTTCGTCTTTTATGCCAACAAAGCGATGATCGGGATGTCCAATCGAGATAGGAAATGCTATGCTCGGGAACAAGAGCAGAACCCAGCCTCTTTCAGGTCTCCGTCATAGAGAAGAGGCGAAAACCTACATCTCCCATCCAGTTCTCAGAGCTGGACCTTGTTGGGGTACATTGACCACACAACGATGCCCTGGTCATTTTGCTCAAAATTGCAAACTTTGAGATCAGGAGGGTTCTGGTGGACACCGGGAGTTCTACCAACGTATTGTTATATGAACCCTTCAAGCATATGAAGCTTAGCACCAGTGACCTCAAGGCCACCACTACGGTGATGGCAGGGATTCGATAGGAACCTTAGCAACCCGTTGGGCAAGATAGACCTCCCGACCTATAATGGGGGAGAAGGACGCCCAAAAGACATTGATCTTCGAGTACATGGTCTTGGACTCTAGATCTCCTTACAATATCATCATCGGAAGACCATGGCTCCATCAGATGGGGGCAGTCACCCTGACACTTCATTAATGCCTGAAGTACGTCTTGAATGACAAGGTTTACACGGTCATGGGCTGCCAGCCAACTACCAAGAGTGCCACGTTGTGGCACTGAAGGAGAAACCCCACAGATAGTAATCACAGCACCCTCGTGAAGAAAGAAATCCCTGTATTCCCTAAACTTCGCGAGACTAAGGAGTACCCCTCCGAGATTGACGAACCGCTAAGTCCTAGGGGGAGGGATAGCTTAGCCAAACCGACGCAGGATCTTGTCAAGGTGCTAGTGAGCTTTGAAGGCAAGAGCACTATTTATAGCTCGGTTGAGATCTGTCCACCTCCGAGCACAGAGAGATCGTTGAGTTCCTGAAAGATAATCTATCAATCTTTACGTAGGAAACTAATGACATGGAGGGAGTAGTTCCCAATCTCATTTGCCACAAATTAATGACTGACCCAAACCACTCTCTAGTGAGACAAAAGATGAGAACCTTCGCCCCTGAGTGACATAAGATCACCAACGAAGAAGTCCAAAGATTGTTGAACTCCAAAATGATAAGAGAGGTATTCTATCTAGAATGGCTTGCCAATACTGTCCTAGTCAAGAAAAAAAATGATAAATTATGGGTCTGTGTTGATTATACAAACCTCAACAAGGCTTGTCCCAAAGACAGCTTTCCTCTCCCAAGAATCGACCAATTAGTTGACGTAACCGTGGGGCACGAGCTTATGAGCTTCATGGATGCATATTCAGGATACAACCAAATCCTGATGTACCCTCCAGACTAAGAAAAAACAACCTTCATATCAGAGTAGGGTCTCTATTGCTATAGAGTGATGTCATTTGGCCTAAAGAACTCTGGCACCATATATCAATGATTGGTAAACAAAATGTTTGACTCCTTAATCGGCAACACTATGGAAGTCTACATAGATGACATGTTAGTCAAGAGCTTAAAGAGGAATGATCATATCCAGCACTTGAGTAAAAAATTCAGCATACTGAAGCAACATAAGATGAAGTTGAATCCCCGCAAAGTGTACCTTCGGGATCTCTAAAGGGAAATTTTTGGGTTTCTTGGTCTTCTAGAGGGGAATTGAGGCAGACCCCTCACAAATAAAAGCTTTGATTGAGCTGGAATCACCAAGGACTAAGAAAGGCATCCAAGGTCTGAACAGAAGGATAGCAGCTCTAAACCACTTCATCTCTAGATCTACCGACCGATGCCTTCTGTTCTTTAAAGCCCTTAAGGGAAATAAAACACTGGAATGGACCCCTGAGTGTGACAAGGCTTTCTAGGAGTTGAAGTAGTATATGGCTTCCCCTAAACTCCTCTCCAAACCGATACAAGGAGAAAGACTATTCCTATATCTTTCAATATCAAAAAATGCCTATTAGCTCGGCACTAGTCAGAGAAGATAGAGGGATTCAGAGGCCAGTCTTCTATGTCAACAAAGTGCTCCTGGATATCGAGAAGAGATATCCCGAAGTGGAGAAATTGGCCTTTGCCCTAGTAATGTCCACTCGAAAACTTAGACCCTACTTTCAATCACACCCTATTGTGGTTCCCACATTGATGAGAATGTAAAATGTCATATTTTTTCTCCCTTAATGTTTAGTCTTTTATACTTATTTGGTACCTAAATGTACTCATTATTCTTATATTTTGATTTAGGATGCAAATGGAGGCGCTAAGTGCAAAACGAAGCTAATTGGGCGATTTTGGACAGTTTCAACATTGCTTCATAATCTGGGCATAACTATCCCATCCAAGCTCCGATTCAGAGGATTCAAGATGATATGGAACGCCAAGAAAACGTTCTATAACTTTCATGTTTTGAGTTTTGAGATCTTCTGGATACATCAAGGTTGAAATTGGGCTTAAATTTATTGTACCTGCATTGCTGACGTTCTGGAGCCTTTTTTTAGCCTATAATTCTAATGCACGGATCTGTTGCGGTTTATTTTCGGAAGTTCCAGATCTGGTGCACGAAAATTCCAACTGAAAGCACCATTTTCCTAGTTATATTAGGACTTTATTTTATTTTTAATATTTTATTTTTTTATAGTTAGATTTGGATATTGTTATTTGAGGATAGTATTTAGAATATCTTTAGGAGTTCTAGTAGGCTTCCAAGACTGATTTTTAACGTAAAAATGAGAGATCATCATATACGAACGCCTTTCTCTCCCCTCTTCTCTAACTTCTCCTTTGAGTTTTCATGGCCTTGCGTGGCTAAACTTTTATAATTGGTCTAAGGAAACGAAAGCCTCAGAATCAATAAAACTGTGAGATCTAATTTGTTTTTATTGTTCAATTTATAGTTTGAGTATTGGATGTTCTTTTGTATTTATTTTCATGATTGTCTCGTTTAATTACTAGGAGGCCTACTAGTTTATTATTCGTTGCAATCTATTGCTAGGTTCGATATCAAATCTGTAATTATTTGATCCCTCTAATTTGTGAAGCAACTAAGATTTAATGATATGCTATGTCAGAAATTATTAGATCTTAGGAAGAACGCTCGACTAAATTAAATGCAACTGCTTGTTCTTGTGTCATTTAGCTTCATTGATCTTTCTAATTCTTAAGGTTGTTACTAGATTAAACCTTTAGCGCTTGTCTTAGGTTGTTTAGTAGTTAGGATTAATTAGATCGCTTGTTTTCTAATTAACTGCGACTAAGAAGAGATAGGAAAATAGTTTCAAAGGTGAATATTCAAAGTGTGAATTGATACATACTTGCATCAATGATCAATTGCAAAATCTTGATGGTGGATGTTGACTTAGACCAATGTTTATTCTTTTGATTGATTTTGATACTTTAATTTGAATTGTTCCTTAGTTGCTTTTCTTAAAATTGTTTTCGTTATACTCAAACCCGCCTAATCCTTGTTCACATAGCATAAAACTAAGCTAGATACTCTGTAACACCCTGACCTAATTAATTAATAATTAGTCCGCTAATTATTAATTAGACACAACATAAAGAATAATTGAGAAAACTAATCGAGAATTTCTCAATAAGTCACAGTAGACCAATAAAATAATTTAATACGTCAAGAGGAGAAGGCTTAATTTAGTCATCATAGCCTGATTTTAACACTACAAGAATTCGAATTGACAAGTTACGGGATACATAAGGAAATAATAACCGACACGAGGCAATCAACATCGAAGCTAACCGAAATGGAAAGTGACCAGAAAAAACCGCTTCGTAAAAAGAGCAATAGAAAAGAAAATATAAAACAAATAGCTAAAACAGGAATCTGCGCCAGCCAAACGAGGCATAAGCACAAAATATGGGGAAAATGCCAAAAAAATGCAATGGACAAGTCTTGAACCCTTGACCAAGCGAGGCAAGGTTTTAAAGTCCTAAAAATTTTTCACTTAGCCCACAAGCACTTTTGTGCTTTAATATACATAAGATATATATTTTTATACCAGGGAATGCTTAAATTCAAAACATCAAAAATAAGGTGGCAACCCCTCATTGGACCACCACACCCACCAATTAGGCTTCATGCAAATCAAATCAAATATATGTAAAATAAAGTATATGATCTATATATCTGAGTTTGCGTATGGGGGGATGAAATTCAAAATCAGAAGGTGTAGTGTATTGCTAGAAAGAGAAAGTGAGTTGAGAGAGAGAGAGATTTGTGAAGAGGAGGAGGTGAAGCCTCACTGTATGATTGCATGCAAGGAAGAATACATAAGCTTAAGGAGCAGGACAGTGGCTAAAGAGCTTGAGGAGTGAAGTAAGAAGAGAGGAGTTGAAATGGAGGACAATCAGTCGTAGCAGTGCAAACTGCTATAGCTGAAGAAAATAAAACTTTAGAAAATCGGGCATTGGATTGAGGTATGTACTCAATTCCTCCTTTCGTGTTGTCATACTAGTAAGAATCAAAATCCGTAGGAAAAGTGGAAGAAAATCCCAGGAATTCAACCTGTTACTCACGGCCGCAACTCAGGAAAATTTCTAGTTACACAATCTTGGTTTTAAGCATAGAGCCTGAAACTAGATCCCAAACCTTGCACAATGCAAGAAAAACCGAAGCAAATAACTAAATAATGAGCCACAGATCTTCAGTTACAAGTCACAGATCAAAAAACCAAATTTACTTAATCCAACACCAAATAGAAATTTGAGAACAGCGATCGAGAGCCCTTTGAAAAATATGAAGAAAGAAACTTTAACCACTCGATTTGGTCTCATAAGGAGCATTTGCCAGCCGATTACAGGTCACGGCCATTAGTGGCCAAGTTCAAACTCTAGGGAAATTTGATGCGATAGAACCCTTGGAAAGTGATTTACAGACTTAATATGAAGATCAGATGTGTTTTGGAATGAATAAATAAATAGAAAATGCAAGAAATCAGAATGAAAAATTTAGGGTTTATTGCGCTACAGTAACAAGGCGCAGTGAAGAAGACGACATTGTAGCAGATGGGTCGGGTCGGGTCAGGCCTGCCCAACCGCACGCACTTGGGTTCACTGAGACGACACCGTTTTGGAAGGGAAAGGGTTTAATTTTAAATGGGTTAAGGGCTATTTGGTTACAGCCATAAGGAATTGGAAAATTGGAATGGGGATAAACCAACCGTGGATAAGCCGCTTAATGAGAATATCTAAAACCAGTTTTCTGAGAAACCTAAACTGGCTGGTTCAATTGGGACTTGGACCGGTCTAGGGTTTCCACCTTTAAACCCTTTGGTTTAAGGACTGAATGATGGAGTCCAATTGGTGAAATTAAGTCCCGAAAAATATAGACAAGAAAATGGTAAATGACTGTATTATCTCTAATGATACCTAGGGCTAATTAAGAATAAAAGATAGTCTATTCTAATTATGTCGGACACTCTGGACTCAACGGTAGAGTCCGTATTTGCAAACTAAGTACCGAGAAATGTGACGCATGAAAGAGTAAAATTACCAAAATGACCCTGGTATAGTACGAAGCTCAAATAAAGCCCAAATTAAACAAAATTGATACCGATGGAAGCCCAAATAATTATGAACTCATATATGTGACCAAATAATGATTTGGGGTCAGAATATCATCAAATATAAAATAACCAAAATACCCTTAAGCATGAAAAATGCAAAGTAAAGGCCGAATAGATTAGAAAAGAAGGCCAGTCTGATATAAAGCATAATTATAGGACTAAACAAGACTCCGAAACAATTAACGTATAAAATGAGAAATGACTGATGTGTCCCGATGATCAAAAGTAGATACCAAATGAAGTCCAAAAGACTTAAAAGTTTATGTACAAGTCATGACGAATATTCTGAGGACCATGATAGGGTCCAGGACAAGAATGACAAAATTACTATTTTGCCCTAAGGTTAAATAAATGCGTAATTGATAACGATTGGAGTCCATCTGACCTAAATTTTAATCTTGACAGCTATTAAGCCTATTTGAGGAATTTAATAACATAAGTTGAAACCCAATGGGTGGGTAATAGGCCAATGAACTTAATTAGGCCATCTGATAGACTCCTAAGATGATGAATAAGACATGAATGAACAAATTCTGATCCGTCTGTGATTAATGATGATTGTTCAGGCTATGCAAGGATATGCCTGAAGTATTTGAAGATTATCAGAGTATTTGTAAATGGAGAATGCAATACTAAGAAACTGAGGTAAGTAAACCCGAACTTTGTTATGTGGTCCTTCCCAGCCAGTCACATTTATTTCCATATGCTACCAAATTTGTACTCTATATTCTACCTGATGAACTTGATTGCTCTGATTTGAGGTCAATTGACTTGTGATGATTTGTTCATGCCTGTACTCCGGATTTGATTTGTTTGCCTATATCATTTTGTGATCTTGACTCGTTGATGCTTGAGCATATTTGTACCATTATGTATACCATGTCATGATTATTGGTGGCAGCAATTCATTGTGTTGAGCTGGATCTCTTTGACTGATTTTCTCTTGTATTATTCCTTGTGGGAATAAGCCTTTCTAGACCCTCGGGTCATTGTTATTATATCTTAGTGACTGGCTATATATCTATCTGTTATCCTTTTCTTCCATTATTCTTGTGAACTAACCCTGACCCATGGCAAAGCTAGTAGTTTACTTACTGAGCTTTGTTAGCTCACTCCTTATTTATAACCATTTTTCAGGTAGCTTATGACGGATAATATGCAGTGAGATAACTAACAGAACTAGTGAAGCACAAATGATTTACACTGACGAGATGAACTCTAAGTCAAGTTGATTACGGACTCTGTAAGGTTAAGTTCACAATTTGTATTATAATATTACATCATTAGTGATGAGGTTAGCCTAGTATGTTGAATCACTATGATTAAATTGTACTTGGAGACATTCTGATTGTTGATCATTGGAGATGAGTTTGATCAGCTGAAATATATTGGTGTAACTTCCGCCTTAAGTAATTCATTGATATAGAATGGATGCATTGGAGCATGTATATTGATACTCTAGAGATATTGGTGACTGATTCTAGACATGCTCTGATGTATTTGGATGAGTTGCATACTCAATTTAAAAAGGTTTTAATTTTTGCTGCTTTGACCCTACATTTGGAATGCAATTCATTGTTAAGTTCAGGAATTGCCTTTGGTTGGTCGCATTGTCGGAGGAGAAAACCGGTAAGGTGGCCAACTAGCATCACATCCTCAGGATCCGCGTAGAGTGGGTTTTGGGTCATGACATATTCTCTGTGGGAACGATCCTTACTCGCACTACTACATGTATTTTTAGGAGTTTAGGTTTTATTTTTTGGTTGCCTGCGACAGCATACCAAATTTTGGCGCCGTTGTCGGGGAGTGATTCTAGTTGATTTTTGTGCTTCTTGTGATCCTTATTTCATTCTTGAAATTTAAAAATAAATAAATAAATAAAAAATATCAAGGTGATTTGTGTTTTAGCGTAGAATTTTTATTTTATTTTCATTACTATAGATTTTTCCTGATTTGTTTTTCATGGTTTATTAGAGTTTCCTTGATTGTTAATGACTGTAACTCAATCTTCTAATCAAAGTGATTTGCAGTGCGATCCAGAAATAGAGAAAACTTTTCGCAGGTTAAGGGGGAAGCTCGGATAAATTCTGAAGAAAATGATCTAGCTCTTGATTCCCTATTTGATAGCGATTCTAATTTAGAAGAGGAGGAAGTCATGACTGGAAATTAAACTTTGAAAGAGCTAGCCACCCCTGATTTGAATTAACAACTCTTATGCATAACGTTCCCTACTTTAGATGCTACTACTACTTTTGAATTAAAATATGGACTAATACATCTCTTACCCACTTTTCATGGCCTTGCAGGTGAATATCCTCACAAGCATGTAAAGGAGTTTCATGTAGTATGCACGAGTATGAGACCTACGGGGGTGACTGAAGAGCAAATTAAATTAAGAGCCTTTCCGTTTTCTTTGAAGGATTCGGCTAAGGATTGGCTCTATTACCTACCCTTCGGGAGTATTACCACTTGGAACAAGATGAAAAGGTTATTTTTGGAGAAATATTTCCCAGCTTCAAGGGCGGCCAACATTCGAAAAGAAATTTGTGGTATAAGACAGCACAACGGAGAGTCCCTACACTAATACTGGGAACGTTTCAAGAAATTATGTGCAAGCTGCCCCATCATCAAATTAGTGAGTAACTACTTATCCAGTATTTCTATGAGGGCCTTCTACCCACTGATAGGAGCATGATTGATGCTGCTAGTGGAAGAGTTTTGATGGATAAAACTCCCGATGCCGCGAGAAATTTGATTGCAAATATGGCAGCCAATTCTCAACAATTTGGCACTAGGCTTGACCCTTCATCTAAGCATGTTAATGAGGTAAATATTTCTTCACTTGAACAACAAATTGCAAGTTTAACTTTTCTTATTCGTCAAATTTGTCACATCCCGAACCCCACCCTACACGGATGTCGAGGACGTGACTGCCAGTCGGTCGCGACGCGACCAACCAAAGGCAAATTTTGAACTTTCCGACGAATTGCACTCCAACTGTAGGGTCAGATGCAGCGGAATTTAAAACTTTTTCTTTGTGTCACGGGAATGCAACTCACTTATCCACCATAAAGGTATGTACCACAGAGCAAGTCTAAATCCAAAACAGTTAACAGTTCTAAGTTCAGAGCATATCTAAAATCAGGCAAATAGTACAGAGCAGATCTAATATCTTTAGAATACCGTTTATTTCCATGAGCCATAATTATCTATCCAGTACATGTAAATCAGGTTAGCCGTATCATATCACTCACCTGAATAACAGAATCAGTCCACAAGAATCCAGTCTCTACAGATCAGTGCCGTCAGATCCTTTACTTGAAGTGCCACTCGGCTTACCATGTCATATCATGGTGTCTTCTAATCCATCAGAGATAATCCCTGAAAAATGTTAAGGAATGGGGTGAGCTTCGAAAAGCCCAGTGAGTAACACAGGTTCCCTGTCATGGGTTTCAAACCCGGTCTTGTTTATAAATCACAAGGATAGTTCAATCGCTTAGGAATAACAGTTTTATGGATCTACTCAAATACAATTTAAGTAGAATAAAACGGGACTGAACTAAACGGAATAACAAATTAGAACAGACGGAACAGTGCATGATGCCAATATATCAATCGAGAGTATAGGCAATTAATTCAATATTAGAACATGTCAGTACTGGGCGGAATATAACAGGGCATAACAAACAATATATCAGTTAGGCACATAATCAAGCCTACTTATGCCAGACCGCTCATAATCAGAATGGTACCCAGAGTCAGACACATCATAGCAGAACAAAATCAGACAGATCATAAAACGGGACAAGACAGACCGAACAAAACAATAGTAGGACGGGACAAAATCATGCCGCGTACAATACAGTATAAAAGTTTGCATTTAAAAACATGCATTCAGACAGTATAACTTTTAAAACCGTACAGTGCATCAAAATACAGTATCTAGGCAGTAACTTATATACCAAGTCAAGAATCCGGACAGATCATAACGGAACTGGACCATATATCAATCAAGACAGACAAATCATTAACAGACGGAACATAACGGAATCAGACGGAGCAAAACACCAGTTCAAGTCACAGGTAAACAATCAAGACAGACAGCTCATTAACGGTCGAGATATAACAGAACCAAACGGATCAATACGTCAGTCAAAACAAGGACATATCAGTAGCGGATAGACCATGAAACGAATAGATCAAAACGGACGAAACAAAACGGAACAATATCAATCAGGACAAGTCATATCAGAACTGAACATGACGGAACAAACGGTACAATATCAATTAGATCAAGTCGTATCGGAACTGAACAAGTCGGAACAAAATAGTACAATATCAATCAGATCAAGACATATCGGAACTGAACAAGTCGGAACAAAACGGTACAATATCAATCAGATCAAGGCATATCGGAACTGAACAAGTCGGAATAAAATGGTACAATATCAATCAGATCAAGTCATATCAGAACTGAACATGACGGAAACAAACGGTACAATATCAATCAGGACAATTCATATCAGGACTGAACATGACGGAACAAAACGGAACAATACATCAATCAGAACAAGACATATCGGAGCTGAACATGTCGGAACAAAGCAGAACAATACATCAATCAGAACAAGACATATCGGAACTGAACATGTCGGAACAAAGCGGAACAATATATCAATCAGAACAAGACATATCGGAACTGAACATGTCGGAACAAAGCGAAACAATATATCAATCAGAACAAGACATATCGGAACTGAACATGTCGGAACAAAGCGGAACAATATATCAATCAGGACAAGGCATATCGTACATTAAATATATGCTTTTTAAACAGTATAACATTCAAAACAGTACAGAGCTTCAAAATACAGTATCTAGACAGAACTTATACACCAGTTCAGGAGTCAGGGTTACTCACAAACTGTTACGGTTATCTCCTTGCACAAACAATCCGATAACCTCCAGATACATCAGGCATCTCCATGTATATCTTGAACAATAATCATCAATCATATACAGATCAGAACTCATCCATTCAGGTCTCATTTGTCATCTTAGGTATCTATCGGATCACCTAAGACAGCCTAGTAGCCTATCGCCCTTTCACTGGGTCTCACCCGAGGCTATTTCATTCTTTAATTAGGCTTAGCAGTCATCAGGATTATGATTTAAGTCATTTGGACTTCAATCGTTATCAGTTAAGCACTTATTTGGCCTTAGGGGCAAAATGGTAATTTCACCATTGCTGTCTCGGACCCTATCGTGGTCCTCAGAATGTCCCATATATCTTATATGTGAATTTTCAAGTCCTTTGGACTTCGTTTGGTATCTGTTTTAGATCATCGGGACACATCGATCATTTCTCGTTTTACGCGTTGATAGTTCCGGAGTCTTATGTAGCCCTTCAGTGTTCATAATCATACTTACGATAATTTATCAGATCAGATTGACCTTTATCTTGCACTTACAGTGCTCAGGGGTATTTTGGTCATTTTACGTTTTGTAAGATTCTGACCCCGGTTCGTCATTTATTCGGGTATACAGTTTCACCAGTGTTCGGGTTTCTATCGGTATCAGTTTCGTCCCAATCGGACTTCATTTTGGGCTTCGTACAGTATCAGGGGTAATTTAGTAATTTAACGTGTCATATTTTTTTTTCGACACGTCAATTCATAAAATGGACCTCACCGTTGGGTCCAGAGTGTCCGACATAATTAAGTTGGACTATCTGTTATGTTTAATTGACCCTGAGAATCATTAGGGGCAGTACGGTCATTTATACTTTATGTGTCTGTATTTTTCGGGACTCCAGTTCGTTAAACGGACCTCACCGTTGAGTTCAGAATGCCCGACATAGTCAAAATAGACTGTCTTTTATTTTTATTTGGGTCTGGTGCCATCAGGGGTAGTACAGTAATTTATCACTTACAGGTCTGTATTTTTCGGTACTGTATTTCCCAATTTGGACTATACCATTGAGTCCAGAATGCTTGAAATAGTGAAAGTACACTATTTATTTAATTTATTTGGACTCCGTTTGACATATTTAATGTCCAGGGGTAAAATCGTAATTTTACCAATTTAATAAAATAATAAAATAATTATTTTATTATTTTATTAATTTAGCAGGGGCTTAAATGTATAATTTTCAACAGTCTGGGCCACTGTGCAATTCTGTCAAACAGTAGGGGTGGATCCGTAATTTTCAGAAATCATTTGGGGGTTAAAAGTAAATTTCATTAAATTAGGGTTCAAACCAAACGGTTCTAGGGTTCAGTGGGCTGAACCGGTTCAAATCACTGTGAACCATCTGGTTTGGTGACCCTCAGAAAATCGGGATAACATATCCCTCTTATCCCAAATCGTTCCTTATCCGTATACAGGTTTAGCCCAAAATTCGATTTTAATTTCTTATCTAAGGGACCAAACAGGCAGGATTTGATTTAAAACAAATCAGGTAAGCCCAAAACGGTGTAGTTTCAATTAAGCGGTGGCATCCTCACAGGCCGACACATGTCCAGAGTCAACTCACCAACTCGGTTCGACTCAGTCAACTCGGCCGAGTCAACTCTGTCGTCCCCAACGAACAACTCAGTGTTGCCCTAATTCACAGTTTCACGATTTCTTCAATTCGTGAAGTTTCAGGTACATTTTTTCAATATGTTTTGATTTCAAAACATTCTTGGATGTGAGACCAATGATTTGGCATCGATTTTGAGCTTCGAATCTAAGGATTAAGCTCGGTAGAACCGATTGTTGCGCAGAATTTCAGTTCGGCCGTGTGGCCTTGTTCCTCAACCAAATCGCACACGGTTTGGTTCTTTGTGACCCTTAGAACAGGGGCTTCAATTCCCCATTTACAAATTTCAGTTTAGGTGTTTGTTTCAGATTTTTGGGTTCCATGGCCGAAAGGAATAATTTCAGATTCGAGGGCCTTACTATGCGATTTTGGGTCGCGGTTGGTGTATTTGGGACCCTCTCAGTGTCTAGATTATTTCTAGACCATCAAAGCTTGGTTTTAGGGAGGTCGAATCAGACCCAGTTTTCATGGTCCGTTAATGGAGGTCTGTTCACGGTTTGGGTATGTTCTAACCTATTCGACCCTCCCAATTAACTTCTGATGTTTACTAGGGTCCAAAAATCTCATGCATGCAGTTAACAGAGTTTGATTTCATCAAAACAGTAGTTAAATTTAATAAGGAAGAATCAGGTAGTTTGAGGTCATACCTCTCAAACAGTGGCTGTTTCCTTGCCATCATGGTTCGGTTCAGGTTGTTGGCACCTTAGGTGTGCCTCAGTCAGTCGTGCATCTTCATGTAAACCGTAGGCAAGCACAAGCTTGCATACCCACAAGTCATGGACACACTCATGCAGTCCATGGCCCTCACCCCAAAGACAGGTCTGTTTTCTCCTCTTTAACTAGCAAATATTATGTCTTTTATGAACTATCAGTCTTTTGTATGTAATATATACATATATATCTATATATATAATATCACACATACCTATACATATACATCTCTAGATGTATACATCAGAGAATCAGTGGAACCTAGGGCTGAGGTGGGCTAATGCAAACCAATCATATGGGGTTTGCATGTAACCTCATTGGTTGCTTTGGGTGGCAAGTTAGGGCAATACAGAGATATATACAAATAAGTTGCATATATATGCACAAAGTAATGGGTAGCCTAACTGGTAAGTTTTTGGGAAGAATTTATCCTTTCAAAGGTCAAGGGTTCAATTCCCTTGGCCTCCCATTTGGCCCCTTTTTCATCATTTTTGGTTTAGGCCACGTTTGGCTGCGCAGTAATTCGGTTTCAGTGTTTGCTACATAACTTTCATTCCATAGCTTCTTTTTCGACGTGGTTTCTTCCGGTCAGTTCCTATTTCCGTTATCTTCAGTGTCAGAGGTTCCGTGTCATTTATTATTCATTCAAGATTTCCCGGGTTAGCTAATTCGAGTTCCG